>OY811973.1:841100-1173749 GCA_963681505.1 Eunapius fragilis | reverse complement strand
TGACAACGTTACTGTGCCGTCAAAAACTTTATCATCTTCGCTTAATTTTTCCACTTCTTCAGGTTGATGTCCAGGAAAATTGATAACAGTAAGCCTTTTTCGAAACTTGTATTCTATGTTAGGAGTTGACCTTTTTATTCCACGAGTCTTGTTTTTTCTTCCTATGAATCTAAATGTGTCTGAGTCCAAATCTTGGCATAGATTATTAACACTAGCGATTATTGAATGGTGGGGACCATTACTTGAGCTGGAAGATGGCTGAACCATACTTGAGTTGAGATGTAGTCCTTTTTTTGCCTCTTCTTCAATCTCCACTTTTCCTGTGAGCAGTTTTCATAGTGATTAGAAGAAGCATTTCCTAACTCATGCATTTACAACATAATTGTTATTACATAAAATACCAATGTAACAACCTCAACCCATAATGAGCACATATGATTGTGCTATCGTGAACATTTTTCATTGTAGCATGATGGGTTTTGGAGATACACTCATTTGTTTAACATGCCATGTTCATTAATGATGTCTCATACTCATATAAGGGGCAGAGGGGGAGGGATTGTTATTAGTGGTATGTTATGGTAACTATAACTGAAGCCTAAACACCAACGAGTGTCCATCCAATGGTGGCTGGGGCTAGACACTCTGCCTCCATGTACCCATTGTTACACTCTGTCCCATATTCCCACTGTAAGCTGCTGGACCCCCTACTCATGTACCCACTATAAGCAGCTGGACCCCCTCACCCCATGTACCCACTCTGTAAGCAGCTGGACCCCCTACCCACATGTACCCACAATAAGCAGCCCTCCCACATGTACTGCCTCCCTATGTGCCCATTGTAAGCAGTTGGACCCCCTGCCACCGTGTACCCACTGTCACCCCCTACCCTCATGTACCCACTGTAAGCAGCTTGACCCCCTGCCCATATGTACCCACTGTAAGCATCTGGATCACCTACCCCCATGTACCCACTGTAAGCAGCTGGACCCACTCCCACAAGTACATACTGTAAGCAGCTGGACCACCTGCCACCATATGTCCAATGTCAGCAGCTGGACCCGCTATGTACCCCACTGGACCCCCTGCCCTCATGTGCCCACTGTAAGCAGCTGGACCCCTGCCACCATGTACACACTGGACGTCCTGCCCCAATGTACCCACTGTAAGCAGCTGGACCGCTCCCTCGTGTATCCACTGTAAGCACCGGACCACCACCCACTATAAGCAGCTGAACCCCTGCCTCCATGTACCCACTGTAAGTAACTGGACCGCGACCTCCCAAGTACCAGCTAGACCCATGCCCCTATGTACCCACTGTTAAGCAGTTGTATGTTGCAAGCAGCTGGACCACTAGCTGTAAGCAGCTGGACACCCTGCCTTACAAGTACCAACTTTAAGCAGCTGAACCCCTGCCCGTATGTACTTACTGTAAGCAGCTGGACCCCCTGCCCCATGTTCCCACAGTAAGCAGCTGGACCCCCTGCCCTCCATGTACCCATTGTAAGCACTCCTCTCATGAATGCTATCCTTTTCTTCTCTTAAGCCACCAAATGGCTTCCAAAAACTCTGCAACGTGGTGTTCCATCTAGGCTATGTGACTGAATAAAGCTACTAAAGCCGCATTATTCACAGCAAAGCAAAACCGTTTATTGTGTGGTGAAAACAAAAAGTGTGGCTTCACCAGAATGGTGTTTCTGCAATGCGGCATGATGACGTAAGTACTCCCTTACGATATAAACTGGCTGCGCATTATTAAGGATTGCGATATGTGTGAAGTGCACATATGGTATAGTTATACTACTACGACGATACCCTATTTAATTGAGAGCGTTTAACAGTCATTTAATGAACATGATACAGCTCTCTCAAAAAGGTTGCTGGCATCCTCGTGAACATGTAGTGCCGGATAGTACATAAACTTCAACATCATTACTAGTGTCGTGAGTGCATGCATGCATCCAGCCAGTTACCAAACGTTGTCTAATTACAAACCACTTTTTGGTATTTGGTTGAACCTGAAACCCTGGTATTGTTATCTATAATAACAAGTGTCCTCAGGGCCAACGTAAAAAAAAAATTCCCTCCAAGGGTTTGCTGGTCAGTGGGAGGAACATTGAAGGTTCTACAAACAACAGCGGTTATTACCGATAAGAATAGCAGGGTTGTGGGTTCAAACGAGGCACTTAACGTATTTTTTAAATTCGCGGCTGAGTATATTAAACAGTACACACTTTAAATCATTTTAATAAACAGATGATGGAAAAGAGACGTTTCTCTGCAGAATAAGAATGAAAGCCAACGCGATCAATGAATGAAACGCTGCTCAAATGAGTTAACATATAGATACGAAATATATGCGCCTATCATGCATTGCTAGGACCTCATGCCCCCTGTAAGCAGCTGGACCCCCTATGTACCTTCCTGCCCTCATGTGCCTACTGTAAGCAGTTGTACCACTATATGCAGCTGGACCACCTGCCACCATGTACCCACTGTAAGCAGCTAGACCGCTGTAAGTAGCTAGGACATCTTGCCCCCTGTAAGCAGCTGGACCCACTATGTACCTGATGGGAACTCCTGCCCCCATGTATCCACTGTAAGCAACTGGACCCCCTCCCCCATGTACTCACTGTAAGCACTGGACCACCACCCATTGTAAGCAGCTGGTCCAGCCTCGCAAGTACCAGCTGGACCCATGCCCCTATGTACCCACTGTGAAGTGCGCATATGGTATAGTATGACGATACCCTATTTAAATGAGAGCGTTTAACAGTCATTTCATTATAAAATGAACATGATACAGCTCTCTCAAAAAGGTTGCTGGCATCGTCTTGAACATGTAGTGCCGGATAGTACATAGCCTTCTACAGCATTAGTAGTATCGCGCGTGCATGCATTCATCCAACCAGTTACCTAACGTTATCTTATTACAAACCACTGTTTGGTGTTTGGTTGAACCTGAAACCCAGGTATTGTTATCGACTATAATAACAAGTGTATTCAGGGCCAACGTAAAAAAAAATTCCCTCCAAGGGTTAGCTAGGATCATTGAAGATTTTAAAAATAACAGCGGCGATTGCGGTTATTACCGATAAGAATAGCAGGGCTGTGGGTTCAAACGAGGCACTATGCGTATTTTTTAAATTCGCGGCTGAGTATATTAAACAGTACACACTTTAAATCATTTTAATAAACAGATGACGGAAAAAAGACGTTTCTCTGCAGAATAAGAATGAAAGCCAAGGCGATCAATGTATGAAACGCTGCTCAAATGAGTTAACATATAGATACGAAATATATGCGCCTATCATGCATTGCTAGGACCTCATGCCCGCTGTAAGCAGCTGGACCCCCTATGTACCCTCCTGCCCTCATGTGCCCACTGTAAGCAGTTGTACCACTATATGCAGCTGGACCACCTGCCACCATGTACCCACTGTAAGCAGCTAGACCGCTGTAAGTAGCTAGGACATCCTGCCCCCTGTAAGCAGCTGGACCCACTATGTACCTGATGGGAGCTCCTGCCCCATGTATCCACTGTAAGCAACTGGACCCCTCTCCCATGTACTCACTGTAAGCACTGGACCACCACCCACTGTAAGCAGCTGAACCCCTACCTCCATGTACCCACTGTAAGCAGCTGGTCCAGCCTCGCAAGTACCAGCTGGACCCATGCCCCTATGTACTCATTGTGAAGTGCGCATACCCTATTTAAATGAGAGCGTTTAACAGTCATTTCATTATAAAATGAACATGATACAGCTTTCTCAAAAAGGTTGCTGGCATCGTCTTGAGATAGTATACATAGCCTTCTACAGCATTAGTCTACTGGTATCGCGCGTGCATGCATGCATCCAGCCAGTTACCTAACGTTATCTAATTACAAACCGCTTTTTGGTGTTTGGTTGAACCCGAAACCCGTTATCGACTATAATAACAAGTGTACTCAGGGCCAACGTAAAAAAAAAAAAAAATTCCCTCGAAGGGTTAGCTGGTCAGTGGGAGGAACATTGAAGGTTCTACAAACAACAGTGGCGATTGCGGTTATTACCGATAAGAATAGCAGGGTTGTGGGTTCAAACGAGGCACTTTGCATATTTTTTAAATTCGCGGCTGAGTATATATTACACACTTAAAATCATTTTAATAAACAGATGACGGAAATGAGACGTTTCTCTGCATGCAGAATAAGAATGAAAGCCAACGCGATCAATGTATGAAACGCTGCTCAAATGAGTTAACATACAGATTCGAAATATATGCGCCTATCATTCATTGCTAGGACCTCATGCCCCCTGTAAGCCCCTATGCACCTTCCTGCCTCATGTGCCCACTGTAAGCAGCTGTATCACTGGAAGCAGCTGGACCACCTGCCACCATGTACCCACTGTAAGCAGCTGGTCCAGCCTCGCAAGTACCAGCTGGACCCATGCCCCTATGTACCCACTGTGAAGTGCGCATATGGTATAGTATGACGATACCCTATTTAAATGAGAGCGTTTAACAGTCATTTCATTATAAAATGAACATGATGCAGCTCTCTCAAAAAGGTTGCTGGCATAGTCGTGAACATATAGTGCCAGATAGTACATAGCCTTCAACAGCATTACTAGTATCGTGCGTGCATGCATCCAGCCAGTTACCTAAGGCCCGACACACACGGAGCGATACCGCCAACGATACCGCTGGCGATTCCTGCATGCATTTTGTCCTTACATTGTTCGTTATTTAATAAATTACGGGATGAAAGAAAAGAAATCCGGGAATCGCCAGCGATATTGTTTTTGCGATATCGCTCTGCATGTGTGTATTTGGCCTAACGTTATCTAATTACAAACCGCTTTTTGGTGTTTGGTTGAACCTGAAACCCTGGTATTGTTATCTATAATAACAAGTGTCCTCAGGGCCAATGTAAAAAAAATTCCCTCCTAATGGTTAGCTGGTCAGTGGGAGGACCATTGAAGGTTCTACAAACAACAACGTGGTTATTACCGATAAGAATAGCAGGGTTGTGAGTTCAAACAAGGCGCTTTGCGTATTTTTTAAATTCGCAGCTGAGTATATATTAAACATTACACACCTAAAACCATTTTAATTAAAAAAATAATTTAAAAAAAACAAAGCAAACCTAATCACGATTCTCTGCAGAATAAGAACGATAGCAAACGCGATGTATGAAACGCTGCTCAAATGAGTTAACATGGATACGATATATATGTACTCTATTCCTCAACGTTGCGGAATAAGTAACAAATTCAAAAATCCTTCCTAAAAAGAGTGGACTTGAATGGGTGAGTGAAGGAGCACCTCTCTAGTCTATATTATAGATTATCATATATGGCACATATCTTGACTTCGTTTTAATCTATACATATATGTATTATTTTCATTAAATCCCGGGTCTGAAGGAAAAAACAAACTTAAGGAGGTATGAGGTTAAATTAATGCGCCTATCATTGTCATTTGAGACCCCCGACCCTTTGACGCGTGAAATCATTACCACTCACCACGGTTATATTATTTGACCTCTACCACACGCGCGTGGAAGCTTGTGAGTCGACCGGTTACAAATCCCCATATTTGATTGCATGTAATAAAAACGTCAAATCCCTGGGGTCCCATGTGACAATGATATGCGCATAAACACGACCATTATAGGGTCCACTTTTCCAATATATTGGTGTACATGAAAAGTGGGGTGCACCCTGGTAAGAATAAACATTAAATTAACACCAAAAGTAAGTAAGGAGCTACGCGCAGATAATATTGAACGATATATACTTACGCTGAGTGTTTTGACATAAGCTGCGTAGTATTATCCGATCACCAAGCTTCACAACACCTACCGCAGTCAGGTCAGCATCTGTCATCATACCTATAATTCCTACATCAATCTAAAAGAGAAAAGACATGGACAGCAATTTCTTAATATATGTTAAGTTAAGTTGAGAGATTTTGGTTTACCTTTTCTGTCAAAAATGTTTGCGCAAGGTGGCCAAGGCCGGCACGATTGAGAATTTCTTCCATTTTGTTCACTTGTGAATTATAGCAAAAATGCATAATATTTATTAAAGTGTTATCGATCAGCACATCACGTGCGGCTCAGTCTGTTGAGCAATCTGTCGTTACGTAGTAATTGATAACGCTGGGCGTTAATTATAGTTTTGGTTGCGTGTGCAATGGAACTTTTGGAAAGAGTGCTTGGCGTTACACAAAAATGCTCGCAGTTCTGGGAGAGTGAAGATCTGGAAATATCCGATGAAACTGTTATGGAATTATCATTACTGATTGACGAAATAGCCTTCATTTTAGGGGGGCAACAACACGATCGCTGCAACCAAGTCGTTACATTGTCAAATTTGCACACTAAATTGAATCAGTTGCTTGTTTTATGGGTAACAAAATGTGCTAGGCTTAGTGGTCAGTCGATTTCCCCAGCGAGTGGCAGACGTCGAAAGTACATAAATATCGAACTGGTAAGATGCGTAGGTATAGTGATATTAATACAATTATGATTTTATGTTTCAGCTGGAATTCCTGAGGGAGATGAAACTTTCCTGGCAAGAGTGTGCTGATGCTCTGTTCATATCTCGTACTACGTTGTGGCGTCGTCTTCGAGAGCTGAAATACATGCCAACGTATTCCGATATAGCAGATGCAGATTTGGATACGGTGGTTGAAGGTATTCAGCGTAGTTCCCCCAGCTGTGGAGCAATAATGGTGTGGGGTCAGCTTAAAAGTTATGGTATAAGTGTGCCTAGAAGAAGAGTTAGAGAATCGTTACTGCGTGTTAGTCCAACAAATGTAGAATTACGCGCTTCTACTACAATTGTACGGCGAACGTACAGTGTACCGTGTTCTAATGCATTGTGGCATATTGATGGGCATCACTCTCTTATTCGGTGGCAAATAGTAATTCATGGTGGAGTAGATGGGTATTCAAGGCAAATTGTGTATCTCCAAGCATCAGGAAATAACAACAGTGAAACTGTCCTACAGCTATTTTTGAAAGCTACAGAGATCTATGGTTGGCCGTCTCGTGTTAGGTCAGACTGTGGAGGGGAAAACATAGATGTTGCTAGATGTATCATTTCTACCAGGGGGCTTAGGCGAAACAGTCATATTAGTGGCCCCAGTGTACATAATCAACGGATTGAGCGGTTGTGGCGAGATACATTTCGATGTGTCTGTCATTTATACTATTCCTTGTTTTATGAAATGGAAGCGTGCCATCTGTTATCACCTACTAATGAGTTACACCTATTTTGCTTGCAATATGTATTCCTTCCTCGTATCAATGCACAGCTACGAATATTTACACAATCTTGGAATAATCATCCCATGCGTACAGAAAATGGGTTGACTCCTTCGCAGTTGTGGGTTAGAGGACTTTGTTTCTCTGACTTAGAACAACCCGTACCAGAAGATTATGGTGCTTATGTGAATGGTGGTCCAGATCCTTTTGATGATGATAACACTGTTGTTATGCCAGGGTTAGTAAACCCTTTAAACAAGGAGCAGCTTGATTATCTTGCTGAGCATTACTGTCCTTTACAGAACAGCAACTATCATGGTCTGGATGTGTACTTATCTGTTAGGGAAGCAGTGCAACAAATGTTAACTTAGCTTTTGTTATGGCTGCTAGTTCAAATTGGTGTACTTGTTGAAACTTATGATAGTTGCCATGCATTGTATTATAGGCTGGTTATGTAATTATTAATTGTTATATGGAGTTTGAAAACCAAGACACATCCATGTATATGTTGAGGTGGAATGGGGTGAGATACAGCAACGGACACCATTGTTGCATTATTTACTATCTGGCATGACTGTACATAGGTATAAAAGGCATTTCAAGTATAATTTGTCACAACGCTTTGATTTACAATGAATTGTGGATTGTGGCTTGTGCGTATGTATGTCTTTCATGCAGTTTTTACAAATATGCTAAACACTGATAACCTATGCTATGAGCACATAATTGACCTTAAGCATTATAATGATGAAGACAGTTCTCTTAGATTTGGCCTATTCTTTTTGTTTCTTGTTACGAAATGGCACTTTTAAAAATCTTGAAATCTAGAAGTACTCAATGAATCTCAGTTTTTATACTCATATGATGCGAAGCATGACAGGAAACACTGGCAAGCTAATGATAGCTCAGATAGCAGGCCAGCTGTACCTTATAAAAACAAGGAAACAAGGTTTACTGAGAGAACAGGAAATATTAAATTTGACCTTTATTACCACACATGGTTTTAAAAAACTGACAGCGTGCTTAGATAGGTCAATTTTTCCTTGTCAGTCAGTAAACTTTGTTTACACCACTACGATGGCCTTTCATTCTTATATACACTACATTACTTGTAGAGACAGTTTTTTTATATCACTAGATAAGGTATAAGGTTTAACTGTATTAATTTAGTTTTTTTTTTTTCTGTATAATGATATTATGATGAAATGTAACAGGAATACAAGATGCAGCAGAATACACTAATCAGAATAAATGCACTAAATAACGAATGCTATTATTAATACATACATACATATCCAGACACACTGAGACACACTGGCTATGAAAGTGACAATGAGGAACTATCCCCTTCCTGAAGGGAACAGCCACATCGTAAGAGGAGGGCTCGGGCATTGGCTCGCACAAGAGTCAAATTAAGGCGGCCATACAAGCTGCAGACAACCTTGGACTTGGGGGAGTTGGTCCTTGTGGCATGGTATGATGCAAGCCGTGAAAAAGCTTGCATCGCTTCGTTGCCCCAGGCTCCATATGACTCGGCCACAAGGGGAATACATGTCCACCCTAGCTCAGAACACTTGGCATCATTGGCAGAGTGCTTCCTTAGCTCAGCAGCAACCGCTGCTGACCCTGCTGTGCGACCTATACTTATAATATTATTATAATAAAACAAGAAAAAAATAAAAATGCACAGACACAAACTACATGTACATGTACGTAGATGATTAAATTTTAAACTAATATATATTAAAAGAAACACGAGAAGCAGTGCTGAAACTCATTCTGGCAGGTACGGAAGCCCAGCTCCATCTCCCATCTCCATCCTTCTTCCATTTTACACTACTGCCACGAATGCTCAGATTTGTAGCACGAAGGACATCAAAAAGCATCCTTGCGCGCACATAACCTATTAGATTCTTGTCAGCTAAATGATGTATTTGCCTCAACTCTCAAGACCCAGTGCACCATCAGCTGTTACAACAAATGGCGTAAAACAAATGGCGTAAAAGATGCATTAATCATTTCAGCAGCTTGTGAGTATTTTTTTTTTCTTAGTGTGTTCAATCATGGAATGAACTGCACCCACATCACGATGCAAGTAGGAATTGGCGTCTGAATCCACTACTAAAAAAATGTAGTAGCTTGAGGCTGCCATATTAAATACTATAATTTCGAACGTACGTAGGTACGTCCGCGTAACTTATTTATTACTCGACCTAGCGCCTATTGGTTGCTAGGTATGTATGCGTACCTAGCAACCAATAGGAACGACCACCTCCCACACAAAAGTACATAGCAACGCGTACTTCGCGGGCATGTTATAGAGGTTGTATATGCTAAGAACAGGTGGTAAATTATAATAATCAGCCCGTGATTTTTCACGGGTGCAAGCTAGTTATAGTTTATGTCAAAGTGTTACCTGATGACAAAATGGTTCAAAGCCACACAGCTCAGGTCTCAAATAGTATATTAAGGTAGGGTGCATGGTACTGTTTTCAGTACCTATACATGTTGAATGTTACTAACATTATGAGCAGTTCTGTAATGATAGTCGACAAGTCCAAGAGTTAACATGTTATGTACAGGAGCTGATTATGTCTGATCTGTTGTTTCCTATGAAACACCGGATAGGCCAACAGTAAGATACGCACTAATTAGTTGTTCAATCATGTCTATAATGCTAGCAATAAACCATGCCAATATCAAACTTTGAAATCATAACCCGCTTTGACATAAAACTTTAGTTTATATCGTCTATATTGCAGTAGGTTCGTAGCTTCGATGGTGTGGAATATACAGAAGTACTTGACCTTTCTTAGACAGGACATTGTCCAACCTATATAAACATCACCCATCAATGTTTAACCACATTTTGTCACACAGACTTGAGGACACAATTTTAGTGCAGCAAAATAGTGTTCTATATCTTCATTTTATTGAGCTCTTGGTTGTGTGTCTCTCTTTCATTTCACCTGAGCCTATATTTGACACCACCCAAAACCCTATTTGCCATAAAATTAGTACATTTAAAAAATAATTGGAAACATTTTTATACACAATTCTGCAATAATGATTTATGCAATGAGAAAAGCTGTTGTTTCACTAGTTTACAAATTCCAACCACCTAATGGCTGCATCCTAATAAGAGCACAACCCATTCACACTTTATACGTCAGCCAAATATGGGTACAAGGAGCAAAGGTTATTAATGTGCTGTTTGCAAGTGAAGGTTACTTAAGTGGAACTGAGCAAATCAACAGTTATACATACATTTTTTGTATCAAAGGTAACATATTTGCAATGGATACAAATCATTTCTTTGTTGTAATGGACACCAATCCATCCCGTGGTCTCAGCATTAGCTTTTAGTATTGCTTCCTTTTTGACTAAGTGGGCTGAGTTCTCTAGCTTTCTAGCTTTCTGACTGGGCTCAACCTGAGAGATGGATGAAAAACTCTACATTGAATGCAATGCTAGCTACTGCATGGTGAGAACAGGTGGTAATGACAGAGCCAAAGTTGCAAAGAAATACCCAAATGGCCAGACTAATGTGATTTCAGTGCTTCAATAATCATTATGACTTTAATGCACTGTTTTTTTTTTTAAATTTCTGTTAGCAAATTATCAAATGATTTAACAAAGTTTTAGAAATTTACATTGATGTATACATGTAATAATCTCACTAATATACATGAATAAATAAAACCCATTGACTACAAAGTTATGTTTAGGGACACTACATGTATCACCCTCCTGGATGATCATATCCACCCTTTAAGAGGAGCGACCGAGCATTGGCCCGCTCTAGTGTTAAGTTCCTACAAGTTAGAGACCACCTTGGACTTGGGGGTGTTGGTCCTTGTGGCAAGGTGTGAAGCAAGTCTTGAGAAAGCTTGGACAGCTTCTCTGCCCCAAGCTCGATATGATTCCACCACAAGGGGAATGCATGTCCATCCCAGCTCAGAACACTTAGCATCATTGGCTGAGTGCTTTCTTAGCTCTGCGGCAACTGCTGCTGACCCTGTTGTGAAACCCGCTTCAGAGAGAAGGGATGGGTTTAGCGGAGAAATCACCGAAAGGTCAAAGGCAGTAGGCTTGCCACAGAGCCAATTCGATTTAGAAAAACTAATTATTCTACATCAGTCGTGCAAAATTAATAAGATAACAATAAACAACGTACAATACATAGAATAATGTCATACAAGAAATTATATGAATAGAAAAAGTAAAGGAATAAATTAGTAATGCATATCTGAGCCACTTAATGCCACTTAATGTTCAAGTTCTGGCAGACCAGCCCCACCATCCATGGTTGCACCACTTCTGCACTTGTTTCGAGAACCCCGTAGGTATAAATTTGTGGTCCTCAAAATGGCAAAAGATAGCCTGGATCTCATCCATCCTGCTACTTCTGGATAAGATCTTTTCTATTTGGTAGCAATTTTTCAGCAAGGAGTTTGACAAAGCATTCTGCTTCCCGGCCTAAACCTCCATCGACAGAAACCACTAAGGGTGTGAATGAGGCACGGCGTACTTCTGCAGCATCACAATATTTTCTCTTCTTCTATTCTTCTGCAGTTGATAGAATGGCAGCAACATCTCTGTGTGAATATGACGGTACGTCAGTGTCAACGACACGTATATCGAACAGCGCTACTGTTTAAGGCTGCCATACCCCTCTGATACTAAGATCAGCTATCAATGATGGTACACCACATGCATCGCTTCTTGTACTACAGTTCCCGTATGACCTCTTTTTACACAATTGATGCTATGTCACCTATTGCATCCCTGATTTCATTGTGACGCTGGATCACAAGTCCAACTTTCCTGCAGTCGAGAGCATGAGTAAGGCTGAAAGCTTCCCCGCAACCGTCATAGTTAGCTTGTGCCTTGATCAGAGGCCTATGGTAACGTATTGTGAGGGAGTCACGGAATTCAGTTGCAGATAAGTCGAAATGATGCAGATAGATGGGCAAGACAGTTAACCATGATGATGATTTACACCCAACTGATCTGGAAACAGCTCGTCTGGTTTTAGTGTCTAAGTTAGCTAGGACCATGGCTAGTTTGTCCTCATTAGACTGTTGAAGGGTTTTGCGCATGTTTGATGCAGCTTCAGACATTAGGATAGAGTGGTCAGTTGTGGAAAAGTGTTTGGAGCCTTTGATGGCATCTACAATGTTAGATGTACCGGCTCTTGATATTGTAAAATGCTGTATCAACTGGGTTGCGGATTCCCATGCCCCCCATTCTTGCAGGAAGGGAAATCAGAAGTGTAATGGTGTACTTGAGGTTGAGATTCGGCCACTAATCAAGTCACTCTCTAGACCTTCCACCTGGGTCCAAAACTGGTATGCTGATGACTCCTCGTGTACAGCTAAGCTTACCCACTTACGTGAATGATTTGACGAGTTATGTGAGCAAGGCCCATGCAAAGTATGGATATCATCCTGAGGCAGAAAAATGTATTCTCATAGTTGATGCAAATCATCGGCATTAATTACTGCTGCAGCATACATTAACATTGACAGAGGGTCACCTTGACCAACAGAGGGTCACCTTGACCAACACCTTCTTTGCTAAACTGAAAATCGGTCTTCTTTGTTCTTGTACATCAAGCTATACCAAATTACATGATTCAGACCAAGCTGTCCTGCTTAAAGATATAATGACAGGGACAATATCTATGTTATGGTATACTTACAGAGCATGTAAAAGTACTGTTTCCTCATTTGCATCCTGACAGTCCTTCTGTATTTTTATAAGGCCACATTAATTTTCTAAAATTGTAACACATGTATATGCTGTGCTGAAAAGTATCATCAAATTTCACTATTGTCATTTATATATATTTAAGTGGGGACTGAATGTCATATCCAGCTATGCAGCAGTTCAAGGATTATTGGAACGTGGTACTTAAACGCCAGGAACCAACCCATAATCGTACCCAGCATAGGAGGAAATAATAACTGAAGTGTGGTTCTACTGATATTGCGAAACTACCTAATGCATTCAGTTTGAGTTCAGAGAAGCAAACATGGAAAATACACAAATCTAGTGTAACATTCTGCAATTGATAAACTTTTTTTTTCTATGAGATGCAATTTATTGAGTGCATTCATGCAATAGATGTTACAAATTTAAATTGCAGTTTACAACTGATAAAATTTTCCTCTTGGAGCTATTTCCATATTTAAACATGGTGTTTGAAACCATTCAAATTCACAGCCAAGGATAGGTTTGCCAGTTGATGACCAGAAGAGGGTACATTTGAAGATCCCTTACTAATTGACAGAGCTTCCACTTTTTAGATGGAAGTTAAATAAATCACTGCAACACAGAATTATATGCTGTAAGAAGACTGATGTACATGCTAAAACCTTAAGCATGTTTAGATGATATCCAGTATATCCTATCCAACAGTACTGTTCGCCTCATTACATTCTTTGAGAAGTCACAAGCTGATCACGTGATTATATACAGATGCAGCAGGCAACTGGCTTATGAAATAGCCATCGATATTCTGAAAATGTGCCTTTAATCTGCTGTGTCTCATGGACTTTACAACAATAGCTTTTTGCTCTTTTATGATGTCTTCAGAGCATTTTATCTAACCCCAACACACGAACACACACACACACATACACACACACATATACAAAACACACAAGCACTCACACACATAACCGGCACTTAAACATACTTGATATAATACATCAATGTACATAAATTTGTTCAACTGACTCCCAATTAAATAAAACAATACATGCATCTATGCTGGAAATGAACCAAGAACAGTAGACATACGCGCGAGCGTGCACTATAATGAGAGAGTCAAGCATTTAAACTGCACACGCGCGTGTAGTCGCAACAGAATCTGCCAACGCGCGCGCGTGCTGTAATGAGATTCATGTAAGCTGCTGTTGTGACCGGATTCGGATCGGGAGCATAAGTTACAAGGCTGGAATCAAGACTAGTATTGACGCACGCGCGCGAGTGCACTAGCTCACGTCGCGAGCGAGTCAAACATTTTATTGCACGCGCGCGTGTGGTCGCAACAGAAATGCGACTACGCGCGCGTTGTAATGAGATTCACGAACGCTGCTTGCACGCGCGTGTGTGGCCTGTGTGCTGAAACAAACGGCGTTCCATACGTGCGTGCGTGCGTGCGTGCGTGCGTGCGTGCGTGCGTGCGTGCGTGCGTGCGTGCGTGCGTGCGTGCGTGCGTGCGTGCGTACGTACGTACGTACGTACGTACGTACGTACGTACGTACGTACATACATACATACATACATACATACATACATACATACATACATACATACATACATACATACATACCCCAAACGCTGCTTACTTTTCGTCCTGCAAGTATAAAAAATCGACCCTCCCCTCCCCCCCCCCCCCCCCCCCCCCCTCTCCTCCTGCGTAGGCCTATGCTATGATTTTGTTTTAATAAAAAAGCCATTTGCGTACTGCTATACAACCAGCTAATAATGCGATCTCTAGGGACATACCGCAAAATGTGAATATATGACATTGTTTATATTATTATTGGATGTGTGTTTCTAAAAATAAAACAAAATATCTTAATAAATGGTTGTGCTGCGTATTCCAGTCTGCCTAACGCAGCGTCGAACTTTTGTGTTCAAACGATAACAGAGCCACTTTGCAGCACAATAAATGTCAGCGGGTAATTTTGATGGTGTCGATGTCTCGAATTAAAAACTTTCAGACGCGAGCACTTTGAAGTAGTCTCCTGCACCAATTGCATCACATGAGCTTTCCCCCACAGCGTAAAAAAATTCCATTAGCTACGTATTTGGTCTGTGTACATGGCTAGACCCTTCATGTAGCTGCATTTTAGCAAACATTGACATTATTCCGGTACGTTTAGCATTGTTCTAATCATATACCACTTGGAACAACAGCGATGTATTAACCGATTAAGTCCTGTAGCCGCAAATTCGCGTCAAATAGTTGTTTACAGCTACCAAGGTATTTTGGGGGACATGACCACAAACCACAGAAAGATTATACCAATTTGAAATCTTTCATGAACACGGCTTCAGCGGGTATCGTTGGATTACCCCTTCCTGCCACAAAACAATTTTAGTGACCACATTTAAGATCAAATAACCTCTACATAACAAGCCATATTTAGGCCTTAATCGGCATAAACCACGAGTTCAGAAATTTCTTAGAATCCCGACTATGAATATAATTTAATTAAAAACACGCTCCTGACGATCAGATCGTGGCGCAATTTAGCTAGTTGTTGTAATCGAACGAGAAGACGAAAGCAGAGATAATATGTGACGAAAGTGAGCTAGTTGTTGTAATCGAACGAGAAGACGAAAGTGAGCAGTTTCGTCGCTTGTTTTATGTTGCAAAACCTCAAATTATCCTTCTTGACCACAGGATAGGAACACATTTAAAGAACGGAAATATCTCCAATTGGCTGTAGAAGTACCTATACTGTGATCAAATAGTCGATGGTATATTATATTTTGGTAATTGTATCGTTAGATTTGGGCCTACTCGTGCATGTCATTACGGCCGAATCTTGACAAGTTTAGAAATGTCGATACCAAACCAGAAAGCTGCAGGAGCAGTAGCAAATGATTTCCAATCAACTATACGGTCAGTGTAAGACGTATAATTAGGTATGAGAAAACACAAGTAACTAAAAACATTCCATATGAGAAGTTGGTTGATATAGGGTTTGAAGGCAATGGTGCATGCATGGTGTAAGAAGCAAGGAAACAAGGATCTGTAATAGTAAGGGAAAATGTCTATAAGCTAAAAACGAGCTAAAAATAGGACGACATTGTCCCCGGCTACTATTTCCTTGCTTTTTACACCACCATTGCCTTCAAATCCTCAGAGTATATCGCACCAACTTTCACATAGAGAATGTTGTGAAAATACAAACTTAAATTTTGTGCATTTTTATTTTCGTACTAAAACTTCACTGAATGGCTGCTCTGCACGAATATAGCTACAACTGATGATAACAAATATTCTTTCCCACTCAATATAGATGGCGGGTCTGTCGGTACTATTGTTCCCATCTTTGTTGGCGCTATTCTGGTGGCAGCCATTATTTTCTCAAGTATCTTTTGTCCGTTGTTCTACTTACGTAGTACGTTTGGCTTTCCTTTCTGCTCCGGACGTTCTGACTTTTGCTGCATATGCTCTCCGTATTGCTACTGCGCAGGAAGTCACCTACGAGAAGATCACACCGGCGTCTTGAAGATCAAACCGTGTTCCGATTGCTGTTATAGTACCTTATGCGGCTGCAAACGCCCGCCGCCTGAGCTACTGATCCCTGCACATATCCGTTGGATCGGACCTACCATTTATATGAATGGACAGATGCAAACCTACCTTGGAGTCTTTAGCCACTCGGATGTTTTGCGCGTTATGCGGCAGCACCAAGACCAGCAACCAATAGTGGCAAAACAACCAATTGGTTTCCGATGGATGGCGCCGGCAAACCACCCGGAAGTGCCCATCATGCAGGGACGTGAGCAAGTGCCATCTGTTCATAACTACATTGCAACCAACTATCCTGCCTGAAATTACCTTAAGTACGTCGTACGTACACACGAAACATACATACTGTACTGTGCTTTGCTAGCTAGCTTGTATATGCGTACATATAGTAAATAGTTTGAAGAGCATTCATAATACATATACGTCACGGTACATTATTATGCATGCATGTGCTTTGCTTAGACACAGCTAGTTTTTAATGAATTATACTTCATATATATGGGATCGTGGCTGCGAAAAGGGACCTAGCTAGCGCATATTTTTTCAATTGTTTCATTTTCTATGAGACACTTATGTCATCTACAGCTTCTTTCTTACTGACGCACTAGAAAGTATAGAGCTCTTTAATCGCGTGACTTAATAGCATTCATCTTCTCATTAGTCCGCCATATTGGTGCTCGGAGAAGTATGGGATTACTTCAGACTGTCGTTTAAATATATATTATTGTGTTCTAACACATGACTAACATTTGTAAAAATACTTGTGCCCTCGGAGCGCGAGTTATACGTATCAAAAGTACCAAAACTATATTTCCGAGCACCAATATGGCGGACAATAAAGCAATTAAAGCCCACGCGTCATGTGACCATGAAAGAGCTCTATAGGTCGTAGTATCTGATCGCGTATATAAGAAGCTATAGTATAGAAATCCAAACATATCGAGAAATGAGCGGTCAACGACTCTCTTCATTAATTCGCGGTTAAGGTAATCACGGACATATTTCCGTAATCGTTCCATACACAGTATGGGGATGCATACCAAAGGTTTTTTACAACTTATCTCATGAGAGAATGTTCGTGCGGCACATGTGGCAAGATTTACGCATCATCACCATATTTTTCTCGAATAAGCCCTCGGTTCCATTGAATTGTAGGGGCCTTTTTTTCAAATGTTCATGAAGTCAACGGGGTGAGTTCCTCATCACAGAAAGCAACTAATCTTTGACTTAGAAAGAAATGGAGGAGACTTATGGACATTAATGATGGAGCTGGGCTCCCCAGGTACATGGACTAAGTTGTGCAACCAGTTTTATGTTTTATGGTTAATCTTATCTTGTATGTATCCAGTAAAGTGATCTATAAGGATAGTATATGTAGTTTTAGATTTAATAGACTAGCGTATTCATGGTTTATGATAAACCATGTTAAATAAACTGAACATTTATCCGTTAAGTACATATGAATTTTGAAGGACGAAAGAATATAGTGGAGATGCCAATACCTGACCTTTGTTATTGTCAAAACTAGTATGGTTGCAAGGAAACAATGTCTGCATACTATCTGCTGCACTCTGCATTGTATCCATATACCATGCATGGAATGCGTGCACCTTTATAATTATACAAATATATCAGTAGGTGCACCTGCACAAATTATGCAGGCCTACTGATTATGCATAACAGCGAATGCATATGCATCCATGCATTAGTGCAATTGGTAGACCTGCACAGGCAACAAGTTAGTTCTAATCTCTTAATTCATCATGCATTTTCCATGCATGCAATTGAGAGCTGGTTTGACTTTCTTCGCGCATATGGCACTTCAAAGCATTCATTAGCAGCGGTGCAGTCATGTTATCTTGCACCGTATATTGTCTTGCATAATGCACAACCTTAATTTATCGCAGACTACATGACAGCATGCATAATTGGATCACCATCTATCTACCGCATGCAATGCATGCATGCATGCACGGATAATGCTCATAACTAGTAAAATGAACAAGAAAAGCGTGAAAATTGTAACTGAGCGTTGGCCGAGTTAGGTTACCAGGCTGGCAATAGAGTCTTATATAAAAATCGGCGAGCTTTTTGCGTATAAGCGTTAAAACAGACAACCACTTTGAAAGTAATGCCGTGAGTGCTACTGACAAAGAGAATGACATGAGGCATATCCCACGGGGCACGACACATCAAGTATTATAAATCCACTGCATGGGTTCGAGCAAGGATTGTAATAGTTAATAATCCTTGGTTCGAGCTACTAGCTGATTCGAGTAGACAACATACTGCATGTGTACATGCATGATTTCTGAATGTTTGGACCTCCATATTCTAGCACGCAGAAGTCCCTATCAGCACGCGTTGTATTATCAACTGACTTTTCAATCCATGCACATACACTGTATGCGTGGGCGTACCGCAGTAGTATCGTAGTGCCACACCCTCTTGGCACGCTGTGTTATAAATGTAGACTTAAGTTATTTTACTATTAAATTAAATCAGTTACATTATGTACAAACCCTTTTGTGAACACACACACACACACATGCACACACACACACACACACACACACACACACACACACACACACACACACACACACACACACATAGAGCTCATTAACTGACACTTAACTTCGGAGGTTGCCTGCACTTGGCCTTTTGTACCAATGCGAAACCCAATAAGGAATTTATGTTTAGTAAACATCTGAAATATTTAAGAACTATTTGCGCAATCGAATACTATTACCACTACAATGTACTTGTGGCCACGCATACAGGCTCTTCTCAATATAATTAAAAATGCCATGAGTTAGATTTTATACTGTAAAAAATTGCTCTTATTATATGAGCTGTAAAAGGCTCAGAAGAAAGAGAAAGGATCAGTGAATCATTTGATGAATTTGGCTTCGTGCTACGCGCCTCAAACTAGGCGTAAGAGCTCTTCCAAAACCGTGAATAATTTACACACCGCGAGCAATCTACAGCTACAATGGAACCTAAGCACAAGTGTCAATTGATGATTTGTGCTGGTTATGTGGTTGCAGACCATCTAAACAACCAACAATTCGTAAAGAGCTATACTGGCCACCTTTCATATTGACACACAAAAAGACAGTCCTGAGATCCAACACCTATGCAAGTTATTCACGTTCAAGTGCTGCGTGATGTTGAAACATGTAACAGTTGCATCACGAAGCCAAACACTTTTACAAATGTTTGCTAGAGCCACATGACTGGTGCAACCATGCCATCAGTACCTGTAAGGTAGCGTGCAATAAAAAAATTTTTTTCACAATTTAGTCCTTCCTCCTTCACCACAGAGTACGTAATGTCCCCTTTTACGTGGCTCAATGGTGGAAACCAGAAGCATGTGGCAGTACTCTGTACAACATATTACCACAAAAAATAATACAAAATTGCCATCTACACATATGTAATCTGCAAATAATGAGTTAATGTGTCTAGGACAACCAATACAACTCCCCTTTGACCAGCTTCTATGTGCCACATGCCTTCCATTTGACTGCTGCATTGTGTCATTCTACAACACCACACTGAGCAGCAAGAATCTTCAAGAATAATTAGATACTCCTGCATGATGGGGTGGTGTGTTGCAAGTCATGTGACAGAAGCATCAAAGCTATCAAATATGTTGTACTGATGTAACCAGCCAAGAGAGGCAACTTGTCAGCAAGGTAGCTCAAAGGGTGTTTGATGCTTCCAAGGAGAGCTTCATTCATATAGATTCTGCTGAAATTCTCCAAATGCCATTCACTGCATGACAGTACAGTATACAACACAAGTATCATACAAAAACATGGTGTGTGCATACCTGTTTATGTTAAGTGGTTGTTTAGGTACTAAACTTGGTTTAATGTTTTGGTGAATGAGTAATACTCTACACCCCCTAGCCTAAAGCCTGGGAACATCCCTGCACTTCCATTAAACCCCGAGCTTAAAGTCTGGGGACTGAAAAGCCTCACCTCCATTTCGTCAACCCAATCTAATACACTCTGATCCCAAACATATTGACACCTGATATGGTTCCAGGTCACACATGTAGAAAAAGGATGGTGGCAGGCTGCAATCACTCAGTTTACAGCTAACTGCTAACTGGATTGCATACTCATCCACAACTCCACCTGTGCAGTGGCTGTACTTGTACATGCATTGCTTATACATCAATGGCAGGCGACACCCTTTGGACTTCTACCCCTGACCTAGCCACCTTACCTCGACCAGTGTCATGGGGTGAGCTGACTAAAGGGGACCAGCATCACCTCTTGGTTCCAGTCAGACTCAGGGCAAGGGGTCAGCACCCCTATGCACCCGACTGGATGGTTGTTGCCTGCCCCCTTTTAATTTGGGCAAACAATCAACTCAAACACAGTTGGAATTAAACCAAAAGCAAGCTATATAGCATGAGGGAGCATTCAGACAGCATTAATGTAATTCTTGTGAGCTATTCCTTTCATTCCTAATAGGTCAGGCCATCAAGTGAGGACCATGCACATGTTGGAATGTGATCCTACATACCAAACTGCTGGCTGTGGTCTAATGGTTGAGCAAGGTGCTGAACCATACATGCTAAATTCAATTCGTTAAAATACACCTACACTGGAATCAGAAATACTATTGCTTGGCTTAAATAACATTTTGCAAGACCATTACCTTAACATTTCATCACACATGTACCACCGCCTGAAGAAAACGTAACTATCTATTATCATTATCATATCCACAGGAGGCGCGTCATTAGAGAACCCAAAATGGTGCTATATTTCAACCGACTATAATGGTCAGACGAAGGCGCGTAGCAACGTAAAACTACTTGAAACGCAAGATCAAACCCTTTACTTTGTTCAAGGCGTTTCCTGTCGAAAAATATAAGAGCAATTTTTAGAAAACATACGCAACGTTGACCGCACCCGTTAAGACCTCGTGAGCTTTTGGCAGTGTGGCACGTGTTCGCCATGGTATCATTGCTAGAAATTAGCACTGTCGGGTGACGAAGTCCTTACTGCATATGTAGGTTGGGCTTTAAATGAAAACTCCGACGATATCTTCATGTACAAAAGCCTATAGTTGTTGCTGTGGAAGTAATGAGCCCTGTTGCTAGGTACTTAAAATTCATAGTGGGCGCGGACCTGTTGTCCAAAATGTAATGTAACGGGGGGGAAAGGGTCATGTTTGTTCTCTAAAAGCGCACAGTCTCATGACACGGAAGCAACGCAGAACTGTTCTCCATTTTGATATCGCTCTATTGGCACTAAGAGGAAGTGACCCGACTCTTGGCTGTCCCGCTCCACGCAAGTGACGTTTTTTTAAAAACTTCATACCGTATCATTCCTATATTGAACCTACTCCCGGTCCTGACCCCCCCTCCCTTCCCCGTGGGTTCCGATATGGCAAATGTCTACATAGAAGTTGTATAGTCGCACGTGTTCCATTCAACAAGGTACCACCATGTCCATGGGCGTGGCTGTGGGCGTGGCTATGATAAGGCACTTTAAGTAAGTAGAGGAGTGTATAGGAGGGAGATGGGGAATGAGAAAGGGGTGGGAGGATGAGATGGAGGGAGGAGGGAGGGAGTCGAGGGTGAAAAGAGAGTGGCTACGCCACTGGTCTGGGCGCCACTTACCAGAGTCTTGTGATGTCCTCATTGTGCATCAAAAATGAAAGCTCTTGGGAAACCTGAAACCCAAAGTGTACAGATGCTGATAGCCTTACTGGGTGTCCTGTAACACACACATGGAGGCATATACCCCACCCCTACGCCCCCACCCCCACCCCATCACCTAGTATACTTCTGTTGGCATATTCTGGACCTCCAGGGACCCAAAGCCCACACTCATCCCACGTAATACTGTTTAGTGCATAGGATAAGCAAGTAGAGAGACAGTCAAAAGATCTTATAGGGTGTTGCCTTAGCTTCGTTCCCAGACCCATGTCACAGCGAATGGATTACATCACCGCTGTGTGACGTCGGTCTGGTCCATCCTTGCTATAAGCGCTACCAGATGGACTGTTTGATGATGGTCTAATTTTAAGGGATAACGCATACCCAATTTGGGGGAGGGGGGGGGGAGACAGTGACGTCACGCCATACAAAAAATAAATAAATAAACATCAAAATCCCAAGCATCATGAACTTTAACCTCTATTATGGGCGGTGACGTAGAGTGACGACAATGAATTAAGAGCGATGGCACATAGCAAAAAGGAAGACCTACTACATTCTGGCTCCTCGGGCTTCATAGTATGTTATGCGTGAACGTGTGATATGTATATTGTGGTCATTAAACCTGTATGTACGCGTATTGCAGGACCCGCTGGAAGGCGGTCACTATAATAATGACCTCCATGTGGTAGTTCAACAGCCTGCCGTGATACTGCCCATGACGGCGTTATCGCGGCCTTACGATTATTTCTACGTGACAGTAATGATGGCAACAGTTTGCTGTATTCTAAACGTGTGTACATGGTTCTGTACTATACCCGCTCTCTTCTTCTCCATATCCGTACGTTGTAACTAATATTTTATAGATTGTGTGTGTGTATGTGTGTGTGCGTGTGCGTATGTACTTGTGTGTGCATGGTGTGCTTGTACGACGTGCATGCATATAAACATGCATGTGTGCATGTGTGTGTGTGTGTGTGTGTGTGTGTGTGGGAGAGAGATAGTCAGAGAGAGAGAGAGAAGAAGAAGAGAGGGAGGGAGAGAGAGAGAGAGTAAGATAACAGGGCATGTACGTGAAAATACTGAGAACTTCTGAGTTCACGTATTCAGATTCCTCGGACTTAAACCCCTTGTGGTGTGTTATAATTACTGGCTTGTGATATGGTGGGGGACAGCATCATTGAGGAAATGTGAGCATACAATATCTTGGTCCGTGCAGTAATATGGCTTTTTTGCGATATCTAGATAAAGTTTTTATCACTTCAGTACTGTTTAGAGAATCAAATTTTCAAGCTTAACTTACTTATTTTGGACTCTTTTCGCCGGGGATTTTTGGCATTCATAACTTTTTCCTCATCCTTTTCTCCGTTCTTAAACAACACATTTCTTAATGTCCTTTTTTTGTGTCAATTAACACACTCCATTCGTACTGCATCAGAATACAATGAAGAAACACCTAATACAGTTGTTCGACAAAAGATGTGTCAGGAGCATACTGAAAGAGCCATTCCATAGTCACACGGTGGTTGATTGTGCATGCAGGCATTCACCGAAAGGCCATTGTTTCATTCACTGTTCGTTTTGCAATCGCATTGAGCCAGCATGCGATTGCAAAGGGTGAAATGCGTAGTTTAATAACAGAACACAAATAAAAATTGTCATGCAGGGATTACTAGAAACTGATTGCAAGTGTTTCCCGGAAAACAGCGTGGTACCGCATTTGAGTCCAAACAATTGAAAAAAAAATTTCATCTTGAAAAAATGGTGCTCTAAACAGTGATAGAATCAAAGAAACTCAATATCATAGGTTTAAAAAAGAGTAGGTAAAAGATTACATGGACCATGACTGATGTTCAGCTTATTTTTTACCACCACATTGCAACATACTTCCTCAATGGTGTACCCTCACTTTAATAGCTCACAATT
The DNA here is from genome assembly GCA_963681505.1 of Eunapius fragilis. Lineage (NCBI taxonomy): Eukaryota > Metazoa > Porifera > Demospongiae > Spongillida > Spongillidae > Eunapius > Eunapius fragilis. The sequence goes on along the minus strand of OY811973.1, from coordinate 1,149,599 downwards.
CCTGTCTCTGTGCAACAGAAGAGAAGGTATATAAAAACGCATTTCTCAGGAGAAAGTAAACAGTACCATCAATGATGATATCACATGGTCATAGAGATAAGACCAAGGTCTTACATTTACCTGGTGGATATAGTATTAATCTCTCCTCCTCCCCATTGACAAAAAAAAAGGCTCATGTTTAAGTGACCATATTCTCCATGACATTGTGACTACTTCAACATACACGATTTGGTACTCACACATGCTTATGGAGATATTCATGTTTAAACATGAACCTTTATTTCCCGATGGGGCTGAGAGGGTGGATAAATTATGGTGTCCTCCATGGTAACATGTTTGTCTGAAAATTTATTTGCTTCTACAGCAATAATACCTCCCAAGTATAAGTAATATTTAATGCCTCCCAAGGATAAATAAAATTTTGTAGTGAGAGGATTTAACACATCCCCTTTGATCATGCGCACAGCAGACCAGATAAGGTTGTTCACATTGATGTCTGTTCAGTTGTGGTCATGCTCTTTGCCACATCCACTTATGATTTTAACCCTTTACCTCCTATGCCTATGGGCCACTAGAGACCCCACTGAAAGTGATACATTAGAATTTTGAAATGCATGCAGTCACTTTGTAACAATGCTTATGTCTCTTCCAGTCAGAACAACAGTCAGAAAATGGTGATTACAAGTCTGCCAAATGTTCCAGTATGAAAGTAGCCTCTCTACTGGTAGCTGTTGTGGTCTTTGAAGTACTCTTTGCCATTGGTATGACAGTTTTCGCTCTGTATGTATGGAATCTAATTAAAAATTCTCCTGATTAAAAGTTATTGCAAAGTGTATGATTCAGTGTGTGTATGATTCAGTGGACATTTGCCAGTGTAATGATGTGGTGATGCTTTTTAATGCTGACCGTTTTCTTGCTTTTTATAAATTTAAGGAATAAATTTACAACGATTCATTTTGCGAAATGTCTTGAAACCTATTATAGCTTTACGAGCTATGTGACGTATTCATTAACCAGAAGCCATTTCATGTTATCGTACCCTCGAGCATGCGCATTACAATAATATCGTGAGCCACGTGTCATTGAGGCAGTTGGAAATATTGACCGTGCCGGAAGATGCGTTCCCATCTTTGGAACAAGGTATGTTTGAGAGCATATGGAGGATTGAAAACGGTACCTTTTTCAGAATAGCTACTCGTATTGAACATTTTACGTCAATAAAACCCCACGAATTGTACCTCTCTGCCCACATATACCCGCCTGTGTTGAAGCGCTAATTGACAACAGGTGTTTAACGTGTGCAGATATGAAACCTGGTCGGCTAGAAACACCATTGCCACTGGGTTTCCAACCAATGGGAATGGTTCCTAGGGCTGCGCTACACTAGTTTTTTTTTTTTTGACATTTTTTATCAACGTTGCACCATGTTTTTTTTACATTGTCTCTCGTTGTGGCACGTCATGTTCTGTTCTTAGGGATAACCCCTTGAAACAACTACCCGCTCACTTGCGAGGCCATAGAGGTCTACCACCCCCGCAGCAACATCTGCTTCCCAGAAGGCTACAAGGTATCGTGTTGGGTGTGGTCAATCAAATTTGTGAAGGGGGCATCCCTAGTCGCCCACGATAAGCCGGCCTGTGTTGAACCTCCGGTGACAACAGGTGTGCAATATGGGCAGATAACAAACCTGCTCAGCCTAAATGACCACTGCCACTGGGCCTCCAACCAATGGGAATGGTCCCTGGGGTTAAGCCACACCCACAACAGTTCATACTTGTTGTAACATGCTATTATGACTACTTCGTTCTGTCTCCAGTGACTGCTACTGTTGCTTCTTTCTCTGTGGCTAGCTGCTACAAGTATTCGTTCATTGAAGCTGTTCCCCTAGTCTGGTGCATTTCAGCTCTCTTACAATGTGCATTGTTATCTCTTGTGTACTGGTGCTGTGAGTAAATAATGTGAAATTACAGATAATGAACTAAATAAGGGTTAAACAAAACACATGTATGTGTATTAAAACTTTCAATTAAGGTTGTCATTTGAACTGGATTAATCAACACAGTTTGCTTGCATAATATGTAGTAGTCATCCTGTTACCTTTTCTTCAAATGCCTCACATTGTTTTGTGAGTTAGACATTTCAGTTGTTGGTTGTATGTTGTAAAGTTCTATTATGTGCACTGGCAATGCTGGCACAGATGTGTAATCAGATTTGTATAAGGGGTGAAGAGGGAGCAACCATTATGTATGTGCGTGTGCAGATCATTTTGCATACAAACATGTAAGATGTTCCATCTAATTGCAACTGTTCACTTGAATCTGACTTGAAGACTGGAGCTAAAGATGATCCATGAGCTCACTAATGATGTTAGTTGATGGTTTCTGCAGACATGGCACACAAATGGGAAAAACCCTATTCTAAACCATGAGGCTATACATTAGATGGTGCCTATATAGTCTTCTTCTCCTTCATAAGGGCATCCAATTTGTGTTGGCTCATGGTGAAGTGGAGAGGTGTTCTAATTCATCATCAGTTACAAGCTGTAGCAATCGCCACGGCAAATTAGTGTAACTGCTTAGACATGCATAATTACCAACTTAAAATCTAAGGCTAATGTTTTTTTTTTTTTTTTTCCCTATTGCATATGCATTTTCATACGAAGAAGAGGGATGTGCACGCCTCCATGCATGATACATGAGCGGGATTTATCCTCAGACAGTTCCTGCAGAGGGCTTGGTCTGTAAGCAATTTGGAATGTTCCTGTCACAAGTCTTCGAGCCTGCTTTTGGGGAGCGGCGAGACAGAACTCACATGGGCCGCAGGGAGCGAGAAGGTTCAATATCGCTTACCATAACATTATGTTCCTTACAGTCCTCCGAACACTGCGTAGGTTGAGTAGCTGGAAGTTCTATACGCATAAAACTACTGTTTTAAAGCACGTACTGTCGTGCAGAGTTCTTATCTGCCATCCTTGGATAACTGAAATATGTAATTTAAAAAAAAAAGGAATACACGTCATCGCCTGTAGAAGTATATATTCAACAACATGATCATCGAGATGGGTGAGCCCGAGGAGGTAGAACATCCAAAGGATGGAAGTACGTATATTATTGTATGAAGCTTTGTATGACACATCACCGCTGCTGTGACATAGGTCTGGTCCATTAAGCGCGATCAGATGCTTTTAGGGAATGTTTGATGGTGGCCTAACTCTCAGCGAACGTGGTTAACCGTAGTGATGCTTCAGTGGCATAGGAACTGGGTGGGCCCGGGGGGGGGGGGGGGGGGGGCCAAGGCCCCCCTAATCATAAAATTGGGGGGGCCAGGCCCCCCAATCCTAATAAAATTCAATGTTCACACGACATATCTTTGGTGCGACATGGTACGGAACAGCTAAGTGTGGCACGATACGACTACTGATTATTTGGGATTGTGTGGCGGCCGTAACTTAGCTAATGCCTGAAATCAACCACCACGCCATTTTAATACTATGGAAACAAGCTACTACGCATGCTCGCTTGCTATCATACCGCAATCTACCACAATCGAGCGACTGTTCAAGCGTCGAATTTTAACCATGCGGCTTGCCGTACCGTACAGTACCATGGCTGGCACGGAAAGATTGTGTCGTGAAACGTAGCATTAGTGTTAAGATATAAATCCACGCGTCGGTTTGATAGCGTTAATCTTGTAGCCCCTCTTGATCGGAAAGTGTTCTTTCAGGACAACCTGACTTTCCCGAAGCGTATAACTTCAGTTTAATTTACCTTTATATGTAGTATTTAAACAACTATGTGCGACCGTGAGGTTTCATAATCCAACTACCATACTTTTTCAAAAGCTTCGTGCTCCGCGCGGAAGGGGCCACATCCTCCTCCCGCCCCGCCCCGGCCCCCCAACCCCCCCCCCCCCCCCCCCCCCCATTTGTTGACACGTCTGCAACCTTCCGCCGGCTATTTCACCGATATTTAATTATGAAGTTGGCCCCCCCCCCCCCCCCCCCCCCCCGGCCAGGCCCCCCCAATGTTTAATACGTTCCTACGCCACTGTGCTTGCATTTAACAGTATATAGTGATCCACGCGGAAACTTTTTGTTGTTGTAACTTCAGGCAGTGCAGGTGGAATTGCGCAAAGTGCATATTATGGAATTCGGAGTGAACAACTATACGCGAGCCATCATTTCCGGTTGAAAATTAATTTGCATCACGAATTCCTTATACATACGTATATACACTCCAACTGACGTCACGCCATGCAAAAATAAATAAATAAGCATCAAATCCCAAGCGTCATGAACTTTAACCTCTATTATGGGCGGTGACGTATAGAGTGACGACAATGAATTAAGAGCGATGGCACATAGCAAAAAGGAAGACCTACTACATTCTGGCTCCTCGGGCTTCATAGTATGTTATGCGTGAACGTGTGATATGTATTGTGGTCATTAAACCTGTACTGATTGCAGGACCCGTTGGAAGGCGGTCACCCTAATGATGGCCTCCATGTGGTAGTTCAACAGCCTGCCGTGATACTGCCCATGGCGGAGAATGTTGCGTTATCGCGGCCTCACGACTATTTTTTCGTGGCTCTAATTATGGCAACAGTTTGCTGTCTTCTAAACGTGTCTACATGTTTGTGTACTTTATCCGCACTCTCCTTCTCCATGTCCGTACGTTGTAGCTTATAAATCTATGTGTGTGTGTGTGTGTGTGTGTGTGTGTGTGTGTGTGTGTGTGTGTGTGTGTGTGTGTGTGTGTGCTCGCGCGCGCGCGCGCGTATGTGCTTGTGTGTGCATTGTGTGCTTGTACGACGTGCATGTATATAAACATGCATGCGTGCATGTGTGTGTGTGTGTGTGTGTGTGAGAGAGATATAATATATATATATATATAATTTAATTATATATATAGCCAGAGAGAGAGAGGAGAGAGGGAGGGAGAGAGAGAGAGAGTAAGATATGCATGTATGTGAAAACACTGAGAACTTCTGAGTTCACGTATTCAGATTCCTCGAACTTAAAACCCCTTGTGGTGTGTTATTATTACTGGCTTGTGATATACTGAAACTTAAGTGGGGGACAGCATCATTGAGGAAATGTGAGCATACAATATCTTGGTCCGTGCAGTAATATAGCTTTTTTGCGATATAAAGATAAAGTTTTCATCACACTACTGTTTAGAGAATCAAATTTTCAAGTTTAACTTACTTATTTTGGACTCTTTTCTCCACTGTAATTGGTTTTTATGTGATTTTTGGCATTCATAACTTTTTCCTCATCCTTTTCTCCGTTCTTAAACAACACATTTCGTAATTGTCCTTTTTTTGTGTCAATTAACACACTCCTTTCGTACTGCATCAGAATACAATGAAGAAGCACCTACTACAGTTGTTCGACAAAAGATGTGTCAGGAGCATACTGAAAGAGCCATTCCATAGTCACACGGTGGTTGATTGTGCATGCAGGCATCCACCAAAAGGCCATTGTTTCATTTATTCACTGTTGGTTTTGCAATCGCATTGAGCCAACATGCGATTGCAAAGGGTGAAAGGCGTAGTTTAATAACAGAATACAGATAAAAGTTGTCATGCAGGGGTTACTAGAAACTGATTGCAGTGGGAAATCAGCATTGTACCGAATTTGAGTCCAAACAATTGATAAATAATTTCAACTTGAAAAAATGGTGTTCTAAACAGTGATAGAATCAAAGAAACTCAATATCATAGGTTTAAAGAAAAGTAGGTAAGAAAGTACATGGACCATGACTGATGTTTACCACCACATTGCAACATACTTCCTCAATGGTGTACCCTCACTTTAATAACTCACAATTCCTGTCTCTGTGGCAACAGAAGAGAAGGTATATAAAAGTGTATCTCTCAGGAGAGAGTAAACAGTACCATCATGATATTAAATGGTCATAGAGATAAGACCAAGGTCTTACATTTACCTGGTAGATATAGTAATAACCACAGTTAATCTCCTCCCCTCCCCATTGACAAAAAAATGGCTCATGTTTAAGCGACCATATTCTCCATGACATTGTGACTACTTCAACATACATGATTTGGTACTCACGCATGCTTATGGAGATATTCATGTTTAAACATGAACCTTTTTTCCAATGGGGCTGAGAGAGTGGATAAATTATGGTGTAATCCTTGGTTTCATGTTTGTCTGAAAATTTAAATTTATTTGCTTCTACAGCAACCTTGCAAGTATAAATAATATTTAATACCTCCAAAGTATAAATAATATTTAGGATTAACACATCTCCTTTGATCATGCGCACAGCAGACCATGTAAGGTTGTTCACATTGATGTCTGTTCAGTTGTGGTCATGCTCTCATTTTGCCACATCCACTTGTGATTTTAACCCTTTACCTCCTATGCCTATGGGCAACTAGAGACCCCACTGAAAGTGATACATTTGAATTTTGAAATGCATGCAGTCACTTTCTAACATGCTTATGTCTCTTCCAGTCAGTAGAACAGTCAGAAAATGGTGATTACAAGTCTGCCAAATGTTCCAGTATGAAAGTAGCCACTCTACTGGTAGCTGTTGTGGTCTTTGAAGTACTCTTTGCCATTGGTATGGCAGTTGTCGCTCTGTTTATATGGTATCTAATCAAAAATTCTCTTGATTAAAAAGTTATTGCATAGTGTAACTGTTTAGTGTGTGTATCATTCAGTGCCAGTGCAATGATGTGGTGATGCTTTTTAATGCTGACCGTTTTCTTACTTTTTATAAAGGAATAAATTTACAACCCATATGCACACACAGTATTAACCCTTCGTATGGCTAATTATTAATTCTACGCCTTATACGATGGATATTCAATTCTTGATTCATTTGCGAAATGTCCTGAAACCAATTATAGCTTTACGAGCTATGTGACGTATTCATTTACCAGAAGCCATTACATGATATCATACCCTCGAGCATGCGCATTACAGTAATATCATGAGCCACGTGGCATTGAGGCAGTTGGAAATATTGGTCGTGCCGGAAGATGCGTTCTCATCGCACTCCATCTTTGGAACAAGGTATGTTTGGGAGCATATGGAGGATTGAAAACTGTACCTTTTTTAGAATAGCTACTCGTATTGATCATTTTACGTCAATAAAACCCCACGAATTGTACCTCTCTGCCCACATATACCCGCCTGTGTTGAAGCGTTAATTGACAACAGGTGTTTAACGTGTGCAGATATGAAACCTGGTCGGCTGGAAAAACCATTGCCACTGGGTTTCCAACCAATGGGAATGGTTCTTAGAGCTGGGCCACAAAGTTTTTTTTTATTTTTTTTTATTTTTTAAAAGACATTTTAACTGGTTTCAGCAACTTTGCCCAATTAGATTGACCTCGCCACGGGCACGCCGACTGAAGGAATGGGAACAACGTTCATCGGTATGTCAGTGTTTTGTATCAACGTTGCGCCTTTTTTTTTTTACATTGTCTCTCGTTGTGGCACGTCATGTTCTGTTCTTAGGGATAACCCCTTGAAACAACTACCCGCTCACTTACGAGGCCATAGAGGTCTACCACCCCCGCAGCAACATCTGCTTCCCAGAAGGCTACAAGGTATCGTGTTGGGTGTGGTCAATCACATTTGTGAAGGGGGCATCCCTAGTCCCCCTGCCCACGATAAGCCGGCCTGTGTTGAACCTCCGATGACAACAGGTGTGCAATGTGGGCAGATAACAAAACCTGCTCAGCCTAAATGACCACTGCCACTGGGCCTCCAACCAATGGAAATGGTCCCTGGGGTTAAGCCACACCCACAACAGTTCATACCTGTTGTAACATGCCTATTATGACTACTTCGTTCTGTCTCCAGTGACTGCTACTGCTGCTTCCTTCTCTGTGGCTAGCTGCTACAAGTATTCGTTCATTGAAGCTGTTCCCCTAGTCTGGTGCATTTCAGCTCTCTTGGCTATGTGCATTGTTATCTCTTGTGTATTGGTGCTGTGGGTAAATAATGTGAAATTACAATGAACTTATAAAGTTAAACAAAACACATGTACGTGTATTATTAAGGTCGCCATTTGAACTGGATTAATCAACACAGTTTGCTTGCATCATATCCTGTTTACCTTTCTTATCTCAATATGCTAATGATGATCCATGAGCCCACTAATGATGTTAGTTGATGGATTTCTGTAGAGACTAGGAGCCAAACTGCATGGCACACAAATGGGAAAAACCCTTTTCTCAACCATGAGGCTATACGTTAGATATTGCCTAGTCTTCGCCTTCATAAGGGCATCCAATTTGTGTTGGCTCATGGTGAAGTGGAGAGGTGTTCTAATCTACAAGCTATAGTAATCGGTTCATGAATAAACGTGTAAATTAAGCGTCAACATGTAGCAAGTTATATACAATGTAACGGTCGGAGGCTCATGACTCATGAGCGCGCCAGAGTACTCCTCAGCCACTGAACATTCGCTGCATTCTGGTTGGACTGCAATCCCCGTTGCTGCAAGGTTTGGTACCCGCGACTTATCGGTCGGGCCACGGTGTAACTGCTTGGCCATGTATAATCACCAACTTAGAAATCTAAGGCTAATAATGTTTTTTTCCTTTTTTTTTTTTCTATTGCATATGCAATTTCACACATCAAACTTCAACGAGGGAGAGGGATGCACACACCTCCACGCACGATACATGAGCGGGATTTGTCCTCAGACAGTTCCTGCAGAGGGCTTGGTCTGTAAGCAATTGGGAATGTTCCTGTCACAAGTCTTCGAGCCTGCTTTTGGGGAGCGAGACAGAACTCACATGGGCCGCAGGGAGCGAGAAGGTTCAATATCGCTTACCACAACATTATGCTCCTTACAGTCCTCAGAGTAATTCAATATTATGACAGAAAGAATTACAAAACAGAACAAAAATAACGAATGCAAAAAAAGCTAAAGCCTATTGCATGATTGTAGGAAGTGATGCCCCATCATCAAAGCCTAGTCCACTCCTCCACTTTACCCTAGATCCTCTTAGACATAAGCTTGATGCTCGAACGAGGGCAAATAAAAGTCGTCCTCTGAACACTGGGTAGATTGAGTAGCTAGAAGTTCTATACGCATAAAACTACTGTTTTAAAGCACGTACTGTCGTGCAGAGTGCTTACCTGCCATCCTTAGATAACTCTACAAGTGCAACAACTGAAACGTGTAAGTGCAACAACTGAAATATGTAATCTCTGCGGAAATTAAGCGCAGCGGCTGTGGCATGCCTGCCGTCATTTTTTCATTACGCGTTGATTATGTGGTCAAGCAACCCACTGCTAAGTACATGTCTGTAGCCACAGCCACATAATACAGACGAGGCATATTTACAATTCATTTTCCCCAAATTAGTGCCAATGTATGTGCCAAACCAGCCGGCCACAAAGGCAGCTTTAATTAACTGACACACACGTTTGACATCGCTAAAGGCATAAAGGTCCACCATGTAACCTGCATGAGATGCCATATACCCATGAGATGCCATATACCCATGAGATGCCACGAGATGCCATACATATGCACCCACTTCCTCGAGTATGGGTATCTTTAGAAGATTGGATGAAGATACTCATGTAGGTTACTACAAGATGGCTGCCACTATAGTCCTGACAGAACATTTTCAATCCCTACAGGAGGAACAGTTTTAGTATCCATTATCAACTCCTCATTTCCTAGCCTAGAACATTCATGTAGGTAACACAGTGGGTATGCCAACACACCTGCATGCCAGATACTCACACACACACACACACACACACACACACACACACACACACACACACACACACACACACACACACACACACACACACACACACACACACACACACACACACACACACACACACACACACACACACACACACACACACACACACACACACACACACACACACACACACACACACACACACACACACACACACACACACACACACACACACACACACACACACACACACACACACACACACACACACACACACACACACACACACACACACACACACATTCACATATTTACTAGCCTAGAACATTTGGTTTCCATCCGTAATTAATCCCTTTCTGCATCCAAATTGGATCTGGAAAATATTATCGTTATGAATGCTTACGTTTGCTTCCCTGTAGGTTTTTGTAGGTTTATTGTGGAAACAATTGCTTGGATTTGTTTCCGTGCCGGTAAAGTATTGTTGTGTCTCTGTTAGGTTATCAAATATATCATGCCATCAGTGCTGTTCAGATGCCAAGACCAATGACATCACCACAACACAGCGCGTCCTTTGAACTGAAATGAGTACATAATAACAGGGGGAGGGGCATACATGTATACACACATACATGACACATAAATATAACAATATAAATGAACTGGGTCAGAAGGACTCTAGTAAGTTCCCTCCGCATCAATGATCTTGCATGCCTCTCTGATCCCACTAAGATAAGCACCTGTGACTGTGTGGGTGCTGCCGGTTGGTAGCCTAGGCAACCGCAGAGAACCCATTAGCCCATATGCATGGAGTTAATCACCTCCTCCCCAGTCTTACCTCCTGCAAAGAACAGCCTTCCATCCACCTGCTCTACATGATGTCATAGTCCTAGTACGTTCGATCATAAAGTGGTCAACAAACCTTGCCATGCAACCTTGTTGTCCATTAGCCTTTATCTCTAGGGTTGTCAGTCAACCTGTTTATGGATGACATGCCATGGATTGTTTATGGTACACACCCTGTGTTACAGCCAAGTCTCCTCCAGTATAATAAGCAATCCGCCCACACACACATATGAGTATGACATCATAGCAAAAGGGTCCGTGGCCCATGTACTCGAGAGGCTTCGGGATGGTTGCCGTGGGAAACATCTTCTGAAGCGTCCTCACAGACTAACTTGGTATCTCTGTAACCGTCTTTGGGTCACATCCGCGAAGGAATCAATGCCACACCCACTGGTGAAAATGATTAAATGGCAGTGGAAGGGAATACTCTCAACATGAAGTGAGTGGCAATGAGTAACGTTTGCCACCATCCACATTGAAGGTAAACCTTGATGCCCACGTTGAAGGAGAGAGAGAGAGAGAGAGAGAGAGAGAGAGAGAGAGAGAGAGAGAGAGAGAGAGAGAGAGAGAGAGAGAGAGAGAGAGAGAGAGAGAGAGAGAGAGAGAGAGAGAGAGAGAGAGAGAGAGAGAGAGAGAGAGAGAGAGAGAGAGAGAGAGAGAGAGAGAGAGAGAGAGAGAGAGCTGATAATGTACTCTCCTGAAGCTAATTGTTCACATATCAGTGTAGGTGGCCTAGCATGCATATTTGTAATAATGCATATAGTTCCATACCTGAGAACCAGAGGTAGACTACTGAACCACGCATGATGGGGGAATCCAGAATGGATGGTAACTTCCCTTCCTTCGTTGCCACCTCCTCGGGCTCACCCATCGGGGCATCTGTGGTCTACTAGCTAAGACTTCTTTTCTACGGGTGTAGAAGACTGCGAACATCTAAGCACTGCTGGTGTAGTGGCATCATGCAAGATTCCCATTCTTGCGACCCGGGTTCGATTCCCGGGCAGTGCAATTTTTAATTTAACTTTTTTTTTTTTTAATGTCACATTTTTACACCTCTACATCCCATACTCAACAAGGTATGTGGTTGCTTAAATTGTTGATGCTGCAATACATCCAGCTAGTGCCCCACTGCCTTTGGCTCTGGTCATTGGCTATGTTATGTTAGTCATCGATGAAGCTTTCTTATTGTTGCCCCCTGTCCATATTATACCTTTATGCATGCCTGTTTCAGCTAGGTTTGTTGGTCCACACCAAGTGTTTGAAGAGTGCTTTCAAAATAGCAACAGCTACAGCATTGACAAATGGTTGAAGAATGCCCTCATGAGGAAAGATCAATGGGGATGAGGTTGAATTTCTGAATGCAACAGCGAAATCATTTATGCAGAGTCAGGCTGTTGCCCCTGTTGGTACAAGTGATTGAATCAGGTGTGGATTTCAATACATGTCTAGGATGATGTATTGTATCCACTAGAATGATGTAATCTATATATGCAGCACTAGGATGATGTAACTCAAGCCATTAGGATGTGCAGCAGCCATTTTATTATGCTTGCGCCCTGGTAAAAGGTAATGGCTCCATTATACATGTACTGAGTGCACTGCTGTACCATAGATCAGCAATGTGTGCGTGCATGTAGATCATTTGTATGCAAAATGATATGTACAAACACATGAGTAAGGATGTATGCACGTATATTGTTGTATGATGCTTTTAATGACCATTTTTTGCTCTGCATAAGATTCCTTAATACGGTGTTGAGTTTTCCATACTAGTTTCGTACCCATGTCACAGCGGATGGATTACATCACCGATGTTGTGACATAGGTCTGGTCCATCCTTGCTTTAAGGGCTTTTAGGGAATGTTAGATGGATGGCCTAATTCTAAGGGAACGTGTTAAAGGAATAACGCATACCAAAATACCAAGTTTTTTTTTGTGGGGGGGGGGGGGGGGGGGGGGGGGGCACGCAAAAAAAAAAAAAAACGCCAAGCGTCATGAACTTTAACCTCTATGGGGCGGTGACGGAAGTGACGACAATGAAGAGGGATGCACATAGCAAAAAGGAAGAACATTCTGGCTCCTCGGACTTAAAGGTAGGTTATGCGTGAACGTGTAATATGTATTGTGGTCATTCAGTAAACCTGTATGTACGCGTATTGCAGAACCCGCTGGAAGGCGGTCACCATAATGATGGCCTCCATGTGGTAGTTGAACAGCCTGCCGTGATATTGCCCATGGCGGCAAATGGTTATCATGGCCTCACTACTATTTCTTCGTGGCTCTAATGATGGCAACAGTTTTCTGTTTTCTGAACGTGTCTACATGTTTATCCACACTCTCCCCTCTACCTCCGTACGTTGTAGCTGATAGATCTATGGTGTGTGTGTGCGTATGTGCTTGTGTGTGAATGGTGTGGTTGTACGACATGCATGTATGCACATGCATGTGTGTGCGTGTGTGTGAGAGAGATAGTCAGAGAGAGAGGTAGAAGGAAAGAGAGGGAGTAAGATATGCATGTACGTGAAAACACTGTGAAACTAACATATTCATTTAATTTGTTGCATTTGAACCCCTTTTGGTGTGTCATAATTACTGGCTTGTGATATGCTGAAACTTAAGTGGGGGACAGCATCGAGGAAATGTGAGCAGCAATATATCTTGGTCCATGCAGTAATATAGCTTTTTAAATTATTTGCGATTTAGAGATGAAGTTTTTATCACATCGGTACTGTTTAGAGGATCAAATTTTTCAAGTTTAACTTACTTATTTTGGACTCTTTTCCCCACTGTAATTGGTTTTTATGGGATTTTTGGCATCCATAACTTTTTCCCCATCCTTTTCTCCGTTCTTAAACAACACATTTCTTAATGTCCTTTTTTTGTGTCAATTAACACACTCCTTTAGTACTGCATCAGAATACAATGACGAAACACCTACTACAGTTGTTCGACAAAAGATGTGTCAGGAGCATACTGAAAGAGCCATTCCATAGTCACACAGTGGCATTCCATAGTCACATGGTGGTTGATTGTGCATGGTGGTTGATTGTGCATGCATGCAGGCATTAACCGAAAGGCCATTGTTTCATTTATTCACTGTTCGTTTTGCAATCGCATGTTGGCTCAAGCCATGTACAAAGGGTGAAACTCATAGTTTAATAACAGAATACAGATAAAAGTTGTTATGCAGGGGTTGCTAGAAACTGATTGCAGTGTGAAATCAGCATTGTACCGAATTTGAGTCCAAACAATTGATAAATAATTAACCATTTTAAACTTCAAAAAATGATGCTCTAAAGAGTGATAGAATCGAAGAACCTCGATATCATAGAGTAGGTAAAAAGTACATGGACCATGACTGATGTTTCAGCTTATTTTTACCACCACATTGCAACATACTTCCTCAATGCTGTACCCCCACTTTAATAGCTCACAATTCCTGTCCCTGCAGGTGGCAACAGAAGAGAAGGTATATAAAAACGTATCTCTCAGGAGAGAGTAAACAGTGCCATCATGATGATATTACATGGTCATAGAGATAAGACCAAGATCTTACATTTACCTGGTGGATATAGTAATTACCACAGTTAATCTCCTCCCCTCCCCATTGACAAAAATGGCTCATGTTTAAGTGACTGTATTCTCCATGCCATTGTGACTACTTCAACATACACGATTTGGTACTCACACATGCTTATGGAGATATTCATTTTTAAACATGAGCCTTTTATTTTTCGATGGGGCCGAGAGGGTGGATAAATTATGGTATGCTCCATGGTAACATGTTTGTCTGAAAATTTATTTGCTCCTACAGCAATAATAGGCTTAGCTCCCAAGTATAAATAAAATTTCGTAGTGAGAGGATTTAACACATCTCCTTTGATCATGCGCACAGCAGACCAGATAAGGTTGTTCACATTGATGTCTGTTCAGTTGTGGTCATGCTCTCATTTTGCCACATCCACTTATGATTTTAACCCTTTACCTCCTATGCCTATGCCCTGTGGGGCCACTAGAGGCCCCACTGAAATTAAGTGTTACATTTGAATTTTGAAATGTATGCAGTCACTTTCTAACAATGCTTATGTCTCTTCCAGTCAGAAGAACAGTCAGAAAATGGTGATTACAAGTCTGTCAAATGTTCCAGTATCACACTAACTTCTCTACTGGTAGCTGTGTGGTCTTTGAAGTACTCTTTGCCATTGGTATGACAGTTTTCGCTCTGTATGTATTGTATCTAATCAAAAATTCTCCTGATTAAAAGTTATGCAAAGTGTTTAGTGTGTGTTCATTCAGTGGACATTTGCCAGTGTAATGACGTGGTGATGCTTTTTAATGCTGACAGTTCTGTATAAGATTCCTTACATCGTATTAGAGCGTGCCCGTCTCTTCCTTTAAGCACTGAGGCTTTTGGGACTTGCTTTTTTTTTTAAAGGAATAAATTTACAACCCATATGCACACACAGAGGGTAATGGCTTCTGGTAAATTACGTATACGTCACATAGCTCGTATTAATTTAATAACAGGTTTCAGTGAACTGACATTTCTTTATCAAATGCAAATGAATCAAGAATTGAATATCCATCGTCTAAGGCGCAGAATTAATAATTAGCCATACGAAGGGTTAATACCGAGCATGCGCATTATTACAATAATATCGTGAGCCACGTGGCATTGAGGCAGTTGGATATATTGGCCGTGCCGGAAGATGCGTTCACATCGCACTCCATCTTTGGAACAAGGTATGTTTGGGAGCATATGGAGGATTGAAAACTGTACCTTTTTCAGAATAGCTACTCGTATTGATCATTTTATGTCAATAAAACCCCACGAAGTGTACCTCTCTGCCCACATATACCCGCCTGTGTTGAAGCGCTGATTGACAACAGGTGTTTAACGTGTGCATATATGAAACCTGGTCGGCTAGAAACACCATTGCCACTGGATTTCCAACCAATGGGAATGGTTCCTAGAGCTGGGCCACATAAAGTTTTTTTTTTAAAAGACATTTTTACCGGTTTCAGCAACTTTGCCCTATTAGATTGACCTCGCCACGGGCACGCCGACTGAAGGAATGGGTACAACGTTCATCGGTATGTCAGTGTTTTGTATCAACGTTGCGCCTTTTTTTTACATTGTCTCTCGTTGTGGCACGTCATGTTCTGTTCTTAGGGATAACCCCTTGAAACAACTACCCGCTCACTTACGAGGCCATAGAGGTCTACCACCCCCGCAGCAACATCTGCTTCCCAGAAGGCTACAAGGTATCGTGTTGGGTGTGGTCAATCAAATTTGTGAAGGGGGTACCCCTAGTCCCTGCCCACGATAAGCCGGCCTGTGTTGAACCTCCGATGACAACAGGTGTGCAATGTGGGCAGATAACAAAACCTGCTCAGCCTAAATGACCACTGCCACTGGGCCTCCAACCAATGGGAATGGTCCCTGGGGTTAAGCCACACCCACAAAAGTTCATACTTATTGTAACATGCCTATTATGACTACTTTGTTCTGTCTCCAGTGACTGCTACTGCTGCTTCCTTCTCTGTGGCTAGCTGCTACAAGTATTCGTTCATTGAAACTGTTCCCCTAGTCTGGTGCATTTCAGCTCTCTTACAATGTGCATTGTTATCTCTTGTGTACTGGTGCTGTGGGTCAATAATGTGAAATTACAGATAATGAACTTAATAAGGGTTAAACCAGAGATAATATATCTCTGGTTAAACAAAACACATGTATGTGTATTATCAGAGATAATATATATTATCTCTGGTATTATAAACAGCTTGATAGTCATCCTGTTCACCTTATCTTGCCATATGCCTCATGACCATGGAAATTGCATCACTGAGAGATGAATGAATTGATCCAAACATGGGTAAGATGTATGTATTGGTTCAGGGAGAGGTGTATTATAGTAAGGTGTTTTACCGGTCATTAAGCATGTACACCTTCTGACTTTGCCACCACAGCCAAAGCCTCACTGTGGTTGTGTATATCAGAAAATCTTTAGTTGTAAAAGTGAAACATAATATCAATACGGCTGTCTTTATATCATACCTTCTTTCTGCATACATGAATAGTTATTGCCACGACAACAACCACAAGGACCACAAACCCCATTATAAAGTTGAGAACATCATACTTGGCCTAATACTTTTTTTCATATGCACCCTCTTTGATTAAAATTTTATCACCAACTGTAAAAGCTAAAGACAAAAAAATTATGCAGTTGTATACAAAGTATACTTAGCAATGTGAACTTGCAGCTAAATACGTATCAGTACATAACACCACTAAACTACAGCTATAACACTAATGAACTTGAAAAATAAAATTATTTATTAATGTATGTTTTTTTTTTTAAAGTAATAATACTGTATAAAACAATACATAAACAGTAATAAATGCACATTTATTTTCACTATTGTATGTTATTTGATAACAAAAAATTTAGTTACCCCCCTCCAAACTGATTTTCTTCCTGAGAAATGGGTGGTTTCCAGCTAAATTATGTTTATAGACACTTCATCATTGTTTTTACCTTTTCAGTCCTACGCGTCAAACTTTCGATCAATCGTTACGGACTTACGGTTTAGAACACCAAAGTATACCATTTTTGTTACCTTTCCTGTTCGTCAATTTGTGCTCTCCAGCGAGTGCGGAATCACTCCGAATTTTCAGTATTAAGTGAGCGGTGCATTTGATATAGAATCAGCCCCCTTATGTACTTGTATCGTTCAATGCAATGTACAAAAACAGCTAAAAGTTGAAAGCAGCTTGGTAACGTCGCCATTTTGAGTTATTAGCAAATGAAGATAATTATTTACTCGTAAAACAGTAATAACTATCGATGCTATCATGGATATGGCTGAGGGTAGTGCCGAGGACGTTGTTTTGGAATTTGGACGATCGAAACGGTTCTTTTCTGAACCAGAGGAGGCATCAACTAGCAAGCGAAGCACCAGGCGCGCTAGCATGGAAGGTGTATATGCGTGGGCAGAACTTAAACAAAAAAGGAAATCTCTACGAGAAAATTGAATTACTGGACACCAGCAGGCAGAGAAAAGAAGGAAGAAGAGCAAGCTGACTATAAAAGATGCATCCGCGGAACATCTGGATGCCTTGTCTGAATTCATGCCTGATCTTACTGACTCCAAAGATCCTTGCTTTGCGTATGTATTACCTGGAGTTGAGCGATGGTGTCTCATCAATTGAAGCTCAGGACAAAGTGAGCAGAATGTGTTTAGTAAGTACACGCAGTGTGAGAAGATGGGTTCAATTATGGGAAGCTACGGGTGAAGAGTCTTTGTTCGATGGTCGTTGTGAATGTGGTGACAGAGAAAAGTCAATTTTATTTTATTGTCCAGCACTTGTATTTGAATTAAGACAATGGATTAACGCGCTTAAAACTAAAGAGGGAAGCATTCTGATGGATATTTGACTATAATTCAACACATTCAGGACTACATACACCAAACTCTTTTCACTGATCCAGACATTGTACCAACTGAAGTTTTAGACATGCAAAGATACCAATCACGTCTTGTGTCCAGAATGACTGTTCTTCGCTGGGTCCACAAACTTGGTTTCAAGTGGGCTGATTCTGCAATGCATGCACCTTTTTGTGTAATGTGAGGCAACAGGGAAAACCAGAGTGGCCTAACCTTCCTCCTGGTGAAATGCCACTGATGCATGGCAACCATGATGTATGTATCTGAACCTGCGGCAGCAGGTTCAATATAGGATTGATTGAGGGTTGATGAATGTCATTAATAAAACTTCACTAGCGTCTGGAGGGACAACGGAGAAACGGATCGCTTATCTCTTTATCGCGATGGAATGAGAGCACAACGACCTACAGTTCTACGTTGGTTCCGTGTCATAAAACGGTGTGGTTATAGAGAAACAAACAATTTCCTGTTTCTCGTGCCCAGTCCTAAAATAATTCTTGGTCGTCGTCGTCGTCGTCTTCTTATTCTTAGGAAGGTATAACTCGAGCTACGAACGGTTTTGAAGAACGGCAATAGTACCAATCGCTTCGAAATTTACCGGCGCGTTATCCTCACATGTCATATAGACACATATATATCAAGTTCTGTTTAATAATGATAAATAATAGATTTTTAAAAATAATTTTAGGCAATATAAATACTCTAACCTGCACTAAATTTATTGGGCAGTTTAGTTGTTACTTTGGCTAAGTGAAGTTGTTTTAATATTCTAAAAATGCCTTCGTGTAATCAAAAGAAGAGATCAAAACAACGAGCGGAATACCTCCAAAAGCAAGACGAGAAACAAAGCTAAAGACCTAGCGCTCTACAAGGCCAATCCCGAAAAAAAGAAGGCCTCTGTTAGCGACAGCTACAAGGCCGATCCCGAAAAGGAGGCCTCTGTTCGCGACAGCGACAAGGCCGAATCCTGAAAAGAAGGCCTCTGTACGCGACAGCTATATACGGCCGATCCCGAAAAGAAAATGGCCTCTGGCAACTACAACGCACTAACTAACGCGAGGAGAACCGTGCTGCTAAAAGGCGGCGATATGAAGAGGACCTCGAGGGAAACCGCGCTGCTAACAGGCAGAAATACGAGGACAATTCAGCTGCCATTAAAGCATCTAAAAGGAGTCGGTATTGGAATGACCCCGCTGTCCGATTGGTTAAATGTGCTTCCGAGAGGACGCGGTACCGCAGGGGTCACAGAACTACCACTACCACCCAAAGGTATGTTATGGCATGCTATATTAAAAAGCTGTGCATGCAACATTTGTACAGCTTAGTCGGGCCACACCCTACTACTTGACCAAACGCGGTAGTAGGCTATGTACAGCACGGATCTGCACAAAACCATTTACTTCACATGTAAAGCATGCATGGTGACTCAACTGTGTGTACACTTGTGTGTATTGTTTTAATCTGATAAGGTTTCCTTATACATGTACTTATCGATCTACACTGAGCCATGTAGTTCACTCTCACACTATCCATCTATTGCATGTAGGCTACACCTCCATGTTTAGATGGGAGCATTTTTACTGGATCAAATTTGACCAATAGAGTTTTAGCACTGCAGTCTACACACGTGTTAAGGCTTTGCACGATATAAAAGTCACTCACCCGCTGAATAGCGCAAAAAGAGGTAAAAATTTAATACTATGTTGATTTTAGGCTTTGCACTTTGCTTGAAAAAAGAAAGAGGTAAAAATTTAATCATACTCTTTGTCATGTACATGTAGATGGCAGCTGAAGACCTCGGAGGTTTTTTCACCAACGAGGGGTTGGAGGAGGAAGAGGATGACTACATTCATCCTCCGACTCCTCTCCCCTTCATCCCGCCACCTCCTGAAGCAGCGCTGCCCCCGCCACCACCACCAGCGCTGCCCTCACCACCACCACCAGTTTAGCCCCACCCACCACCACCAGTGCTGCCCCCACCACCAGCGCTGCCCCCACCACCACCAGCAGTGCTTCCCTCCTGGCTTGCATGGCCACTGCCACACTGGCCCGCCTGGCCAGAACAAGCAGGTGAGGAGGATGTCCCCGAAGAAGAAGAGGGCGCACATCATCATACATTCAACTAATTCTTATAAAAATAATAACAATAATTAAAGATATTGGATTATTGACTGCGATACTGCTGACAAGGCGAAAAAAAACTTATGAAACAAGTAAATAAAAACATTCTCTAACGAGAGAGTTGTTGGTATATAGGATTAACCAATGGTGGTGTAAAAAGCACGGAAACAAGAGTGACAGAAATTTTACTGGAAAATTGAAATAGGCCTATATTTAGCACACTCACAAAATAACAGCGCATGCCTGAGTAATGGGCTAAATATAGGCCTATTTCAATTTTCCAGTAAAATTTCTGTCACTCTTGTTTCCGTGCTTTTTACACCACCATTGGTCAATCCTATATACCAACAACTCTCTCGTTAGAGAATGTTTTTATTTACTAGTTGTATATGCAAATGAAATGATCCTATTACAGGAACTGTTACCAGGATAACTCAACAAATGTGGTATCAATCTGATGATGGAACCCAAATTGCTAAAGGAGCCTTGAGGATTTGTTCAGAAAGGAGATTGCCTGGAGTGTCAAACATGAGACATGAAGAACTAAGGGCATTGTTGTCAGAGCAACCTGATTTTTAACATGCTAAACCCGAGCTACAAGAAGAAGTGGAACACAGGGGACACATTTTTCTTTTTGGCCATCCAGAATGTACACGTATGTTTGTGGAAATGTGGCGTATGTGAAACATTATTGCAGACAGCATTGTGGGAACAGTATAATAACTTTGAGAAAAAAATCTGCAATATGCCCTATCTCCAAAGTATCTTACAGTTGGATTGCAGACTTCTTTTTCAGAACACACCTGGAAATGGATTGAAGCCTATGAAAATGAATCAAATGGGATTGCTGTATATGAAACATTAAATGCACTTCGGAAGAAACATCGCCAACACCGAAAAGGTGTATATACAACAGTACCACAACCTGTGCAATGATGATTAGGACAAACAAACACACACACACACACACACACACACACACACACATATACATTATGTACATCCACATGTCAGTGCACAATGTTCTAGTCATGAATCTTCTACCCATCTTCTCACAGTGCGTGTACTTACTAAACACATTCTGCTCTCTTTGTCCTGAGCTTGAATTGATGAGACACCATCGCTCAACTCCAGGTAATACATACGCAAACAAGGATCTTTGGAGTCAGTAAGATCAGGCATGAATTCAGACAAGGCATCCAGATGTTCCGCAGATGCATCTTTTATAGTCAGCTTGCTCCTCTTCCTTCTTTTCTCTGCCTGCTGGTGTTCAGTAATTTGATTCCACGTGGAGATTTGTTTAAGTTCTGCCCACGCAGATACAGCTTCCATGCTAGCGCACCTGGTGCTTCGCTTGTTAGTTGATGCTTCCTCTGATTGGTTCTGAAAAGAACCGTTTTGATTGTCCAAAACAACGTCCTCAGCACCGCCCTCAGCCATGATAGCATCGTAGTTATTAATGTTTACTAGTAATATAATTATTTATTTGCCAATAACTCAAAATGGCGACGTTACAAAGCTGCTTTCAACTTTTAGCTGTTTTTGTACGTTGCATTGAACGATACAAGTACGTAAGGAGGCTGATTCTATATCAAATGCATCGCTCACTTAATACTGAAAATTTGGAGCGATTCTGCACTCGCTGGAGAGCACAAATCGATGAACAAAAAAGGCAACAAAAATGGTACACTTTGGTGTTTTAAAACTGTAACGATTGATCAAAAGTTGGACCCGTAACACTAAAAACATAAAGACATTGATGTGTTAGTCGCACACTTAAATTTGTTAGAAATCATTTGATCCTCAGGCAGAAAATTAACGAAGAAGTGGATTGAGAGTGGGGTGGCTAAATCATTTACTAACTAACAGTAGATGTTAATTAATAACTTGGTCCTTTCAGATTCACATTGCTACAAGCATTCAAAATGAATTTCTGCATTTGTCATTTCTTTACTTTTGCACCAGTGATAAACAAAATCAAGTGAAGTTGAAACATATGAAAAAAATTATTAGGCCAAGTATAAGTACTCCTCCAGAGTATGAAGTGGACATGTTTGTGGTACCTTGAACATCACATGTCATTAGCGACATTCCCATCCTAACCTGGTGTGATGGTGGGTGTGTCACTTCCTGATGAAGGGATGTCTCCATTGTATGACTGTCCTGCAATGGTCACCATGGCAACCACACTGAACTGGTACACACCATTAGGACTGAGGTTGGTGATGTCACCCCAGGTGGTGGTTGGTGGGAAGGTCTGACTGATGTACCCACCCGACTGCCTCTTTGAAGTGTTGGGAAGACATCGATAATATACAGTGTACCCTGTAAGGATGCCATCTTGAGGGAGCCACTGGACAGCCGTCCAGAGCACTATGACAGATGTTGTGTTGGTAGCTACTACCACCACTCCTGTCACATTGGCTGAAGGGTACAACATTAAAGCATCATGCAGGTGTATGTGTGAACAAATGTAAGATACAGTAACAGCTGTACACTCACGTATAGCTGCAGTACTGGTCTGTACTTGTTGTGGTGTCCCTGGTCCTGTGATGGTGTAACCAACGACAGAGAAGGTGTAGGGGGTCCTTGGTATCAGTCCTGTTATTGTCACTGGGGATGTGGCTGTGTTGACTATTCCATTGGTGGAGTAGGTCACCTGATACATGATGATCACCCCATTGGGGGTAGGAGGGGGTAGCCATGTGAGTGTGATGGTTGTGAAGGTATTGTTGAATGCTTGTAGTCCACTCACTGGACCAGGTGGAACTGAAAAATAGAATTCACATCACCAGGAACCCTAACCCGTGATCCTCAACCCCATTTAAATAAAGTGAATCGATTATTAGAACAAATGCCATATCCAAACCTGGTGATCTGTAGGTGAAAAGCTGCCTAATGTGAAAATATAACAGATAAAGTTACATTGAAAATTGATCAGATATTACATCATCTGCTATTATTAGCTATGGGTGTGGTTAATTGATTGCTGTGATTGATAAAGAAGAAATGATCAAACTCTCTTACCATAGGCGGCCCCCGGGGGAGGGGGGGGGGGGGGACCAGGGCGCCCCCCCCAACCCCTATAAGTAATTTTTACTATTGCAATATGATTACTGCATGTAGCTATGTGTTTCTAAAGTAAAATAGCTACTAACACTCATCTGAGCATACAAATAGCGATTAACAAATGATTAAGATTGCAAAATCGGTAATGCCCCTCCCCCTTTGGCACCCCTTCATGGGGTTGGCCCCTCCCTTCAGTAGCCACCTATCGTTACATTCCTCACTCCCCCCTCCCCTGCCCTCCCCTTCCCTCTCCTTCCTTACAAGGAAAAGGAGAAGTGGAGGTAGTTCCCTCTGTGTTGGAGGCCACAATAGTGAAGTAGTACATGGATGAGGGGACCAGACCAGTCAGGTTGGCACCAAACTGTCCTCCAATCACATTGAGGTATGCACTCCCATTCACAGGGGTGCTGGACTGGCTTAGATTACCAGGGGCTGACCCATAAAGGATAACATAGCTCTCCTGAGTGTACACAATGAAGGGAACTGTCCACCTGATGCTAATGATATCCATGGAAACATATTTGGCAGTGATAAATGCAGGTTGATTGGGTGGACCTTGGAATAAGGTGGGTGTGGTTAGAGCACATTGGGATATACTGCATGTGCTCACCTGGTACAGAGACAGTGGTTGCTGCAGTCTGGTTCACAGGTCCATCAATAGGGACATACACCCTCACATCACACTGATAGGTGTACACCCCTGGGGGAGGTTGGGACACTGTCAGAGCGCTGGTGACATTGGGGGTGGAGTTAGTGACCCCGGGGGGCTGTGTCACGACAAATGTGGCCCCCCCAGTGATAGCCACACCACTGCTGTTGAAGGTAATGGCCGAACTGTTGTAGCCATTACTCCAGCTCCAGGAGAACACAAAAGGCAGAGGGACAGAGGTAGGCTTGGTGGCAGTACAGTTGATCTGGAAGGAGCTGTTTGGAGATGACCGCAACATGGAGGGAGAGATGGTGGTCCCTAGTGGAAGGTCTGGGGAGGGCGGACATGACTGAACATGTGTTGATTACCAAAGTATCCCTTACTGTTAACACTGAGGGAGTATTCAGATGTTGCGTTATATGAAAGAATATAGGGAGATGGTGCTTTAGGTGTTACTGACACGGTGCATTGATAGGTGCCAGCATCAGCTATGCTCAGACTGGGGATTGTTAGAGTAGACTGAAGAATAGGAGGTACTGCTTGTGTTGATGCAGTTCCTCTTGGGGAAAGTCCCTTTACCCCTCTCCATATGAACTGTATGTTGACATAAGGATCCAGATTATCTTGAATTAGGTGTGTGCAGGTTAGCATAGCTGAGCTCCCTGCATAGTATTGTGGTCCTGATGCGACAACAGGTGGGTCTGGAATGAGAGTGAAGTTCACACCAATAAAATAATAATTGTTTGCAGCTTCAGAAGGTTAGAGGTAGCAGTTTAGAAAATAGGTTGGATCAAACAAACCACAGAAACTGTACCTTCAATAGATCAGGTCCAACACACTCAATCACACTTAGGTCTTACATGTACTCATAACCAATAACATACCAACGTTAAGTGTGACGTTGAAGGCATAGCTGGCAGTTCTGCTAACTCCATTAGCACTGGCATTGCACACGTACAGCCCTGCATATGACAGGACCACTGGAGGTGGCAGTGTTAGTGACCTTGATGTGGTACTGCCAGAGGTTGTTTGAGCTTCCACTGATCCATCAGGGTATGAGGTCCACATGACATTGGGAGGGGCACCAGAGGTGGAGGTGGCTGAGCAGTCAAGAATGTACGTATCGATTCCAAAGATGTAAGCTGGTACGGGAAGGTTGTAGCGTACGGTGATGGAGACATCAAGAGAGATCTGGGAGTCACCTGTGAGGCAAGTGGGAGATATTATGTCGCTTTCTGCATATACCAATTACACATGCACAATTCCTCTCACCCAGGGGGCGGGGTAGGGGAGGGTCAAACAGATGGTCGCCTGGCCAGGCTAATGAATCATATGAGATTGTGACAGCGAAAAGGGACCTAGTGCATATTTTTTCAAGTTTTCAAATTATTTCATATTCAAAGAGAGACCAATGTCCTCTACAACTTCTTTCTTACTAACTGGAAATTAGTCTGTCCATCATGCCTGAATTTTAAATATCATACCACTGCATAATTTACATTAATCAGAGGATAAGGTGGGTGTGGTTAGAGTACATTGTGATATACTGCATGTGCTCACCTGGTACAGAGACAGTAGCTGCTGCAGTCTGGTTCACAGGTCCGTCAGTAGGGACATACACCCTCACATCACACTGATAGGTGTACACCCCTAGCGGAGGTTGGGACACTGTCAGAGTGCTGGTGACATTGGGGGTGGAGTTAGTGACCCTGGGGGGCTGTGTCATGACAAATGTGGTCCCCCCAATGATAGCCACACCACTGCTGTTGAAGGTAATGGCCGAACTGTTGTAGCCATTACTCCAGCTCCAGGAGAACACAAAAGGCAGAGGGACAGAGGTAGGCTTGGTGGCAGTACAGTTGATCTGGAAGGAGCTGTTTGGAGATGACCACAACATGGAGGGAGAGATGGTGGTCCCTAGTGGAAGGTCTGGGGAGGGCGGACATGACTGAACACGTGTTGATTACCAAAGTATCCCTTACTGTTAACACTGAGGGAGTATTCAGATGTTGCGTTATATGAAAGAATATAGGGAGATGGTGTTTTAGGTGTCACTGACACGATGCATTGATAGGTGCCAGCATCAGTTATGCTCAGACTGGGGATCGTTAGAGTAGACTGAAGAATAGGAGGTACTGCTTGTGTTGATGCAGTTCCTCTAGGGGAAAGTCCCTTTACCTGTCTCCATATGAACTGTATACGTATGTTGACATAAGGATCCAGAATTAGATGTGTGCAGGTTAGCATGGCTGAGCTCCCTGCATAGTATTGTGGTCCTGATGCGACAACAGGTGGGTCTGGAATGAGAGTGAAGTTCACACCAATAAAATAATAATTGTTTGCAGCTTCAGAAGGTTAGAGGTAGTAGTTTAGAAAATAGGTTGGTTCAAACAAACCACAGAAACTGTACCTTCAATAGATCAGGTCCAACACACTCAATCACACTTATATCTTACATGTACTCATAACCAATAACATACCAACGTTAAGTGTGACGTTGAAGGCATAGCTGGCAGTTCTGCTAACTCCATTAGCACTGGCATTGCATACGTACAGCCCTGCATATGACAGGACCACTGGAGGTGGCAGTGTAAGTGACCTTGATGTGGTACTGCCAGAGGTTGTTTGAGCTCCCACTGATCCATCAGGGTATGAGGTCCACATGACATTGGGAGGGGCACCAGAGGTGGAGGTGGCTGAGCAGTCAAGAATATATGTATCGATTCCAAAGATGTAAGCTGGTACGGGAAGGTTGTAGCGTACGGTGATGGAGACATCAAGAGAGATCTGGGAGTCACCTGTGAGGCAAGTGGGAGATATTATGTCGCTTTCTGCATATACCAATTACACATGCACAATTCCTCTCACCCAGGGGGCGGGGTAGGGGAGGGTCAAACAGATGGTCGCCTGGTCAGGCTAATGAATCATATGAGATTGTGGGAGCGAAAAGGGACCTAGTGCATATTTTTTTCAAGTTTTCAAATTATTTCATATTCAAAGAGAGACCAATGTCCTCTACAACTTCTTTCTTACTAACTGGAAATTAGTCTGTCCATCATGCCTGAATTTTAAATATCATACCACTGCATAATTTACATTAATCAGAGGATAAGGTGGGTGTGGTTAGAGTACATTGTGATATACTGCATGTGCTCACCTGGGACAGAGACAGTAGCTGCTGCAGTCTGGTTCACAGGTCCGTCAGTAGGGACATACACCCTCACATCACACTGATAGGTGTACACCCCTAGCGGAGGTTGGGACACTGTCAGAGTGCTGGTGACATTGGGGGTGGAGTTAGTGACCCCGGGGGGCTGTGTCATGACAAATGTGGTCCCCCCAATGATGGCCACTCCACTGCTGTTGAAGGTAATGGCCGAACTGTTGTAGCCATTACTCCAGCTCCAGGAGAACACAAAAGGCAGAGGGACAGAGGTAGGCTTGGTGGCAGTACAGTTGATCTGGAAGGAGCTGTTTGGAGATGACCGCAGCATGGAGGGAGAGATGGTGGTCCCTAGGGGAAGGTCTGGGGAGGACGGACATGACTGAACACGTGTTGATTACCAAAGTATCCCTTACTGTTAACACTGAGGGAGTATTCAGATGTTGCGTTATATGAAAGAATATAGGGAGATGGTGTTTTAGGTGTTACTGACACGATGCATTGATAGGTGCCAGCATCAGTTATGCTCAGACTGGGGATCGTTAGAGTAGACTGAAGAATAGGAGGTACTGCTTGTGTTGATGCAGTTCCTCTAGGGGAAAGTCCCTTTACCCCTCTCCATATGAACTCTATACGTATGTTGACATAAGGATCCAGAATTAGATGTGAGCAGGTTAGCATGGCTGAGCTCCCTGCATAGTATTGTGGTCCTGATGCGACAACAGGTGGGTCTGGAATGAGAGTGAAGTTCACACCAATAAAATAATAATTGTTTGCAGCTTCAGAAGGTTAGAGGTAGTAGTTTAGAAAATAGGTTGGTTCAAACAAACCACAGAAACTGTACCTTCAATAGATCAGGTCCAACACACTCAATCACACTTATGTCTTACATGTACTCATAACCAATAACATACCAACGTTAAGTGTAACGTTGAAGGCATAGCTGGCAGTTCTGCTAACTCCATTAGCACTGGCATTGCACACGTACAGCCCTGCATATGACAGGACCACTGGAGGTGGCAGTGTTAGTGACCTTGATGTGGTACTGCCAGAGGTTGTTTGAGCTCCCACTGATCCATCAGGGTATGAGGTCCACATGACATTGGGAGGGGCACCAGAGGTGGAGGTGGCTGAGCAGTCAAGAATGTACGTATCGATTCCAAAGATGTAAGCTGGTACGGGAAGGTTGTAGCGTACGGTGATGGAGACATCAAGAGAGATCTGGGAGTCATCTGTGAGGCAAGTGGGGGGATATTATGTCGCTTTCTGCATATACCAATTACACATGCACAATTCCTCTCACCTAGGGGGCGGGGTAGGGGAGGGTCAAACAGATGGTCGCCTGGCCAGGCTAATGAATCATATGAGATTGTGGGAGTGAAAAGGGACCTAGCGCATATTTTTTTCAAGTTTTCAAATTATTTCATATTCAAAGAGAGACCAATGTCCTCTACAACTTCTTTCTTACTAACTGGAAATTAGTCTGTCCATCATGCCTGAATTTTAGTTATCATACCACTGCCATTAATCAGAGGATAAGGTGGGTGTGGTTAGAGTACATTGTGATATACTGCATGTGCACAGTGGTTTAAGATGTAGACATGGGCTTAGGGTATGACCTTAATGTTTTTTTTTACATAAAGTTGCTCATAATAGCTCAAAGTATCACATTTCACTAAAAACAATGTCGAATTGTTTGGATTTGGTTAGATTGTTAATGTTGAAGCTAAAAAAAGATGAATATTTTGAGCTGTTCCATTTCCGTCATTATATGCAACTGCACATTTAATGGAGCAAATGGGAAACAAAATGAATAGGTTTTAGATAGCGATTTCTCTTACGTATAGAAAGATACCAAATATATAATGCTTTAAGCCTTTAGAATATACCTTTTTTTGCAAAAAAAAAGGTTAAAATATTGGATTGTAGTGTCTAACATTCATCCAGTAGGACAAACTAGAGCCCATTTTTAAAAATTGATCATAAAAATTGCTGCTGATATCAGCTGGCATCCCAAAAATACGCACCGCCAACGCCCCGCTTTCTGTTTAATGTCACTAATAAGGCCAGAACTGAACGCTACCCACTTACGCGAGCGTATGAAAAACATTAATAACCCACAATAATTCATGCACGCGCACGCACGACATAACAAAATTACGATCGTGGAAGCTTACAACAAGTATGTCTAGAAGCACATAACATAGGTCCTGCAAGACAATTTCAGGCTGACGAAGGTGTTCAATCAATAGAAGTATAGAAGCCATACAGAAGCAGCTAGTGTGCATTTCGCTTCCTTTCGTTACAATCACATGGCGCCATCCAAGATGAAGATCCAAAGAAGTGCAGCTTGTATAATTGCTTTCGAGGCTTTCCAACATATCTATAGAAGCAGTGTTTAAGCTGCAATGTTTGTGAACCTGCAACCACAACTGCTGATCTTACCAGTGCAGAGAATGTAGGCCTACCATCAGCAGGTACATCTGTATAAGGATCCAGTGATTTTGGTACAGATTGCTCGTGTGCTGGAAGGTCGGAGTGAAGGAGTAGAAACACTGCATTGCATTAGCTCAGCCCATGTGAAAGAAGCAGGAAAATGCAGGCACTACTTCAAGAGGAAGCAGAAGAAAATAGTGCCAATGGTTGCAGAATGACAGTAGAATGAAATAAAATAACTAATATTTTTATGACTCAATATTGTGAGATCTCAATATCTTGATTAGTATGGCTTGATTATATTTATTAAATTTAATTAATAAATCATAAATGGTTATGGAAATGATATTGGTCTATATAATGACAGTAGAATTAAATAAAATAACTAATATTATTATGATTAAATACTTTAAGATCTCAAATGTTTGATATCTTGATTACTATGGCTTGATTATATCTATTAAAATTCATTAAAAACTCATAAATGGTTATGGAAATGATACACGGGGGTTACGTTGCATTGAAAAGGTGGACAATAACCTACGCCTGCAATGAATTGCTAACTACCTAGCAACAACACCATTATGTCCTTAGTTACCACCTGCCTTTGTTTACGGCTTCGCACTTTGTTACTGCTTCACGTGGCACTTATAATAATGATAAGGTTAGTATTAGCATTCCATGTTCTACCAAAAGATGTCAACAACTTGGTACAACAGTTTCTTAGCACTCGGATTTGTTGCTGGAGACTCGCCTATACGATTGCGGTAGGGTTCAGAAAAGGTCTTGGACTGAACTATCCACCAGAGGGAACGGCTAAAGCCTTTGTGTGCACTTCATAGACAAGGCAAGCTACAATATTTTTGTATTTTCTTAGATGGCCATTGCTTTAGTGGCTTGTTAAACCACTCGCAAAAACCTTGTAAACTGCCGCCATTTAATTAATGGTACAGTATGCGCGTGTGCTCATGACGGACCATTTTTTTTTCTTTTTTGTGGAGGACGAAGGGACTGTAATTGTAGTGAAAAGTTCAGAAAATGCTCCTCCATGACTCTTTTGAGCCTTTCCACCTTGTTCGGAATGCAGCTGTAAGTCCTCATCAGAGAATTAAACTGTGCATGGATAGCTTCAGCCCCTTGCTCGCCCATACTGCCAAAACCCATTTTGGTTGCCTCTACTAGTTCTTTAGTATGATCCTCAAGCAGGTGCATTTTCACTGTTCGACGTACTGTTGGAAAGGCTGCAGTGAAAGCATCCATAAATTCCCTGATCGATAGGTCTGTGTATAAAATGTACACTAAATAAATACACTTTAGATACATAAGGAATTACCTAGGCGAGTGTTATCTCCTTTTGACATGATTCCTCCATTGTGGCACGTTGCAAACTTAGTAAACAATGTAATAAACTTCTCACACACCCATAAGGGCTGGGCATTGTTCAGCAGTTTTTTTCACTGAAGAGCACAGAGTTGCTATGTTTGATGGCTGCAACAGTAAGAAATGGAGATTTTGATACAGGTTTGTATAAATTCATAATTAATACCTGTAGTGCCCTGTTGACATGATTTCCAATGAATGCCCCATCTCGTTTGCATGTCATGCATTTCACCAGTACATCTTGCAGCAACCTTAGTATCATCTGTGATGCTGGTTTGATGGTCTCTGGCGTCAGTTGATGTGGTGGAGAACAGAAGGGCAGAACGTCTGTGCAGAAGCTGTTAATTGCTGTACCAAACATCCTGTACACACCAGAGTATCACATGACAGCTGTATTGGTTGATCAAGAGTCTTCTGGCATATGGCACATAACAGCATTTCAGCAACAGAAAGGACTTGGTTGGCAGATACTGCTGGATGTTTGTTGGAAGAGATGAGTTTTTGTGGGGCAATCTGCTCAATGTGTTGGATAAGGTTCTTGGTTTGTGCTATGTCCATGGATTGTTTTGCAGGATACCTGCTTATCTTTGTCCAGCGACATTGTCTGTATGATGTGCACTCCTGCATATGAATATATATATGCATGTGTAAAGTGTTTGGCTGGTGATGGGGTTACAATGTTTACCTTGCAATTGTTGGCAGCATGCTTAGACCAGTCATAAACCTTTACCATGCATCTTGAAACCAAGTTAGCTTCTATTACCTTAACAGCACGTTCCATTGATTGGTAACATGGCCTACAGAAAGTATTTGGGAGGCTCATTTGCAGGTCGTTGGTGATATCAATGCCAAAGGTCCTTTGCAAATCGACTGCATGTGGAGCGCAGACAAATACACGTTTAGCCTTCACTATTCCCTTTGCTTTCTTTATCTTGAAACCACAAACTCTGCAATGACTGCTCAGATCGCATAACAGGTCACCTTGCATCCTTGATTTGTGTGGGCACACCATTCAAGTGGTTCGTGTGGTTTGATGGCATAAAAGAGAGGCCAAGAAAGCAATGGCCACACCAAAAAAACATGCTTAAGAGACTGTACCTGGACCACTGAATGTATGCTTATAAAGACAGCTTGAACCCTCTGGCGGATTGGAAGTAAAAGGCCTCTCCAAGTAAGTCACCGAAATGGCTGTCTTTACTGTACACCAATGCGCGGGACTTCTAATTTATCAAGAGGGTACAATTTTAATGCGGATTTGAAAGAGTTTATGATTGCACTACTTTGTGAATAGGTTCATATAATTCTTTTGGCATTTGGTCGTTGTGCGAAAGAACTATAAGCATGGAAAGACAGCCGTTTTTTTCAACGAAAATATGAATGTACGATTACGTATACATGTACCGCAATAGAACTATTCGTTCTAATTATACAACTTAATGTCTGCGTTTGGACCACCGTGGATATTGGCTTATATAATGGAAATTGTAAT
The DNA here is from genome assembly GCA_963681505.1 of Eunapius fragilis. NCBI lineage: Eukaryota > Metazoa > Porifera > Demospongiae > Spongillida > Spongillidae > Eunapius > Eunapius fragilis. The sequence continues at coordinate 1,117,283 of OY811973.1, read as the reverse complement.
ATGTATATAAAATGTATGAAATTAAAAATGTCTACATCACCCCTATACTTAAACCACTGTGATGTGCTCACCTGGTACAGAGACAGTAGCTGCTCCAGTCTGGTTCACAGGTCCGTCAGTAGGGACATACACTCTCACATCACACTGATAAGTGTACACCCCTAGCGGGAGTTGGTACACTGTCAGAGTGCTGGTGACATTGGGGGTGGAGTTAGTGACCCCAGGGGGCTGTGTCACGACAAATGTGGTCCCCCCAATGATAGCCACTCCACTGCTGTTGAAGGTAATGGCCGAACTGTTGTAGCCATTACTCCAGCTCCAGGAGAACACAAAAGGCAGAGGGACAGAGGTAGGCTTGGTGGCAGTACAGTTGATCTGGAAGGAGCTGTTTGGAGATGACTGCAACATGGAGGGAGAGATGGTGGTCCCTAGTGGAAGGTCTGGGGAGGACGGACATGACTGAACACGTGTTGATTGCCAAAGTATCCCTTACTGTTAACACTGAGGGAGTATTCAGATGTTGCGTTATATGAAAGAATATAGGGAGATGGTGTTTTAGGTGTCACTGACACGATGCATTGATAGATGCCAGAATCAGTTATGCTCAGACTGGGGATCGTTAGAGTAGACTGAAGAATAGGAGGTACTGCTTGTGTTGATGCAGTTCCTCTTGGGGAAAGTCCCTTTACCCCTCTCCATATGAACTGTATGTTGACATAAGGATCCAGAATTAGATGTGAGCAGGTTAGCATAGCTGAGCTCCCTGCATAGTATTGTGGTCCTGATGTGACAACAGGTGGGTCTGGAATGAGAGTGAAGTTCACACCAATAAAATAATAATTGTTTGCAGCTTCAGAAGGTTAGAGGTAGCAGTTTAGAAAATAGGTTGGTTCAAACAAACCACAGAAACTGTACCTTCAATAGATCAGGTCCAACACACTTATGTCTTACATATACTCATAACCAATAACATACCAACGTTAAGCGTGACGTTGAAGGCATAGCTGGCAGTTCTGCTAACTCCATTAGCACTGGCATTGCATACGTACAGCCCTGCATATGACAGGACCACTGGAGGTGGCAGTGTAAGTGACCTTGATGTGGTACTGCCAGAGGTTGTTTGAGCTCCCACTGATCCAGCAGGGTATGAGGTCCACATGATATTGGGAGGGGCACCAGAGGTATAGGTGGCTGAGCAGTCAAGAATATACGTATCGATTCCAAAGAAGTAAGCTGGTACGGGAAGGTTGTAGCGTACGGTGATGGAGACATCAAGAGAGGTCTGGGAGTCACCTGCGAGGCAAGTGGGAGATATTATGTCGCTTTCTGCTTATACCAATTACACATGCACAATTCCTCTCACCCAGGGGGCGGGGTAGGGGAGGGTCAAACAGATGGTCGCCTGGCCAGGCTAATGAATAATTAGAATGAAAAAGTGTACGAGCACAGGCCGATAGCCAGGTTGTGGGCTGGGGGGAGGGGGGGGGTGCAAAGGATGGTAAAGTGGACTGTACGAGAGACTGCTGTACTATCCTGTTTGTCCCAGAGTTTGCACTTTTTCTGGAGGTTTCTTTTTAAATGCCCCTCCCCAAATCCGCAAAGAAAGTTGGATTTACGTAGTTTTTTCTCAATAATATTTGCAATAGCATTTAGGGCTATTGTACGACTGAATTACATATAACTGTCTTTCGTGATAATTAGTTCAGATTTTTTTAGTGTAACATTGTCAGTCCTCCTCTACGTGTGTGATGGCTTTTCTTCTGTTTCAATATCTATTTTATTGCGGTGATGTATGTTTTCGCGAAGTGCATTTTCAAAGTACTAATTAGTTGCCATAGAACAACAGTTAGCAACCTCTCTTTTCCTTTCCCATTGGCGTTGTTCACTGGTCAGTTTCCATACCACTGCTGGTCCATGCATGTCATGTGCACAATACTATCTAGACATGCAAACAGCTGCACGGCAGTTCTCCATTACTATGTGTGTCGATTCCGTTACGCATGTAACAAAATATTCATAATAACGCGGTGGTAGGGCCCGCCCGACTAGGGGGAGGGGGTGTAATTGCACCCTGCACCCCCCTGGCTACGGGCCTGGACCAGTACGCAGACGCTTCTCATTATGCACCGTGAGACAAACCCCCCCCCCCCCCCCCCCTCCCCCCCCCCCCCCCCCCCCTTTTCCCCGTGGCGTTAGGAGCGTTAGGAGGGATATGACCTTTATTAAATCAAATAGCCCGTATATGGGGATCAACGATATGATGATCGTGCGGTAATGGTATTCACGCGTCAAATCCCGGCTTCGTCCTCATGTGACAATGATAGGCGCAATATTTTGATGGCGCGCTATAACCAAATTCCCACCACCCTGAAAAAAGTGACCCGTTCAAATCCCTCCCATATATTATCCCTGGTCTAACTCAATTCAAACGCCTGAAGCCGTTGTTATATTAAGACTGACCTGTTTTCAGTATTAAGTGGAAAGGCAGGTTGAACGTTGTCCAATCACTACGCCTCCCCTCCACACACACACACACACACACACACACACACACACACACACACACACACACACACACACACACACACACACACACACACACACACACACACACACACACACACACACACACACACACACACACACACACACACACACACACACACACACACACACACACACACACACACACACACACACACACACACACATACACACACCCTCAGCTAGCTCACCAAGTCCCAGGCACACAAGGAGAATCAGAACGTCAATCATCATCCTGTACAGTCGCGGCTCGGTACAGTGAAAGTAACAGCTCGGTACAGTGAAAGTAATTGGTATAGTGACTTCACCGCATTTTTGCGGTCCCACAACTCAACAATATCAGTCACATGGCCTATGAATTGATACGACTTCACCGCATCCCTCGTGATGCGTGGTGGTCGTTTGTACTTACCCGAAGACCGCGAGCTGTCTTCAGAAAGAAGTCTTTTGGTTCTCTTGCTACAATGCACAGAACTATTCGGACAAACGCCAGTGAACTGAGGTCAAAGACGCGCCAATATTTAATTTGCGCGCGATGTACAGCTGTTGGAAATCTGGGTCTGGGTACGAGACTATAGACGACAGGCAATGAATGAGACATGACTAGCACAGCCTACCTGCAACAGACTTCACACACACGCAGACATATATATGCTCACGTCTCAAACGTGCTCGTGGCAGTCTTACTTCAATGGTTCCCTGTAGATATTATTAGAGTAGGGGGAATTGGAAACTGCGCACGTGACCATAGAGCAGCGCAAGCCGATCACGGCTATATGTAAGTAATTAATTTATAGCACACTCAGAACGATAGATAATTACGTTTTACTAGCCGCACATATGTTAATGAACTGGGGCGTATAGGGAAAAAAAAAAAGCGAGTGGGCTATACGTTACCAGGATAACTCAACAAATGTGGTATCAATCTGATGATGGAACCCAAATTGCTAAAGGAGCCTTGAGGATTTGTTCAGAAAGGGGATTGCCTGGAGTGTCAAACATGAGACGTGAAAACTGAACTAAGGGCATTGTTGTCAGAACAACCTGATTTTAAAACCCGAGCTACAAGAAGAAGTGGAACACAGGGGACACATTCTTCTTTTTGGCCCAAAATGCCATCCAGAATGTACATGTATATGTTTGTGGAAATGTGGCGTATGTGAAACATTATTGCAGACAGCATTGTGGGAACAGTATAATAACTTTGAGAAAAAATGGCTGAAGCGAAAGACTTTTCACAAGCCAATGATCGTCGCAGAAATTTTTTTGGGAATATACTCTGTGCATTCGATGTTTATAAAATCATGATGTAAATAGTGCGCACACGTACATTTACCTACACTCGTATCACGCGCGTGCGTACATGTGAATGTTTTAACTATCTTTTTAGTCAACGGAAGGTATTAAAGCTTAGCGCTACCAGCAATAAGGTTGCAAGCTTGTTTTAAAAGGTTCACTGATACTGATTCAAAATATCTTTTGCAAGATGTGCATAGATTTCTCAGTATTTCGATCACTACACCCACTTATGAATAATTAATTTCAGCCCCCCCCCCCCCCACTTTTTGAACCGTTCCTACGCCACTAAATCAGTATGGGGTAATGTGTGACGAGAAGGGGGGGGGGGGGGGGGGGGGGGGTCAAATTCCGCCATTTTTGCGTGACGTCATTTGAGGACGGCCACAGACAAGGCATCCAGATGTTCCGCAGATGCATCTTTTATAGTCAGCTTGCTCCTCTTCCTTCTTTTCTCTGCCTGCTGGTGTTCAGTAATTCGATTCCACGTGGAGATTTCCTTTTTTGTTTAAGTTCTGCCCACGCAGATACAGCTTCCACGCTAGTGCGCCTGGTGCTTCGCTTGTTAGTTGATGCTTCCTCTGGTTCTGAAAAGAACTGTTTCGATCGTCCAAAACAACGTCCTCAGCACCGCCCTCAGCCACGATAGCATCGTAGTTATTAATGTTTACTAGTAATATAATTATTTCATTTGCTAATAACTCAAAATGGCGACGTTACCAAGCTGCTTTCAACTTTTAGCTGTTTTTGTACGTTGCATTGAACGATACAAGTACGTAAGGGGGCTGATTCTATATCAAATGCATCGCTCGCTTAATGCTGAAAATTTGGAACGATTCCGCACTCGCTGGAGAGCACAAAGACGAACAAAAAAGTAAAAAAAAAAAGGTACTAGTACATTTTGGTGTTTAAACTGTAACGATTGATTGAAAGTTGGACGCGTAACACTAAAAACATAAAGACATTGATGTGTTAGTCGCACACTTAAATTTGTTAGAAATCATTTGATCCTCAGGCAGAAAATTAACGAAGAAGTGGATTGAGAGTGGGGTGGCTAAATCATTTATTAACTAACGGTAGATGTTAATTAATAACTTGGTCCTTTCAGATTCACATTGCTACAAGCATTCAAAATGAATTTCTGCATTTTTCATTTCTTTACTTTTGCACCAGTGAAAAACAAAATCAAGTGAAATTGAAACATATGAAAAAAATTATTATGCCAAGTATAAGTACTCCTCCAGAGTATGAAGTGGACATGTTTGTGGTACCTAGAACATCAGATGCCATTAGTGACATTCCCATGAGACAGTCCTAACCTGGTCCTGGTGTGATGGTGGGTGTGTCACTTCCTGATGAAGGGATATCTCCATTGTATGGCTGTCCTGCAATGGTCACCACGGCAACCACACTGAACTTGTACACTCCATTAGGACTGAGGTTGGTGATGTCCCCAGAGGTGGTGGTTGGTGGGAAGGTCTGACTGATGTACCCACCCGACTGCCTCTTTGAAGTGTTGGAAAGAGAACGATAATACACAGTGTACCCTGTAAGGATGCCATCTTGAGGGAGCCACTGGACAGCCAGCCAGGACACTCTGACAGATGTTGTGTTGGTGGCTACTACCACCACTCCTGTCACATTGGCTGAAGGGTACAACATTAAAGCATCATGCAGGTGTATGTGTGAACAAATGTAAGATACAGTAACAGCTGTACACTCACGTATAGCTGCAGTACTGGTCTGTACTTGTTGTGGTGTCCCTGGTCCTGTGATGGTGTAACCAACGACAGAGAAGGTGTAGGGGGTCCTTGGTACCAGCCCTGTTATTGTCACTGGGGGTGTGGTTGTGTTGACTATTCCATTGGTGGAGTAGGTCACCTGATACATGATGATCACCCCATTGGGGGTAGGAGGGGGTAGCCATGTGAGTGTGATGGTTGTGAAGGTATTGTTGAAGGCTTGTAGTCCACTCACTGGACCAGGTGGAACTGCAAAATAGAATTCACATCACCAGGAACCCTAACCCGTGATCCTCAACCCCATTTAAATAAAGTGAATCCATTATTACTTAAATTTTAATTCTCAAATGCCATATCCAAACCTGGTGATCTGCAGGTGAAAATGTAATAGATGATGTTACATTGAAAATTTCCCCATTGATCAGATATTACATCATCTGCTATTATTAGCTATGGGTGTGGTTAATTGATTGCTATGATTGATAAAGAAGAAATGGTCAAACTCTCCAACCATAGGCGGCCCTAGGGGGGGGGGGCGGTGCAGGGTCCATGGCGCCGCCCCCCCCATCCCCTATAAGTAATTTTGACTGTAGCATTGCAATATGATTATTGCATGTAGCCATGTGTTTCTAAAGTAAAATAGTTAATAAACGTACAAATAGAGATTAACTAAGATTGCACAATCGATAATGCCCCTCCCTTCGGTAAACGCTGGGGTTACATTCCTCACTCCCCCCTCCCCTGCCCTCCCCTTCCCTCCCCTTCCCTCTCCTTCCTTACAAGGAAAAGGAGGAGTGGAGGTAGTTCCCTCTGTGTTGGAGGCCACAATAGTGAAGTAGTACATGGATGAGGGGCCAGACCAGTCAGGTTGACACCAAACTGTCCTCCAATCACATTGAGGTATGCACTCCCATTCACAGGGGTGCTGGACTGGCTTAGATTACCAGGGGCTGACCCATAATTGACAACATAGCTCTCCTGAGTGTACACCATGAAGGGAACTGTCCACCTGATGCTAATGGTATCCATGGAAACATATTTGGCAGTGATAAATGTAGGTTGATTGGGTGGACCTTGGAATAAGGTGGGTGTGGTTAGAGTACATTGGGATATACTGCATGTGCTCACCTGGGACAGAGACAGTGGTTGCTGCAGTCTGGTTCACAGGTCCATCAATAGGGACATACACCCTCACATCACACTGATAGGTGTACACCCCTGGGGGAGGCTGGGACACTGTCAGAGTGCTGGTGACATTGGTGGTGGAGTTAGTGACCCCGGGGGGCTGTGTCACGACAAATGTGGCCCCCCCAATGATAGCCACTCCACTGCTATTGAAGGTAATGGCCGAACTGTTGTAGCCATTACTCCAGCTCCAGGAGAACACAAAAGGCAGAGGGACAGAGGTAGGCTTGGTGGCAGTACAGTTGATCTGGAAGGAGCTGTTTGGAGATGACCGCAACATGGAGGGAGAGATGGTGGTCCCTAGGGGAAGGTCTGGGGAGGAGGACATGACTGAACATGTGTTGATTACCAAAGTATCCCTTACTGTTAACACTGAGGGAGTATTCAGATGTTGCGTTATACGAAAGAATATAGGGTGATGGTGCTTTAGGTGTTACTGACATGATGCATTGATAGGTGCCAGCATCAGTTATGCTCAGACTGGGGATTGTTAGAGTAGACTGAAGAAGAGGAGGTACTGCTTGTGTTGATGCAGTTCCTCTAGGGGGAAGGCCCTTTACACCCACCCATATGAACTGTATGTTGACATAAGGATCCAGATTATCTTGAATTAGGTGTGTGCAGGTTAGCATAGCTGAGCTCCCTGCATAGTATTGTGGTCCTGATGTGACAACAGGTGGGGCTGGAATGAGAGTGAAGTTCACACCAATAAAATATTGTTTGCAGCTTCAGCTAGAGGTAGTAGTTTAGAAAATAGGATGGTTCAAACAAACCACAGAACCTGTACCTTCAATAGATCAGGTCCAACACACTCAATCACACTTAGGTCTTACATGTACTCATAACCAATAACATACCAACGTTAAGCGTGACGTTGAAGGCATAGCTGGCAGTTCTGCTAACTCCATTTGCACTGGCATTGCATACGTACAGCCCTGCATATGACAGGACCACTGGAGATGGCAGTGTAAGTGACCTTGATGTGGTACTGCCAGAGGTTGTTTGAGCTTCCACTGATCCATCAGGGTATGAGGTCCACATGATATTGGGAGGGGCACCAGAGGTGGAGGTGGCTGAGCAGTCAAGAATGTACGTATCGGTTCCAAAGATGTAAGCTGGTACGGGAAAGTTGTAGCGTACGGTGATGGAGACATCAAGAGAGATCTGGGAGTCACCTGTGAGGCAAGTGGGAGATATTATGTCGCTTTCTGCATATACCAATTACACATGCACAATTCCTCTTACCCAGGGGGCGGGGCGAGGGAGGGTCAAACAGATGGTCGCCTGGCCAGGCTAATGAATCATATGGGATTGTGGGAGCGAAAAGGGACCTAGCGCATATTTTTTCAAGTTTTCAAATTATTTCATATTCAAAGAGAGACCAATGTCCTCTACAACTTCTTTCTTTCTAACTGGAAATTAGTCTGTCCATCATGCCTGAATTTTAATTATCATACCACTGCATAATTTACATTAATCAAATGCGATGCAAACGTGTATTAAATATTGTAACACTTTTGCACATTTGATTAACCCCTATTCACCTGAAAATTTGTCATTTATACAGGACACGTTTTGCTGTATACAGGACAATGCTGTTGATTTTGTTATGAGCATAGAATGATACGTGGTTAAAAGGTCCAGAGCATTATAATTACAGAAATGGTTAGTGATTATTTTCATGTCATAACCTAATTTTTCACAACCTAGGAGTTTTTTAATTTGTCACTTTGAGATGTTTTGATAATATATAATCAGACAATACCAAACTTTTAACTTTCAAAGAGCTTTTCTCACAAAAGGAATGTATTTCAAACTTCAAACTCTGGTCTCAACTAATATGTGGTGCATATATAAAAAATATTTTTTTATTAAGGTTCGTATGGTTTATTATGATTTTTTTTCTTCACACAGGTTAAATGTATACTAACCGAGCATCAAGTTATTGTCATTATTGAGCATTGTGAATTTATATGCAATATTTTGTGTCCATTTTTTGAAAAAAAATGTCTATTACAAAGTCAAAAATCATGTGTCAATGCATATACAACACTCGCAAGCAGCATGCTCTTCACAACAATGCTGCTGCATGCTTGGCTGCACCTGTGGATGGCCCACACATGTAAAACAATGCTTCATTTTCTCCATGGACAGAACAGGTCTTGCACAAGAAGTATGCCTTTTGACCACGGGCCATACCAGTGTCTCTCACAACTTTGCATCTGTCCATCATAGATGCTGTTGGCATGATCTAATTAATTAATAATGGCTGAACTGACATTCCCAGAAGGGATCCAATAAAGTGGTCCATGATATGCTCATCAACATGATTTGTCTTGTCCCCAAGTACAGAATTTGTAGCAGTAATGATGAGAGATTTCAGCTGTCTTGGGAACATCAAGTTAAAGTAATCAATCTCTGTATGTGTTGTTACTTCACGTGTCATATGAGGCCAGTTCAATCGGGGAATCACAGTAAATGGATCTGCAATACTCCTAGGGTCTAAGAGGGTCAAGCCTCCACACTTGATTACCGACATTGACACAATCATCTTCTCCGCCAAGGTCATGTTCTTGAGAGACCTCTTCCATTTCATCTGATGACTGTTTGGTGTCATCTGATGATTCTACTGTAGCATCAGATTCATCCCTCATCTGGTGTAGATAGAACCTTCGACATATCACTCAATCTAGCGCGTTTTGGCACAAGCGTGTCTTGATCGTCTTTAAAAATCGAATCGAATGCCCCATATTCCCCTATCATATGGGGATGAAAGGAGGTTCAGTCCACTCGAAATTTATGCTTCCTTCCAATACCTAAGAATTTTCCTTCTACTACACCTTCCGACCAAAGTGGACCAAAAATTCCTTCTTTTTCGTGACATTGGTACCTTGCATGCGTATGCTTTGCCCTACCTCTCAATCTTTTCTGTTTACCTTTACAAAAGTCGCACCACCAGTGAGAGTAACTCGAGAACTGCCTGCTTCCGCCATTTTTAGTACAAAGTTTACTGAGGTCACGTATAAAAAAGGCTTCTAAAATTGTTCCTTACACAAGACATTTGTCCTTCGTCTGGGACATCAGGTGAATAGGGGTTAATAGTAAAATGCATTGTAAATCCAAATTATTATGCAGTGTACATTCTAATTGCATGCGTCAACTTTGATGCTCCTTTCTGGAAATATGCACTAGGTTCCTTTTGGCTGCCACATCCCATATATAATTGTTTTTGGTCTATATAAAATGGAACAGTGTCCAGCAAAATCACCCTTATGATACTTTATCAAATTTTCCAGGACAAGCAAAAGAAAAGTAACGCTATATGTACAAGCACAGGCCGATAGCCAGGTTGTGGGTTGGGGGGGGGGGGGGGTGCAAAGGATGGTAAAGCGGACTGTACGAGAGACCGCTGTACTATCCTGTTTGTCCCAGAGTTTGCACTTTTTCAGGAGGTTTTCTTTCTTAAATGCCCCTCCCTAAATCCGCAAGTAAGTTGGATTTAAGTAGTTTCTTTTTCCCCCATAACGAGTTCAGATTTTTTTAGTGTAACACTGTCAGTCTTTCTCTAAGTGTGTGATGGCTTTCTTCTGTTTCAATATCTATTTTATTGCGGTGATGTATGTTTTCGCAAAGTGCATTTTCAAAGGTGGGGATTTGAAGTACTAATTAATTGCCAGCTAGCAGCAGCTCATTTCCTTTCCCATTGGCGTTGTTCACTGGTCAGTTTCCATACCACTGCTGGTCCATGCATGTCATGCGCACAATACTATCTAGACATGCAAACAGCTGCACAGCAGTTCTCCCTTAGGCCATGACAATTTGATTTTTCATTTCACGGACTCCGCCGCTCGAAACTAAAATATTTAAAAAAATTAAATTCAAAGTCATTGACCACATGACGGGAAGTATAATACAAATGGCGTACTTAAGTTATATAGTAGTTTGTGCCACTACAAAAGACGTTGTATTCCGTCGGCGTATACATATACGTGAATGGGAGGAGACGTTTGGCGGCTTATTTGATCGCACAGTGGCAATGTCACGATTGACTGTCGTGAAACCCTCAGATCTTGGTGCACATCCTACCCTGCATGTTTGCCAGCAATTTGGCTGTTATTTTTTATTTTTTATTTTTTATTTTTTTATTTTTTTTGGAGTTACACTAAACAAACAATTCACATAGATAAATAAAAACGAAAGGAAACAAAATATGAGAGTCTATTGTGCAAGTAGAAGGGCTTCCCTTGACACCAGGTCAAGTGGAGGTCGTGTAGCAGACATATAATGGCCAAGGTGAGAGCGTGCCCCTCGAATGCACATAACTGAACTTCGCAGCAAAGAATAGGCAAGGTGGCATCTCAACCACATGATGGTTAGGCTATAGGCTTGGTTCCATTTAGCAGACAGCAGAGAGGCCAGACGCTTATAGCTTGTTGTGGCTTGAGGCCCAAGGCCACCAGTGCAAGAGAGAATAAGTGGAGTGAAAGAGGCATGTTCAACTTCACGGATGCGTTGGTCATTTTTCTCGTTTTCATGGCTATGGTAGCATGCAGATAAAGGAGTCTTTTGATTCGAGGGGGCGTAAGGATTACATCAAAAAATGCCCGTTCAAACCGACTCCCCCAAAATCCATCTGCTGCAATATCCAATCGTGCACCATCCTGGATATTCGCTGAGAGTCCACTCATGACCTCACCTGTCATGGGTTGTAGATGAGGCTCTGTCGACACATTGTGGCACACTTCTGACAAGAGAGCAGCTGTTAAGTCCATTGTGTCTGATTGATGGATACCCGCCCTTAGGGCATGACAGCACATGTTCAACAGAAAAGTGGGTGCCACAAGCACAATTTAGTGGAGCATTCGCAGGACTCCAGCCATAACGTAAAGCCAAAGCATCACAAAAGGCTCCCTTATGGAGCGCAAAGCCATATTCTTCAAGTGGTAGAACTGAAAGCCAGGTGGAGGCACCTTTTTCTTGGGAGAGGTCCATGGCATGTGCAAGAGAAGGTGGAAGAATATCCTTTAGGGTCAAAGCTGCATTTGAATGCTGTTCTCGTTTGGATTTGTGGACTTCAGCTTTGGCAGAAAGTTGATCTTGAAGGATCTCATATCCATATTGTTCATCCTGCTTTATGATATGGTCTACTAGAGGTTGTGTGACCTTCATGGAAGCAGAATACTCAGTGGTGGAGAGATGAGAAAGGTTTAGTAGGCCCAGGCCTCCTAAGCGAGCAGGAAGAGCTAGGAGCTCTCTCTCCAGATCAGATGGTGCTGCACGGCCAGTGAGCAAAGGGATAAATTTGGTCCTGAGTAACTCTTCAAGCAGTTGTAAAAGATGGCCAATGTTGGGGATAGTTCTTGCCACATAAACCCATCTGCTTGCTAAAACATGGGTAAGAGCCGAGAAGGCAGCATGTGGTTGTGTGTTCACTATGGAAGCCAGCTGTTCCGGTTCCAGTGACCAATTTTTTACTTTTGCCTTCACAAATTCAGTTATGTACAACGAGGTACCCAGAGCTGCTCCGAGATGTGGCTTGCCTTCCTTTGTGATGCGGATTTGTGTGTCCTTGAATATACCTAATGCTCTTGTGTGAGTTTCTTCTTTTGTAATGAGCCAGGTCTTCACAGCAAAATACCCATAAGAGGGACCTACTGTGACTAACTTATCCCACCAAGTGCGTAGATTCTTGAGAGATCCAGTGGCAGTGGCATCACCTGCATACCATGCTTGTTGCACATTATCTGCAATGTGTCGTATGAGTGGAAGTATAGCTAATGCATACATGGGCATAGCCAAGGGATCACCCTGAGTTGTTCCCTCCTGAGAAAGAATGGAATTGCCATCGACAAAGAGATCTGTGGGCTCACGATAGGTGTTGATGATGACTGTTGCAATGGAAGGGCATAATCTGAAATCTCTCCCTCAGATCTCGGCGCACATCATATTGTAGACTTGGATACGCCTACCCATGTTTGCCAGCAATTTGGCTGTTACAATGTCCGTTACTGTGTACTCAAGGATCAGAATGATAAAATAAAATTTTAAAAACAAGTGTACGGTGGAAAAAGGTTTGTTATCAGCCCGCCGCAGAATTAAATTCACCTTTTTTTTTTTTTTTTTTTTTTGCTGCCGCTGCACACCCGACGCCTCATCGGGAATCTGTGAAACGACTTATCAATTCGTCGTGGCCTTACTATGTGTGTCGATTCCTTTACAATAAAAACGCATGTAACAAAATATTCATAATGACGGGGGGGGGGGGGGGGGGGGGGGGGGGCAATTGCACCCGGTTTGCACCCCCCTGGCTACGGGACTGGAGCAGTACCAGACGCTTCTCATTATGCGCCGTGAGACAACCCCCCCCTCTCCCCCGTGGCGTTAAGAGAGTTAGGAGGGATTTCACCTTTATTAAATCAAATAGCCCGTATATGGGGGTCAACGATATGATGATCGTGCGGTAATGGTATTCACGCGTCAAACCCGGCTTTGTCACACTCATATGACAATGATAGGCGCAATATTTTGATGGCGCGCTATAACCGAATTCCCACCACCTCTGAATAAAGTGACCCGTTCCAATCCCTCCCTTATATTATCCCTGGTCTAACTCAATTAAAACGCCTGTATATTACGACTGACTTTTTTATTAAGTGAAAAGGCAGGTTAAACGTTGTCCAATCCCTACCCCCACCCACACCCTCAGCTAGCTTACCAAGTCCCAGGAACACAAGGAGAATCAGAACGTCAATCATCATCCTGTACAGTCGCAGCTCGGTATACATATATAGTAATACAGTGACTGCTAGCCTCGTCCCCAGGCCGTCATTAAAAGGACCTCGTACCTATTGCAACTGTGTTAGTGCGCATGCGTAAACTTAGCTTGTAAACCTTTCCGTAAACTAACTCATATCCGGTCTGCCTCGTAAAGGTTGTTTATGAAAACATTGTTGTTGTTTATAAAAACATCGCTCACGTGACGAAATAACCCAGATACCTGGTCAACCCTTCGTTCCACTTGTGGAACAGTTGTGCGGTTCAATTATAAGAACGGTATAAGTTGGAAACAAATCGACTTCCCGTAACCTGTAGGAAACCAAGCGAACACATCTCGACCGTTGTACAAATGAAAAAGTGCTTCCTCCTGCTTTGCTTTCAGTACAAGGTTCTGTTGGTTCACACACAGAAGAGAATAGGCCAACGCTTCATGTATTCTGCCATTGCTTCGCGCGAAACGGTTTACGGAAAGGTTTACAAGCTAAGTATACATCAACACTGCAGTAAATATAAAGCTCTCATTTACTATACCGGAAATTTCACACATCCAATATTGCACCACATTTGAACAGTAGTATAAATCCAAACTTTCATGCAGTGTACTAGCGTATCTATAAAAATACATTATGGCCAGCAAAGCTGGGAATTCTGCGCAAGTAATAAACAGACCTCATACACCATTTAAAAGTATGTCACCTGAAGCCATAGAATTTAAAAGAAGATCATTATTGAGCCTTGTGTTACATTACGATGAATGATACGAAACATTTTTGTGAAAGTTCTGCAACCTTGCGACAAGGGTTGATAAATATGTAAATTCAACAGCAGTTGGATATCATGTTCATATGTGGGCATATGCAAATTTTGCACTGACCAGAGGTTACAAGATCCTCTGAAAGATTGCAAACAAATGCCTTGGTTAAATGCCTTAACTGTATATGATGATGGTTTCAAAGCTGGACAATACCCTCTCTGGTCTTCTTTTTCTGCTTCCTTCCCTCCTTCCTGAGCAGTTTGACAAGTACTCCATCCACCTCCAGATCCTCCTCCTTGATGACCTGTCCACACACAGGGCACTTTGCATCACGTCTGAGGTCAAATAGAGAGTGACATATATCAACATCCTTCCAACCAAAGTGACTACTTAAACATTTTCCTCTAAAGTGACCTCATAGGTGACCTCATAGGTGACATATACGTATATATTCAAAATGAAATACGGCAGGGGTCGACGTAAGGGTTGCCATAAACGACATTCATATTATTGATGACGATTCTGTTAATTGTAAAACGTCATACAGCATCATACTAATTGTTCCGTACAGGGGCAGACATACAGCATCATACTAATTGTTCTATACAGGGGCAGACATACAGCATCATACTAATTGTTCCATACAGGGGCAGACATACAGCATCATACTAATTGTTCCGTACAGGGGCGGACATAGTGAATTTGCTTGAAATACGACAATTGCCACCACGCGTTTAACATACTTGTAGCAGCTGCTTAAAATGGGAGCCCGTATCTACATATACATGAAGGGGGTTCCATTGTAGAAGTAAATAATGGGCTTATTGTACGGTCTTACGTGCAGCACTCTGCATGGTTAGTACATACATGTATAAACACATTCTTGCTATTTTGTGCTCTACTGGTCTGTTATTGCAATGGATCCGGATGAGCCTGCTACTACAAGCACGTGTGAACCTGCTCGCCAATTTAAAGACAAATGGCTGACTGTCTTTCCATGGTTGTTTGAGGAAGGCACTGTGGTTGATGACGCGTTGTTGTAATTACATGTTATGTTAGCTGCAAAAACATGCTATGATAGGCGTACCACATAAATGAATGTCATTTATGGCAACCCTTACGTCAACCCCTGAAATACGGTTAAGTATATAAGAGACTTGAATTATTGCAAGTGATAAAAACATTCACTATGCGAGAAGGTTGGTGGTATATAGGAATCAAAGGCGATGGTGGTGTAAAAAAGCAAGGGAACAAGGCTTCTGATATTAAAAAAGAATAATGAAATAGACCTATATTAGTAGCATGTTGTCATATTTAACTGTGTGTGCTAATATAGGTCTATTTCATTGTTCCTTTTCAATCAGAAACCTTGTTTCCTTGCTTTTTACACCACCATCACCTTTGATTCCTATATACCACCAACCTTCTCATGTAGAGAATATTTTTATCACTCATTTTTATTTTTTTCTCATGCTTCAGTATATTTAAAATTTTCATACCATAAAATCATGGATGGAATAGTATCAGAAAGTAATTACTGTAGTTAGAACGTTATCATGCCCACAAAGCAGTAGTGATGATACATACATATGGCCAGACATGTGGTCATCATTCGGATCAGATAGTGACCACACACACTATCTGATCATATCCGGAAGGCCTAACTACTTGAATACAACTCTCGTTTTAAAAATTGCGCACCATACTTATAAAAAGTTTTGGACCATACTTATAAAAAGTTTGTTTGCCAACTGTTTTAGTTTGGAGGAGGCCATGTGTCAGTAATGATTGTTTCATTCTGCAGACTGCATGCATGTGTACAAGTGGCTGGCTGCATCCACTGCATAATAATTTGGATTTTGCAATGTATTTACTGTTAATCATGGTGCAAATGTGTTAGTAAATATGTGTGACATCATCGCCATAGTAAATTCAATATTTGTATCCTCTCACCTCCTTGCAATGTGCTCCAAGATGGCCGCCTTGGAATACGAGTGGTGACATTTCCTACTTCTCACTGGTTCTTCAACCTGCTTCTTCGTCAGTGGACAAATAAGGGACCTCTTTACTCCGCCCATAACTAGTTCCTCCTCTTCTCCATCGCTCTTCTCCGCAGGCGCGCCTCCACTTTCACCGTGAACGCGAGCTCTGAACGCCACAACACTCGGAGCGGCTCTGGGGTCGAATGGCGTTGCTGACAATTTCAGGGTGGCCAGTCTTTCTTCGTATTCGTCACCAAAGTTGCGCGGTTCCTCCACACCAACGAAAAAAAGGCTTTTCAGAATACGTTTTTTTCATTACGCGGACAACCATACCTGTTCCAGGTTGCCGACTGCCGCCATTTCTTGCTCCACAAACTCTAAGGCATGGTTCATGTGACTAACCTCTAACTCGAATCGGGCGAGTTCTGACACGCTGTGTTCTATCTCGTCCAGACTGTTTGCGTATCCTGTTCCAATTTCCTAATAGAACAGTCGAACCAAGCAAAAAACACTGATCATCAGTTTTCCGAAGTACCTTAAAATCCTCGGCCAAGGAAGTGGCAAGTTCAAAAATGTCAATGACATCTTTCTTCAGCTGGCTGCACACGTCCTTTGATTCCTGGACGGCTAACTTCGAACGGCGATTCATTTTTACCGCCACAGAGCACGTGTGCATAACGAGATTATTGGTAGGAGGGGCTAGTGCCACGCCTCCGTAGATAGGCGATGGCGGGCTCAATTGAACTAACAGTCGACAGCAACCTTCCCTCTACCGACTTCCTTTATCTCTCCTCCGAAAGCGAATCTGATTCCGAAGCGGAATGGCGCGCATCAATAAGAGCTGCATTGGAAGAGGTTTGGCTACTATACACAGCTACACGCGAACCATATATGCTGCATGCAATGCACGTTCTCCACAGGACCTTCAGCACAAAGTGAGGCTTCGGTTGGGATCTCTGGTCCAAAAATGGCGGAGTCCACAAGGGAGGAAGTCCTTTGCCGACGTCCGTCCCCAGTTCGTCAACGCTCCGTTACAGCGCCTGCGTTTTCAAGAGCCGCTTAAGTCGGGGGCGGGTCCGCACGGAAGAAGCCTTCCACCATGCAGTGACCCTGCTGTTATCGACACAAACGAAAATAATTTGGAACCTGAGGACCATCAGAACGGGCGCCTCCTACTCGCACCAGTGAACACCCACTCTGCCGTAGAACACGGTATAAATGGCGACGTCTCACGCTGTAGCGAGGTGGATCACAGGCTCAGATGGCCTCCGGAACTAAAGATCGTGCACCCAACTCCGCAGCACCGGGACGGAGCAGAGCCGCACGTACACGGGGACAGAACAGAGCCGCACGTGCACGGAGACAGGAGGGCAGAACCGTACGTTCGTCTGGACGGAGGAAAACCGGACGTGCACAGGAACGGGACAGGCACGGACCATGATGCACCGTCTGGGGTTGGGACCGCTCTTAATATATTCGACGTCCACACAACATCCGCAGGTGCCGATGGCGGCACGTGTATTTCACAGTCGCTGCAAAACTGCGACCTTCCGCTGCATCATGCAGCAGCTACGAGCGAGGTACGCGGCTCTGGCAGGCCGCTGATCCCTGATTTGGTAGCGCCTCCGTCCGACGACGGACCTCGTGATGTCCTCGCTACATTTGTAACCTGCGCACCTCGGGACGTTCCCGCTGCACTAAGCTGCACACCTCAGGATGTTCTCGCTACACTAACCTGCACGCCTCAGGATGTTCTCGCTACACTACCTCAGGATTTTCCCGCGACACTAACTTACACGCCTCGGGATGGCATTGAGCCGTCACATGCGCCAGGGGAAGCCACGCCTTCTGGACTACAGAGTATTAACAACGGTTAGCCCTTATTCATACAACATGCGTCGCAATTTTGTTGATATGCAAATTGATTGTCAAAATATGGTAAGCATACAAGTTTTTAAGTAAGGACAGTTGGCCTCACTCGAAAATCACGTGCCCTTCGCACTATGCTGCCGTGTTTTTGCCAACCAATATGAAATCGACAATGATATTCATTGCGACGCTCCCGGAGCTATGCATTCCCATGCACGACCTTTTAAAGCAAATCACTTTGTCTCTCCAAGGTGACCGTCTCTCTTCGAGCTATGGAGCAGAGCCTACAGTGTATGACTACACCAGTGAGACACCAGTCCATATTTGCGGGGACAAGACGCTGGTGTTTGAGTCCAGGTTTGAGTGCGGCAACCTCCACAGGGTCACCCAAGTGTAAGTTATGCAGGGAACAGATGCGTGGTCTGGTTGTTTACTACGGCCGTAGTAGCAGCTTTGGCCTAACTGGATATTACTAACTGATTACTATGGCCAAATTAAATTTAGTTACTAATTGGTTACTATGGACTACTTTTGGGCCTTAAGTTGTTACTAATTGGTTACTATGGCGTTATCCGTTCCTATGGCGTTATCCGTTAGTGGATTAAGTAATGAACTTATCTTTTAACCCCTTACAGTTCCCAGTACCATTACAACCTACTGTTACGGACTGACCTGTACACAGACCGCCACACACAATGGTAATATTGTCTCCTCCCCAGTCCTTAGTGTAACACTTCCCACCCACACCTCCTCACACATCTCCTAGTGCAGCAGCCTATCCACTGCCTGTGTATATATTTATAAGCACCATGCTTTTCACACATTACACCCCTCACACATTACACCCTCATCTCACATATTATACCCTCATTCACATTTACACCCTCACATATTACACCATCATGTTTTATTCATGAATGTGCACAAGCATGATTTGACCCCACCCTCCTCTATGGCCCCACTCCCCCAAGGTACTATTTTAAAGTGTCAAACATGGAGGTAGGAGTAATCTACACCTTCAGCATAACCAACCTGATGAAGAAGGAAAGTCTATACCAGGAGGGTTAGTGTGCATACACACACACACACACACACACACACACACACACACACACACACACACACACACACACACGCACACATGCACACACACATCACATGCACACACACACACACACACACACACACACACACACACACACACACACACACACACATCCATACAGTTGCTCATACCAGCCTCCCACACATATCAGGACTAAGGCCCCTGCTCTACTCTGAGAAAGAAGCCACTTCAGGGAGGTGTGGCTGGTCACGTGTTGGATACCATATAAGGTAATTGGCTCAGCAGCAGGGTCACTTTAACCCTTTTCTTCCTGTAGTTACCATCCTTCAAAGCCCTTGGTAGACCCAGCATGCTGGGACAAGCAACTCTACACACTGACCTGGGAGATGGTAGGACAATGGGTTGAAGGGGAGGGGCTGGAACAAGTGGGTGGGGACTAGGAGGAGATGTGTCCAGAGTGGGTAAGGAGGTGTGTCCAGGGTGTGTAAGGAGGCGTGTCCAGGGTGGGTAAGGAGGTGTGTCCAGGGTGGGTAAGGAGGTGCGTCCTGGGTGTGTAAGGCGGTGTGTCCTGGGCGGGTAAGGAGGCATGTCCAGGGTGGGTAAGGGTGTGTGTCCAGGGTGGGTAAGGAGGCGTGTCCAGGGAGTGTAAGGAGGTGTGTCCAGGGTGGGTAAGGAGGTGTGTCCAGGGTGTGTAAGGAGGTGTGTCCAGGGTGGGTAAGGAGGTGTGTCCAGGGTGGGTAAGGAGGTGTGTCCAGGGTGGGTAAGGAGGTGTGTCCAGGTGGGTAAAGAGGCGTGTCCAGGGTGGGTGAGGCGTGTCCAGGTGGGTAAGGAGGTGTGTCCAGGGTGGGTAAGGAGGCATGTCCAGGGTGGGTAAGGAGGTGTGTCCAGGGTGGGTAAGGAGGTGTGTCCAGGGTGGGTAAGGAGGTGTGTCCAGGGTGGGTAAGGAGGTGTGTCCAGGGTGGGTAAGGAGGTGTGTCCAGGGTGGGTAAGGAGGTGTGTCCAGGGTGGGTAAGGAGGTGTGTCCAGGGTGGGTAAGGAGGTGTGTCCAGGGTGGGTAAGGAGGTGTGTCCAGGGTGGGTAAGGAGGTGTGTCCAGGTGGGTAAGGAGGTGTGTCCAGGGTGGTAAGGAGGCGTGTCCAGGGCGTGTAAGGAGGTGTGTCCAGGTGGGTAAGAGGTGTGTCTAGGGTGGGTAAGGAGGTGTGTCCAGGTGGGTAAGGAGGTGTGTCCAGGGTGGGTAAGGAGGCGTGAATACACACTACATTATAATCTCCTCTCGTAGGAGTTCCCATGGTCTGGGGACCAGTGCTACCTTGCCCACTGCTATCCTTACCCGTACACAAAACTCCTCGCCTATCTGGATGGTCTGGGGACCAGCCATGAGAAGAAAAGATTTGTGAAGAGAGACGTAAGCAATCCTTAGGTCTGGGGGCCAGTCTTAATGGTCTGGTGACCAGGTTCGTAGACCAGTCTTAACGGTCTGGGGACCAGAATCGTAGACCAGTCTTAATGGTCTGGGGACCAGGTTCGTAGACCAGTCTTAATGGTCTAGGGACCAGGTTCGTAGACCAGTCTTAACATTTGGTTTGGGGACCAGGTTCATAGACCAGTCATGGGTTATTGTAATGGGCTATAGTTGATGGTCTTGGGACCATGCTAACCATATCCCACACACACACACACACACACACACACACACACACACACACACACACACACACACACACACACACACAGGTGTTATGTCATACGTTGGCTGGGAATATATGTCCTGTCCTCACCATAACAGACTTCAGTGGTAAGCCCTCTCCCATCCCTTGGAGCAAACAGTCATTCCTTATATGGTACAGCCTCGGAGCAGGAAATGGCTGGACGAAGGGGTGTGGTCATATCAGCCCGGGTACACCCAGGCGAGACCAATGGCAGCTGGATGATGCAAGGTGTGATGGACGTACTCACATCAAGTTCCAAGCTGGCCAGGGTATGTATTTTCATATCCTCCTCCTCCTCCCCTCCCCCTCCTCCTCCCCTCCCCCTCCTCCTCCCCTCCCCCTCCTCCTCCTCCCCTCCCCCTCCTCCTCCTCCCCTCCCCTCCTCCTCCCCTCCCCCTCCTCCTCCTCCCCTCCCCTCCTCCTCCTCCCCTCCCCCTCGTCCTCCTCCCCTCCCCCTCCTCCTCTCCTCCCCCTCCTCCTCCTCCTCCCCTCCCCTCCTCCTCCTCCCCTCCCCCTCCTCCTCCTCCCCTCCCCCTCCTCCTCCCCTCCCCCTCCTCCTCCTCCCCTCCTCCCTCCTCCCCAGCATTTTGTCTTCATTTTCTGCATTAAAGTGCTTTATGGGACCCTCCCACCCCACCTACCCACACACACACACACACACACACACACACACACACACATGTACAGAATCTTAGAAGTAACTTCATTTTCAAACTGGTCCCCATGCTTAATCCTGACGGGGTGGTGGTGGGAAACTATCGAACATCATTGGCTGGTCTGGACCTTAACAGAGTGTACAGGAAACCCTCACAGGTGAAAGGGAAGGGAGGAAGGGGAGGGGAAGAGGAGGGGGAGGGGAAGAGGAGAGGAAGAGGAGGGGGAGGGGAAGAGGAGGGAGAGGGGAAGAGGAAGGGGAGGGGGAAGAGGAGGGGAAGAAAGAGGGTAATCAAATGCTAACTGTGACTATCTATAGACTGCTCCAATCTAAGTGATGATCCATGAAGTATATTACTACCTGGCCTCAGCACATGGGGCGTACATTGGGTTGATACCTGTATAGTAAAGGCTAGCCATCATCACATACCACACTGCTAAGGCGTTTTGGCGCTAACCAGTTGATGGAACTTTTCACCAACCGTAACACCATCAATTACATTTTCTCTGCCAGCTAGTTGTCCCCAATATTTAGGTACGTGGTCAGGGTGGTCAGGGTGAGCTTTAAGTGTACTGATATTTCCACCAATTATGTGGCTGAATTTAATGATCTAAAGGCTTCTGCCAAATAGCCAGTGAATTAAAATCAATTATTTTTGGCTCCACCAATATGTAACGCCATTATGCCTTGGTGGTACGGTTGCTAACGTAAATAGTTTGATAGCCACTCGTGTCACATGACTGTAGTTATTATATCATGACGTAATCATAAGTGGAGGCATTACAAACCTGTTCCAGTACATTTAACCCCAATGCCTCCTACAGTGCCCCAAGTCGCATGACCTGTCAACATTACACTGCTTCTTTCTCATTGAACAGGACCTCTGTCCTACAGTGTGGAGCATGAAGAGAATGATCCAGGATATGATGGAAGAGAGAGAGGTATGTGTGTGTGTGTGTGTTTGTATGTGTGTGTGTGGTATGTGTGTGTGTTTGTATGTGTCTATGTGTGTGTGTGTTTGTGTGTGTGTGTATGTGTGCGTATGGATGTGTGTGTGTTTGTATGTGTGTCTGTGTGTATGTGTGTGTATGTGCGTATGGGTATGTGTGTGTGGGTGTGTGTGTATGTGTGTGTATGTGTGTGTGTATGTGTGTGTGTGTATGTATGTCTGTGTGTGTCTGTGTGTGTGTGTCTGTGTGTGTGGGTTGATTTGTACACACAAACATTTGAATTTTTACATCATACCATTGCTAAACCTAATGAACACATAAAATTAACTTTGGCATTGAAATGGCATATGATGTTAATAGATGAAGGGGGAGGGGCATGATGTTAGCAGATGGGGGGGGGGGGAGAGATGACAGATTATAAAAGTTCACTATTTGGCCTCATCCATGCATCTCTCCTCTATCATGGCCCCGCCCCACACTCCTCCCCTCTACCATGGCCCCGCCCCACACTCCTCCCCTCTATCATGGCCCCACCCCATGCTCCCTCCCCTCTATCATGGCCCCGCCCCACGCTCCTCCCCTCTATCATGGCCCCACCCCACGCTCCTCCCCTCTATCATGGCCCCACCCCATGCTCCTCCCCTCTATCATGCCCCCCCCCCCCCCCCCCCCACGCTCCTCCCCTCTGTCACGAACAGGTACTTCTCTATGTGGACCTCCATGGTCACAGTCGCAAGCAAAATATCTTCAACTATGGTTGCCATGACAAAGACTGTGACCACACCCAATTCCTTAATGAAAGAGTATTCTGTTTTCTGCTGTCACAGCTGGTAGGTCACATGGCAATGTCTCTGGTGGTAGTGGAGGTACAGTCCAAGACAATGTGTGTGTATGTATATATGTGTGTAAGCATATGTGTATGTGTGTGCATGTGTGTGACACCTTCCCCTCCTCCACCACCTCCACTCTTGTTTCCTTCATTGTCCTTCTCCTCCCCCTCTCCCCTTCTCCCCTCTCCTCTCCCCTCCAGGCATCAGACAAATTTTCATATCCAAGTTGCAAGTTTTCAGTTCGGAAGTCCAAACGGAGAACAGGTCGAGTCGTGGTGTGGAAGATGGGTGTGGCCAACAGTTTCACAATGGAGGCTAGCTTCTGTGGCTCCACCCTCCGGTACCATGGTTACATCCTGTGTTCTCTGCTCTCACCACTCCTCCACCCCTAGTCCCCAGACTGGAAACCAAGTAGATCACTTCACTACAGATGACCTGCTGTCCATGGGGCGGAGCCTATGTGAGGCTATCCAGAAGTACCATCACTTCATCAACAGCACAAGGTGTGGGTGTGGCCTCTTCAGTCCCTAGCAACCTAATGTTACTTTACTGTCTTTATCCTCTTCCTTCCCCTCCCTCCCTCCCTCCCTCCCTCCCTTCCTCCCTTCCTCCCTCCCTCTCTCTCTCCCTCCCTCTCTCCCTCCCTCCCTCCCTCCCTTTCTCCCTCTCTCTCTCTCTACCTAGCTACCAACGTGATGTTCTTGCGATGTTAGCCGAACAGTTAATGATCAATTGTGAGGGGAATTCTGGGGAAGAGGAAGAAACCACACCCATTTCACCAACTGAGCTCCTCCCTCCCCTTGATGCCACGCCCACTGCAGTTGCTAGGGAGTCTCCAAGGCGACGCAAGGCTCGGTCCACAGCAGTGCTAAACAGATTCATGAAGATGGATCTCAAGCTACTCAGCAGAGAATCCAGGTACTGTGTGGGTCACATGACTATGGGTCACATGTCACTCACTGTGTGGTCACATGACTGTTGCATTGGTCAGATATCACTGTTGCATTAACGTTGGTTATGTGTCTGTTGCATCTTTCAGCACCAGTGGCTCGGGTAGTGACAGTGGGAACACAAAGTCTTCAGGAGTGAGTGAATGGGACTAGCTCTGTCGTAAAGTGAATGTCGTATTGTGACACTTCAGAAAGTGGAACCAAAGATGAAGAAGAAGAAGAGAAAGAAGAGAAAGAATAAGGAAGCTCCCTCTGCTGGGCATGTAGGGGTGTGGCCTCATGGTGTGCTCCACCCACCACATCCTGTCCACCTTAGCAGTATCACACAGGTACTCTCCCCCTCTGGTCACCTGATCATATTGAGTGTGTTCTGCATGTAGTTCAAATCATCTAGAGGTGAGGGTCCCCAGACCAGTGCAACAGAGAAGTCCAGGGACCACTCCACTACTGCACTGAGGTCAAAGGTTGTCAGTCTTGTCTTAAGTTTGATTCAACTGGTGATGTCTGTGTATGTGTGTGGGTATGTTTATAGTTTGAAGTACTGCCTAACAAGACGCGCTTTATCAATCGCTACGCCAACCGCTCCAATGGAGGAATTCCTATGTTTGCAGAAGAGCGCTTGAGGGAAAGGCAGGAGAAAGAAAAGGTACCCTCCCCCTCTTCCTCCTCCCCCTCTTCCTCCTCCCCCTCTTCCTCCTCCCCCTCTTCCTCCCTCCCCCTCTTCCTCCTCCCCCTCTTCCTCCTCCCCCTCTTCCTCTTCCTCTTACTCTTCCTCCCCCCCCCCCTTTCTCAATCCCTGATTGGTCCATCATCAGCCCCACCCTCTCTTACTCCACCCCTTTCTCCCTGAGCCCCACCCCCTTACTCCACCCCTTTCCTTCTCCAGCTGTTGCTTGCGCAGAGTGTAAAACCCATCATCAGTGATATTGAACCACTCCCACATCCTCACTCTTCCCACTCTTCCACCTCCCCTCTTCCCACCACATGCCTGGCTCCATCAAGTATTCCATTGCTATGGAAACCAATTGTAACCCCTGACAACAGAAACGATGCAGTTGGCAAAGTTAATCAGCATTATCAGCGAGTCAGAGATCTGGTGGAAGGGAACCGACATGTGGGTGGGCATCAATTTGAATTGCGCATAAGGGACCCTGTCGGTTGGCATCACATTGAGTCACTGAAGCCACGTTCTTTAAGTGAGGGTGACCTGAAAGCCACACCCACATTCACTGAGCACCGTCGTGGTACCCATTGGGTGAGATCACATGCCTTGCAACACCGATACGTACCTGCTGCTGGCCGGCAAGACCACACCCTTTCATCTAATGCTGACTTCACAGATTACCTTGACCATATATGGAGAAGCACCAGATAACGTGTGTGTGTGTGTGTGTGTGTGTGTGTGTGTGTGTGTGTGTGTGTGTGTGCACTTTGTATGGCTGTATGTGTCGTCTATCATTGTCACCTTTACAATGCATGATTCCTTCTCACAATGGGTGACAGAGAACTGGGGAGAGGGAGTCTCAGAAGCAGCTACTCCTCCCTCCCTCCTCTCTCCTCTCTCACTCCTCGCTCCTCCTCCCTCTTCCTTCCCTCTTCCCTCCTCCATCCTCTTCCCTCCTCCATCCTCCTCCCTCCCCCCCTGTCTCCTCCTCTTTCCCTGTCTCCTCCTCCCCCCCCTCCATGTACTGATGTTATCCGCTTCATATCTCTGGACACCACACACAATGCATGCATCGCGCACATGGCACAGTCCTTAGTGTGGAATGAAAACAAGGTGTTGTGTGTGCACGTATAAGGCCAGGATGTGTGTGCACGTATAAGGCCGGGATGTGTGTGCACGTATAAGGCTAGGATGTGTGTGCACGTATAAGGCTAGGATGTGTGTGCACGTATAAGGCCAGGATGCCATTGGCAACATTTGATCTCTCTATGTTTTGGTCACGCCTTTTGGTCCTCTTATGTTTTGTAACATGTAGTTAGCCCAATTACCTGCTGCTTGGCATGGCTTTGGAAGGAAACACCCATCCCTCCCTCCTGATGTAGTAGTGAATGGAATACTCTTAGGAGATGCATTATTGGCTAGTTCCCTTCCTCCCTCCACCTCCCATGGTTCCCTCCACCTCCCCTTCCCCTTCACCTCCCATGGTTCCCTCCACCTCCCATGGTTCCCGTTCATCCCTCCACCTCCCATGGATCCCCTTTCCCTTCACCTCCCATGGTTCCCTTTCCTCCCTCCACCTCCCATGGATCCCCTTCCCCTCCACCTCCCATGGATCCCCTTCCCCTCCACCTCCCCTTCCTATTCTCCCTTCCCCTCCACCTCCCATCCCCTTCCCCTCCACCTCCCCTTCCTATTCTCCCTTCCCCTCCACCTCCCATCCCCTTCCCCTCCACCTCCCCTTCCTATTCTCCCTTCCCCTCCACCTCCCATGGTTCCCTTTCTCCTCCACCTCCCATGGTTCCCTTCCCCTCCACCTCCCATGGTTCCCCTTCCCCTCCACCTCCCATTGTTCCCCTTCCCCTCTACCTCCCATGGATCCACCCTGCCACTTCTCCCTTCCTCCCCCCTCCCCCACCCTCCCTCAGGTAACTCATACAGTGTAAGTGTGCACAGGTGGCTTGGAGACAGAGGGCATAAGTACATAGGGATGGTAGAGATGCTGACATACGAACACACATTACAGAACAACTCTCAGCTGCAACATGTGCTCTTATCCACTGGCTGGACTTCAGGCGCATGTTGGATCGTGATTGTACCAGCCTTGTTTGTGCCTGAAGGCTCTAGTGGTTTTGAAGGACTGCTCTCTTTTTCAATTATCTGCAGTTGGGGGTTGGGGGGGTCAATGATATTTATGTGCTGTTTGTTGGAGCCATATGTGTGCAGCAAACCTTAGCAATGAGGCACCGAGCTGCTTCTTCTAGTCCAATGTTTTCTTTTGTAGACGTTTTGAACCAGGCCGAGAATTTTCCATCCCTGCAAATCGTGTCCAGTCTCTCTGACATGTTGCTGGGTGCTTGGTCAAACTGTGTGTGTGTGTGTGTGTGTGTGTGTGTGTGTGTGTGTGTGTGTGTGTGTGTGTGTGTGTGTGTGTGTGTGTGTGTGTTGTGTGTGTGCGTGTGTGTGTGTGTGTGTGTGTGTGTTTGGGCATATGTGCATGTGTGTGTGCAGTAGTGGGAGGGAGGGAGGAGGTGGGATGAAGTGAAATGCAGATAGTATGAAGTGTAAGGTTGAGTGACAAAATCGCCCCCAAGGCTAGACAATTGGGTCTCTCTTTCACACCGGAGTTGGTAGGTCACTCAATCAGTACAGACACATTCAAGGATGTGGGCTAATGGGGGAATGCGTAACACAAGGTGCATGTGGGGTCATTAGTAATCCGACGAGCCAGCCTGGCATACGCGTAACGGGTTTACAAAGAAAACTAAAAGACTATCTGGGCCTTTAGAATGGCAGCAAACCTTATTAGCCAAGAGAACAGCGGGTATGTAACTTCCGTCGCCTAGAAACACTTTGCTGTCGAGGTCTGCTTTCCATCTCAAAGCCGATTCCAAGGTGGACTCTCTCGTAACGTCAAACACGACGAAAGCACCTACCGCATCCCTGTAGTAGGCCTGAAGTGAGACAAAAAGATGGCATAGCCACGCCTACGCTAGCCCCTCCCATCTGGTTGTACCCTACACATGTTACCAGTCCTGTCCTGACCTGAAAGGAGGCGGTCCAGCATGTTTTGAAGCGTATTACACAGGTGGAGGGAGGTGGGGGGCTTACCAGCAATATTCCACAGCTGCAGGTTCACGGTAATCTCTTCGTTCCACTGTATCGTCATCAGTCCATAGTCAACACCAATCTTATTTTAAGTTAAAGGAGAGGAGCAAAACAAGACAAAACTAAAAATCCCCAAGTCCGTCACTTTTCCGAAGACTGAAAAGGTTACAACGTGAAGGATACAGGCGCTATTCCTTTGGAGCCTTCCGGCTGGACATTTCGTCGAATGATCGTCTTCTTTCCTGTTCCCGTTTCGCCGATAAGGAGCACTTTGTAGGAGCGTGACGATGCCTGGTACGTGTGTATGGAGGGGGGGGGGGTGTCGGTAAACGGCAAACTGTACTGGTCCGCGGTTAGTAACTCACCATAAGTTGCAGATGTTATGCGCGTATGCAATGAATTTGATTTGGCACGCACATTAAATTATTTTTAAAAAAGTTCTTCACAAATCCATTCCAACTTCCTTTCGCGAGCAATGTACACGAACAACAAAACGTACAGACACGCACACACATGCACGGCTGTCTTCAACAACAGGATACTTCATCATTTCTCCATGAATCTAAATGAATGCTCTCAAGCATCAACGGAGGTTGATACGAGTCGGAGTTCATTTCAAAAATCTGTAAGAACACAATTGGTTGGAGTTAGAAGGTAGCCCTCTCATGATGCAGAGGTATACATGTGACCCCAACTCTGCTTCCTCCCCACCCCTTCAATTCCACCTGTCACTTATCTTTAGGTAATTATACAATGTTATGTATGCCTCCCCATCCTCCTCACCACCACCTCCTCCTCGCACTCCTCTTCCTCTCCATCCCCACCTCCTCCGCACACCCTCTTCCTCCTCGCCACCACCTCCTCACTGTCCCTCCTCCTCACACCCCTCTTCCTCTCCACCCCCACCTCCTCCTCACACCCTCTTCCTCCTCGCCACCACCTCCTCACTGTCCCTCCTCACACCCCTCTTCCTTCTCACCACCTCCTCCTCACACCCCTCTTTCTTCTCACCACTTCCTCCTCACACCCCTCTTCCTTCTCACCACTTCCTCCTCACACCCCTCTTCCTTCTCACCACTTCCTCCTCACACCCCTCTTCCTTCTCACCACTTCCTCCTCACCACCATCTCCTCACTGTCCCTCCTCCTCACACCATCTCACTGTCCTACCTTTACTAAACACATAGCTACAGTAACTGCTTCAAAAAAATAAAATGCACAGGCCCCTCCCATCAGCTCCACCTATTTGAAGTAACTATGGATACTTTTTGGTTTGGTAGCTACATAGAGCCTGTACCTTGTAGCTATGTGGGACCTGTATACCTTTTTCACTAGACAAAGCACAGCCTCGTTGATGCCAACATTGGTCTTAGCTGATGTCTCAAACCAGCTTAGGTAGTTGTTCTGCTGACAGTAGTAATCCAGCTGGTACTTCTGTACAATGTCGGTGGTGAGGTCACACTGGAAGGAGGGGCATATGGAGGGTGGGAGGTGAGCGTTAAAAAGAGGATGACGAGGTATTTCAAGGTCAATTACATGCGACATCAAACCAACACTTGCTGGATACCAAGTACAAGGGTACTGACAGGACATGGTGTGTGTGTGTGTGTGTGTGTGTGTGTGTGTGTGTGTGTGTGTGTGTGTGTGTGTGTGTGTGTGCGTGTGCGTGTGTGTGCGTGTGTGTGTGTGTGCGTGTGTGTGTGTGTGTGTGTGTGTGTGTGTGTGTGTGTGTGTGTGCGTGCGTGTAAGGATGTGATACCTTTTTTTGAGGAAGAGAGGGATGGTTGAGGGAGGATGGACAGGAGGGAGGAGGGTATCAAGGAGGAACAAAGCCTGATTTGGCAAACCTTGTTGGCTAGCAGCACGGTAGGTAGAGGCTGGCCATCCGGCAGACAAACTTTGCTTTCCAGGTCTTTCTTCCACGTGCTAGCACCATCCAACGTGTGGGCGCGCGTGCTGTCAAAGACAACAAAGGCTCCATCTGCCTCCTTGTAGTACACCTGCCAAATGTGGAGAGAGGGATGGCCCCTCACAATATCTGGAGAGGGATGCTCCCGATGGAAGTATCCTGTTTACCTAACATGCACTACAATTGTTATACACCTAATCACACCTCTCTTCAGTATTCTCTGCTCTGCTTGCTTGGCCAGGGCTTGCACATGCACACTTACACAACTCTAATTAATGCCTACTTGCTACTTGACAAGGGTGTGCCCTAGCAGAGGGTGTTGCTCTAATACAGTACAGACTTACGCGAGTCAGATTCCGAACGTGGTCCTGCCCTGTGAGGATTTGTGGTGTGTGTGCGTGTGTGTGTGTGTGTGTGTGTGTGTGTATGTATGTATGTATGTATGTATGTATGTATGTATGTATGTATGTATGTATGTATGTATGTATGTATGTATGTATGTATGTATGTATGTATGTATGTATGTATGTATGTATGTATGTATGTATGTATGTATGTATGTATGTATGTATGTATGTATGTATGTATGTATGTATGTATGTATGTATGTATGTATGTATGTATGTATGTATGTATGTATGTATGTATGTATGTATGTATGTATGTATGTATGTATGTATGTATGTATGTATGTGCATAGTGTGGAATTAATTAATTATCTTGGTTCTCAAAGTTCTAACATGTTTAAATTAGCCTCTCAAATTAGATGCCATACAAAAGACATGGGTCATTGGAATAGTGGAATGTAACAAAATTATTTTAAAAGAACTTGTGTTCTCATCAATTACTGCATGTAGGGAGGGAAGGGGAGAAGGGAGGATGGAGAGGACAGAAGAGAGGGAGGCGAGAGAGAGAGAGAGTGAGAGAGAGAGAGAGAGAGAGAGAGAGAGAGAGAGAGAGAGAGAGAGAGATGTACCTTCAATTTTGAGATATGGTGGTTAGATAGATTTTCTATTGGTCTTATGCAAATCTGTGTGATTGTAACCAAATGATTGCACGTGCTTGTAGATAAATTAATCTGTTTTGAAATGAATTATGTGTGCACAGTTATGGGTAACCTTTCACTAGGTGAACAAATTTGGTCATCTGTATACTGGTCACCTCTGCACAGCTGATGGTTGGTCACCTCTACACCCTAGTCACCTCTGCACAGCTGATGGTTGGTCACCTCTACACCCTAATCACCTCTGCACAGCTGATGGTTGATCACCTCTACACCCTAATCACCTCTGCACAGCTGATGGTTGATCACCTCTACACCCTAATCACCTCTGCACAGCTGAGGTTGGTCACCTCTACACCCTAGTCACCTCTGCACAGCTGATGGTTGGTCACCTCTACACCCTAGTCACCTCTGCACAGCTGATGGTTGGTCACCTCTACACCCTAGTCACCTCTGCACAGCTGATGGTTGGTCACCTCTACCAATCCCCTTGTCATACAATGACCAGTATTATCACTCATGAGGGTCCTTGGGTACATGTTCAAAATTTTCAGACAGCAAAAAGAAAAGTAACGCTTGCATTTAAAATATATGACTAATTGTGTCTTATAACTTTACGATGGATCCTGATATGTAATGAGAACTTTGCAGTTCATAGAAAAAAAAAAAAACCATGATGGAGAGGGGACAGGGAAGAGGAGATGACATTTGAAAGGCTTTGTGTGAGTTTTTTTTGGAGGAAGTTGTTGTATGTATGTGCACAGCATGTCATACTAGCCCTCATGCCAGTAGTAAGGTAGCTATTATGTCATGCTAGCCCTCATGCCAGTAGTAAGGTAGCCCTCATCTAGTAGTAAGGTAGCCCTCATGGTAGTAGTAAGGTAGCTATTATGCTAGTAGTGGAGCATACCAGTAGGGAGGTCCAATGCTACATTGGACCAATGCAGGGTGCTGCTGGAGCACCAGTAGAGAGGTACAGGGCTACATTGGACCAATGCAGGGTGCTGCTGGTGCACCAGTAGAGAGGTACAGGGCTACATTGGACCAATGCAGGGTGCTGCTGGAGCACCAGTAGAGAGGTACAGGGCTACATTGGACCAATGCAGGGTGCTGCTGGAGCACCAGTAGAGAGGTACAGGGCTACATGCGAGCATGCAACTTCAAACTACATCCACAGACACACCCACCTTACCTCCAATATCCCACAGCTGAAGTCGATAGGTCGTCTTTGCACTAAGCTGAAGCACCTTGATTGCGAAGTCAACGCCAATCTTTAGTACCGAGTCAAAGCAATCCAATACAATATATAATTCTTATGTCTCTACCTAAACACCGCCGGGGTATAATAATACTGGTACCGAGGCATATATTATACGTAACAGTTAGACACATCTCAGTAACGGGAAGTGGATACAGTCGCTTTGTAATCGTATGAAAACTGATTTTCGACGTACCGCCTAACAATGTTGGTTTTACCGGTAGCCGGGTCTCCAACGAGAAGAATCTTATAGTGATATTCGTCCTAATGCGGGACGCGGAGCATTACGATCACGGGGTATGGGGAGAGGGGAAAAGAGGAGGAGGGGGGAAAGGAGGAGGAAGGAAGGAGGAAGGAGGAGGGAAGCTAGTACGTGGTCACGCGGTGCAACATGTTGGAGCTTACCATAGCACGAGCAGTCTTCTTTGGTCACTTGGACTAGGCTAGCTAGCTGCTCAGGGATATGAAAGGCGTGGTTTGTGGTTTTATGTAAACTGAAGGGACGCAGCCACGGATGATTACATCACCGTTATACGTCCATCGGCCATCACCGTTATACGCGCAATCCATCGGCCATCACCGCTATGCGCGCAATCCATCGGCCATCACCGCTATACGCGCAATCTCGTACGGGACTTAATTCACTTACATTCTGGCGGCTAGCTTCAGAACATTGTTTCTCTCACTATTACTGCAGTTTCTAGCTAAATTATGAATTTTCACTGATTCTGTGTAACACTAGAGTACATGTACAGCCTACCACACAACTAACTACACTGCACAACTAATTATAGCATTATTGTGTTAAAATGCAACAACGCGTTGGATTCTATGGTGGGCCGATTAGGGGGCTTACAGCGCTACCCCCTAGCAGGAATGGAGTGGTGCCGCCCCTTCATTTCTCACGTAGGGGTTAATAGTCTCGTACCCAGACCACACCACAGCAGCAGATGGATTACATAAGCGCTACGTGACTGTAAAGTGGGCCTGGGTACGGAAAAAAAGGGCTAAGCTATGTATGTGTTTACGTTTGCAAGTGCCATTAGTAAACCACACACATGCAGTCATTCTTGTTGTTGAAATACATGACAAAAGCTTCCACTATCTCTCACTCCTTTACCTCACCTAGGAAAATACGTACATAGATTTTGTAAAACTACACAATAAGTGCATACAATCATAGAAGTGTGCAACTGCAAGAAGAGGAGGCCAAAGGGTTAAAACAGTTCCATATATAAAGAAGTGTCTTAACAAGAGCAACGAGTTTTAGGGTTATCTGCTGGCGCTGCAACCATAACTGTGGTGGTTCCCTCCTTTCTACTGGACGGCTCATATCTATCATCATTCTCAAGGATCTGTGGGGGGAGTGGAGGGAAGGGAGGGGGAGGAGAAGAAGGGAGGGGGAGGGGAGGAGAGGAAGGGAGGGGGAGAAGCGGGAAGGGAGGGGAGGAGAGGGAAGGAGAGGGAAGGGAGGGGAGGGAAGGGAAGGGAGGGGGAGAGAAGGGAGGGGAGGGAGGTGGAGGGGAGAGAATGGAGGGGAGAGAATGGAGGGGAGGGAAGGGAGGGAACGGGAGAAGTGATGGATGCACACTCCTATACTAAGCAGCTGCCACATAACAAGTTACACAACTAGCCTACCTTAGTAATTAAAGCTTTTCCTGCTTCGTCAAGTCCAATGTTCTCCTTGGCTGAGGTCTTGAACCAGCAAACAAACCCCTTGTCTTTACAGTACTCATTCAACTGGGTTGTACTGTTTATAAAACCATCACCAGCCTGGTCACACTACCACGGCATTAATACAAACAGAAAACTTAAAAAGGAAGCAGAGCTATTGAGAAGAGAGATTAGAGGCATACCTTATTGGCCAACAGGACAACAGGAATCTTATCTCCGTTTGGGAGGAAAACCTTCTGGTCCAAGTCGGCCTTCCATTGTGAAGCAGCGTTGTAGGTAGCCGCTCTTGTGAGGTCAAAGACCACGAACGCGCCCACGGCTTCGCGGTAGTACACCTGTACACATTGTGGGCGGGACAAATGTACGGGCGGAGGTGTATGCAGCCAGACCTCCTAACTCCCAACCTTGTGTTGTGCGCCACTACGTACCGTAGCTTATGTGCGCACCCGTCCCCATCCCCTTTCCTTACCCTGCTCATGGCTCCGGCCTGCTCCTGCCCTGTTTTGGTCAAAATGTTACTATACTGAACCTCTGAAGATCCTGAGGTCTCCCCACTCACCGGCTATGTCCCATATCTGCAGGCGAATCGTCGTGTGGTCGTCCCATTGGACCACTTTGAGGGCAAAGTCCACTCCGATCTGGGTGGATGTCAAGGAAAGAAACACTGGAGAGACAGGGAGCTATACTAAAGAAGAAAGAAGCGCTGCAAGGAGTGGGATAGAGAGGGGAGGAAGGAGGGAGGATACGGTTGCCTTGTACTGGGTAGAGTAGAAGTCGTGGACGTATCGTTTGATAATGCTGGTCTTGCCTGTCCCCGGCTCCCCAATCACTAGCACTTTGTAAAGCCGCTCTTTCTTTGACTACGTGCAGAAAAGTGAAGCGGTTACATTCGCGCGATAGAGCGTGCGACGCCCCCAACTAACCATGTTCCCCTGTTCTCTTCGTTCAGTGCCACTCCCCCTCTCTAAAATTATCTATTACGTATGCGTCAGTCGCACCATAAACGAGCGAGTACTTGTTTAACACACGCCATCAAAGGATGACAATGTATATTATTTATTTTATTACCACAGACATGCGTATCAGATGCCATAACGCTTTTGCAGGGAGGAGGGCGTGGTAATTATCCTGGTAAAGATGAGGAGGGTATGCATGAAGGGTGTAGTGTCGTATGCATGGAGGGTGTAGTATCGTATGCATGAAGGGTGTAGTGTCGCATTCATGAAGGGTGTAGTGTTGTATGCATGGAGGGTGTAGTGTCGTATGCATGGAGGGTGTAGTGTCGTATGCATGGAGGGTGTAGTGTCGTATTCATGAAGGGTGTAGTGTATTCATGAAGGGTGTAGTGTCGTATGCATGGAGGGTGTAGTGTCGTATGCATGAAGGGTGTAGTGTTGTATGCATGAAGGGTGTAATGTCGTATGCATGAAGGGTGTAGTGTCGTATGCATGGAGGGTGTAGTGTCGTATGCATGAAGGGTGTAGTGTCGTATGCATGAAGGGTGTAGTGTTGTATGCATGAAGGGTGTAGTGTTGTATGCATGAAGGGGGTACACTATACGGTGGGAGGGGCCTGGTGTTATATATTTATATTTATATATATACCTTTGCCTCGTACTCAGACCACAATGTGTGTGTGCAGGGGGGGGGGGGGGGGGCAATGCCAAGCATGTACAAAGATGGCAGAGTTAGGGTACCGACAGCAATTACATAACATTAAAACACAACACATACAGAAAGCAAACAAAAAAGGTTACTCAATCAAAACTCCGCCTTTTCATCGACCACACCCACAGCCAGACTTTCTGGACTCTACTCTGTCCAGGTCAACGGTATTCTGCTCCTCCTCATGCAGCATCAGGCAATCCTTGATTTCCAAGATCTTGGAGGAGAGGGGTGTCATTAAATAGAACTGGGTTATTCACACCTGAGGTACACAAATTTTTAAAAGAGACATTAATTGGCTTTGTATCAGAGGCATACAAGTGAGGCATTGTTCCATGAAGAAGTTCACATGTTAATTAACAACCTTACTTTTTAAAATTCACCACGGTTAATAGATGACACTTTTACATACTATTGGGAGATTTTGTATAACTCAGTGGGATGGTTGAGTGTGTGTGTGTGTATGTGTGTGAGCTGACACACACACACACACACACACACACCCACACACACACACACACACGTTCCTTGAGATGCCAAGTACCTTAAGGACAAGAGCCTTTGCAGCTTCTTCAAGTCCAATATTATCCTTGGCTGAGGTCTTGAACCAGCTCACAAAGCCTTTGTCTTTGCAGTAATCATCCAACATGTGAGAATCATTATTCAAGAAACTCTCACTAATAAGATCCCACTATCATGGTGAGCAGATTGTGAGCAATGCAGAAAGGCAAGGAGAGAGAGAGAGGGGCGGGGGGGGGGGGGGAGAGAGAGGGAGCGAGGGGAGGGACAGAGAGAGGGAGAGAGGGGAGGGGAGAGAGAGGAAAGAGAGAGGGAGAGAGGAGAGAGGGGGAGAGGGAAAGGGGAGGGGGAGGAGAGAGGGAGGGGAAAGAGGGGAGGGGGAGAGAGGGAGAGAGAAAAGATATGGAAGACATAGATAGAGAGAACAATGAGGAGGAGGGGAGGAGGGGGAAGAGGAGGAGGGTAAACAAGGGAATTTTTTAAATGTGTATTCATCAAACTGCTTAATTCACCTTGTTGGCCAACAGGATAACAGGGACAGGTTTATCATCAGGCAAGAACACCTTCTGGTCTACATCTGTTTTCCACAAGCCTACTGCATCAAACGTGTTCTTTCTTGTTACATCAAATACTATGAAGGCCGCTACCGCTTCCTTGTAATAGACCTTAATGCAGTATAAGGTGGAGGGAGAGGAGAAAGGGAGGAGGAGGGGAAAGAGGAAGAGGGGAAGGGGAAGAGGAGGGGAAAGAGGAGGGGAAAGAGGAGGAGGGGGAAGAGGAGGAGAGAGGAGGAGGAGGGGAAGAGGAGGAAGAGGGGAGGAGGAGGGGGAGGGGAAGAGGAGGAGGAGGAGGAGGGGGAGAGGAGGAGGGGAGGAGAAGGGGGAAGAGGAAAGGAAAACATATGGTGGGGAGAGGGTGCTGATTAGCTAGCACATGGCTGGGAGGAGTTACTTACTCTGCTCATTGTACCAGCCCTTTCTTGACCTGAGGAGGATACAACATGGCGGCGTTGCATGCTGCATTATCTAGCTGCCACAAAAAAGCGCAAGACTCACCGGCTATGTCCCAAATTTGCAAACGGATCACGGTGTTGTCATCTAGCTGAATAACCTTGAGTGCAAAGTCAACGCCAATCTGTAGCAGGGTTCCGTTAAGGAGTGGTCCAAACAGACAGCACGTGCGCATGTAGACACAGCGCGATGTGTTGCCGCTACCCTTGCAAGCAGGAGGAGAAGGGAGGGAGGGATGGAGGGGGGTGGGGGGCCGAAGGGAAGGGGAGGGAGAGAGGAGGATACGGTTGCCTTGTACTGAGATGAGTAGAAGCCGTGTACATATCTCTTGATGATGCTCGTCTTCCCTGTGCCGGGGTTACCTATGACTATGACCTTGAAGAGGTGTTCCTTTTTGGAAGGTGGGGCAGCGCCCTGTGCCTGCGCTGTCTTCGACTGAGGTACGGTCGTTAAAAGTGAACACTGCACACGACCCTGTCCCAGAACGTACCATATCGTGACTGTGATCGCAACGTCGCTTTCTGGACAGCCGTAGGCGTAGGCGTGATAAAGCTGCGTATATGGGTTTGTCTCGTGTCTGATTAAAGCCTGTTATATAATTATTGTGTGGATTCTCCGCGGACTCTAGCGATGAACTCCGCCAGCGCATGCATAATCATTCAGCCCCGCCCCCACTTACAAACTTATGTTATAATAAAAATATTTGGAAAGCCACTCCATACACACATCAGACAGAGAGGACAGAGATAAACTTAGTCAATGGAAAGGAGAAAGAGGGATACAAGAGAGAGAGAGAGAGAGAGAGAGAGAGAGAGAGAGAGAGAGAGAGAGAGAGAGAGAGAGAGAGAGAGAGAGAGAGGGGAGAGAGAGAGAGAGAGAGGTTTTGTGTGATAGGAATGTTGCTCAGCAGGGACAGCTAGAAACTCTTTGAACTTCGGATAGATGTACCACATCTGTCCTGTTTGGTGGTGCTACTGAAGTATCACTCTCCATTGTCTGGAGTTTAAGATGATACAGCTTGGTAATCCATCAGTAATCCATTTGTGCACACACGCATGCACACGCACCTTGGACAAAAGCTTCCTCACTGCATCATCAATACCATATCCTTCTTTGGCTGAAGTCCTGAACCAACCTACAAATCCGTTTTTGTCACAATAGTTGTCCAACTGGTCAGAAATTTCTGTTGTCTTTTGGTTGGCAAGATCCCACTGAGAGAGAAGGAGGTACAGAACAAGAATAAACCAATGGAAGTACAAAAATGTTATGACCTGCTGACCTTGTTAGCCAAAAGCACAGCTGGGATGTGGTCACCATTAGGGAGGAATACCTTGGTGTCCAGGTCAGCCTTCCATCTCTGGACTGACTCGAATGTGGTTGGTCTTGTGACATCAAACACTACCAGTGCACCCCTCGCCTCCTTGAAGTACACCTATTTGGGAAGTGATGAATTATGGGGGAGGCACCTTGCAATGTGGCCGCCCCCACTAGACTATAGTAGTGGTTTCCCGCCACTTACCCGGGTCATCGAGCCACTCTTATCTTGACCTGGAGAAGTGATGGGATAGATGAGAATGGTGGGAGGAGGAAGGTGGTGGTGGTAGTGGTGGGAGGAGGAAGGTGGTGGTGGGAGGAGGTAAGAGGTGGTGGTAGTGGTGAGAGATAGGTGGTGGTGGGAGGGAGGTGGTATGAGAAGGTAAGAGGTGGTATGAGGAGGTAAGAGGTGTGATGGGGAGGAGGTAAGAGGTGTGGTGGGGAGGAGGTAAGAGGTGTGGTGGGGAGGAGGTAAGAGGTGTGGTGGGGAGGAGGTAAGAAGTGTAGTGGAATGAGGAGGTTTTGTTTAGTACAATGTTTGCACCAGTTTGCTATCTAACCTCCAATATCCCATATCTGGAGGCGTACGCTTGTATTGTCGTCGTATTGAAGAACCTTAAGAGAGAAGTCAACGCCTATCTGCGTGCAAGTGCAGTCAAAGAAAGCACACAGAGAACGTCCACCCTTCTCTTCCATCTCTCTCTCCACCCCTTCCCCCCCCCCCCCCCCCCCATCCCCCCAACGTCGCAGTGAGGATACGGTTACCTTGTACTGGTTGGAAAAGACCTGGTGCACGTACCGGCTTACGATACTGGACTTTCCTGCCCCCGGGTCCCCGATCAGGAGGACTTTGTACTGAAGTTCTCGCTTGCCGGATGCCTGTGGATGGTACCGTTTTGGGTGCTTACCCCCTATGGAGCGGTGTGCAAACATACCATTGTCGCAAAGTTCCCCTGTTGAAATACGTGCAATGAATCTGATGCGGGGCGATGTTTTTATTCCCCGCGTGATTCGACATGTGATGCACTTACTTGGTTACGTTTTTCTTTTTTTTTTCCCGTACGGTTTTGATGCTGTAGTGCGCATGCGTATCACTTTTTTTTTTTCCCCCGGCGGCGTGTTTAAGAAAAGGTCGTGGGGAGAAGCCATATACATGACAGCAAGAATGGAGACACGTCGGTTGAGCGAATACGAAATCGCTCGCTTGGAAAGGATCAAGGAGAATAAGAAGATGCTCGAGGAACTCTTTCCAGAAGGCACGGGGTTGCACCTGCCTGTGGATTCCGAAAGGACGCCTGAGAAAGGCATCACAACCCCAAGCAAGAAGACATCCACACGGCGGCAGCTGCTCGTCAACGTGCGCTGCAACCCTTCGAGGAAGGCGAGGCCAAAGTTCGGAGAGGCAGCGAGACGCCCCCACACACGCTCCGTGAGTGCAGCTAAACTCTCGTTGGTGGAAGGACTGAAAGACGACCAGGACCTCAAGAGACGCGTGTACTCCACCAGAAGCAGAAGGCAGTGTCTCAACGACAAGGAGAACGAGGCCTTGCCCATCGAACTAGGCGGACTCGACTACGACCCACTCACAGTCAAGGAGGTCGCCCAGAGCGTGAAAAACAAAACGTACGATAAGGTCAATGGCACCACCTGTCACCAGTGTAGGCAAAAGACCCTCGACCAGAAAACGATCTGCCACAACAAGAAGTGCACAGGCGTAAGGGGTCAGTTCTGCGGGCCCTGCTTGCGTAACAGATACGGCGAGTGCGCACGTGAGACGCTTCTAGACGCCACTTGGGTGTGCCCCCCTTGTCGCGGCATCTGTAACTGCAGCTTCTGCCTCCCCAAAAAGGGACGACCCCCCACCGGCATCATGATCCACCTGGCTAAAGAAGCAGGTTTCGACAGCGTCCGCGAGTACCTTGAAAAGTCCCGCTACTGAACCACCAAACTTTTCCATCACTTTTTTAAAACGCTCATTTGCTGAACACCTGTGTATCATTTTCATTTGTGAATGTACGTGTATGCTGCCCGCCAAAAATAATAATATTTATGCAAAACCAGTCCATTGCCAGGTGAAGTACCTGACAGAGCCTGACAAGTCTACAGAACACAGCAGTGTGTTCTTCTTCACCTTGGTCCCAATCCTGCCACATGAGATGGGCGGGGACACAGACTGCGTCCAAGGCTGCACAATGGCCACATAGTGTGAGTGCACCAGAGCGGGATCACCTGAGTGGGCACCAAGAGAATAGTGACCTAGTGCCCACAGTTAATGGACTTTGCTGGTGGTTTTTATTTTTAGCTTCATCCATCAATGAAACAAATTTTGTGTATGTGTGTGTGTGTGAGGCATTGCCGAATGATACACTACTACAAATAAACAAAAGACGTGCCTGTTGTGTGTGTGTATGGAAAATGTTGGCTGAAAGCGTATTGTGTTTCCATGAAATCAGAACGTGTACAAACCCACTACAAATTAGGTTTATTGAAGTGCACTGTAGCCAAACACTGACCTGGGTACACAAGGTAGTCTCCACCATACTTCAGCCCTGGGGTAATGTAGTAATTTTGGCTCCACAGGTCAACAAACACCTTGTAGCGGATTATCTACATGAAGTGACACGCTTGAGTTAGGGCATGCAATGTTACACACCTAGCGATATTTTGTAAATCTGCCATACAGCCCCCCCCCCTCCAGTAGTTTTGTTGACGCAAGAGAGACCACACCCACCTCCAACTCCGTTCGAGGGTATGTCCAAAGTGCAGCCTTAAAGTGTGCAGGATCCAGGTCAGTCATAGGGTCAGCTGTGAAGGTTTATTGCGGGATGTCACCTGACTTTGCATGATGTCACAT
Organism: Eunapius fragilis; assembly: GCA_963681505.1. NCBI lineage: Eukaryota > Metazoa > Porifera > Demospongiae > Spongillida > Spongillidae > Eunapius > Eunapius fragilis. The sequence continues at coordinate 1,076,002 of OY811973.1, read as the reverse complement.
GACCTTGCATGATGCCACATGACATTGCATGATGCCACATGACCTCCATGATGGGCCTTACCCACATGAATACACACCAGTGGAGAGAAAGAGCAACCTTTGGGAAGGGATTCTACCGCACTCTCATGAAGGTGTTCCAATGTGCCTCCTTTGTGAGAATGTGTGGTGTCACCTGAATGTTGGTTAACCATGGATTAGTGTCAGGCACAGTGAAGGATGACATCACTATCTGTGATCCTGGTAGGTTATTTCCACCATCACGTACTCTGTGATGAAGCATTCTCTAGCTCAACTGTATCCATCTGAACGAGCTTTGAGTCGTTTGATACATCACTAGTAGACGGTTCTGTCTCTTTCTTATGCACTACTCCTTCCACCTGGACAAGTGACTCCTCTTCTACTTTATTCAATTCCAATTCCTTTTCTACCGTCGTCTGTCCCAACGGAAGTGCTCCGCTTGTTGTCCGAGTACCAGTAAATTTCCGCAACTTTTCGTTTGCCTTTTGCTGGTAATCTGTGAACTGAAGGTGAAACCAGTGTACCACGAATGTTGTGCTACGCAAATATTATCCGCTCACATGTTATTACCACGGCCCTTTATTAAATGCGTAAAAAACGAGCGTACCTGTCTTGCGAAGTTCTGAGCTCGCGCACGATCGAACGCTTCACCCCAGTTCTCTGTGTTAGAGGGTGGGGTGTACTCCTTAATCTCCAACACGCCTTTCAGTGTCGAAGTGATGGCCCAAGCAATATAATGTGTGCTCTGCCATTGGGTAGCTAGCACTTACCTTTATCAACCAGTAGGGCGGCCTCTTCAAGCATCAACTTGAGCGGAAGCCCTAAATGTGCATTCTGCCTAGTACGTTGGGGAAGAGCTCCAATTAGACCTCCCATTACCCTCCAGTCCTTACGCAGCCGAATGGCGTCTGAAAAGTTGTGTGTTAAAAGCTAACATTACCCCCACCTTTCAGTAAACCCACCCGCTGCGCTCCATACCAGTATGTCATCACCATGAGAAAATCCTAATACTTTTGCCATCGTGCGCGATGGCTAGGCTCCGTATATTTCCGCATTAAATTTATAACTTCTTTGGCGGGAATTTTATGTGGGGCGCGTAAAAAGGATGGACATAGACCAAGATTTGCGTGACTACCAGAAAGAGTATCTTGATTTTATTGATGACGAGGCAGGTCTTGACGGAGCCCACCCATAAATTCAAAAATTGCTCTCTCTCCCCAGAATGACCAAGGCATTTACCATTCTTTTTCTAATCTCCTTTGTCATCACACCTTTCTCACCCCTATACCCCCCTTCCCTCCTACCCTATCCCCATCTCTCCTTTCTCCCTTCCCTCATCCCCCCCCCACCCCTTCCTTCCTCCATCTCTTTATGTCTTTCATTTGCACATCCTTCTGTGATGTAGCATCTCTGGTGAGGCCCAAGGTTGTCAAGAGCGTCCATTACTGTCCTGCCACGAAGAAGACTATTGAGAGGAAATATTCCGACATGACTTCTCTTGACCCAATGCCCACCTCTTCTGCATACCCAACTAAGGTGACCCAATACCCACCTCCTCTGGCCAACCCTTCTAATTGCACCCTGAACACCCTCCTCCCCATCCCTCTTCTGAACACCCTCCTCCCCATCCCTCTTCCCCATCCCTCTTCCCCATCCCTACTCCTGAATGCCCTCCTGTGGTTGTGGTCTTCATATACAAAATCAAAATCACATTCATTACTATTTTGTCTCCTCCCCTTGTATCTTCCCTCCCTCCCCTCTCCTCCTCCCTCCCCTCCTCCCTTCCTGTAGGATGAAGATGGCAACCCTCTGGAGACTGAATATGGTTTGTCACTGTACCGGGACCACCAGACCATCAGTATCCAGGAGATGCCTGAGAAGGCTCCCGCAGGCCAGTTACCACGATCTGTTGACGTTGTCCTTGACGATGACCTTGTTGACATCTGCAAGGTAAAAACTGTTAACTTTTTAAAGAAGCATGAGTGGTTGGAGGTTGTAAGGAGGAATTAGGAGAGAAGGGGTTAAGATGAGGAGGGATAGGAGATAAATGGTTAAGGTGATAAGGGATAGGAGAGAAGGGGTAAAGGGGATGAGGGATATAAGAGAAGGGGTTAAGGTGAGGAGGAATAGGAGAGAAGGGGTTAAGGTAGGAGGGAGGAGAGAAGGGGTTAATGTAGGAGGGGTAAGAGATGGGGTTAAGGTAGGAGAGAAAGGGTTAAGGGGAGGAGGGATAGGAGAGAAGGGGTTAAGGTGAGGAGGGATAGGAGAGAAGGGGTTAAGGTAGGAGGGATAGGAGAGAAGGGGTTAAGGTGAGGAAAGAGTAAGATTAGTATATCCAGGGATGGGACAGAGCTGCAGGTTTAAAGGTTTCCCCTCTCCTTCCTTCCAGCCAGGAGATAGGGTTCAGATCATTGGAACCTATCGCTGCCTGCCCTTCAAGCAAGGCGGGTACACCTCTGGTTCCTTTCGCACCATCCTCATCGCCTGTCATGTGATCTTGATGAGCAAGGAGGTCACGCCCACCTTCTCTGCCAGAGACGTGGCTAAGATTAAGAGGTTTGCCAAGAGCCCTCACCACGACCCCTTTGAGCTGCTTGCCAAGTCTCTGGCTCCCTCTATACACGGCCATGATTTTGTTAAGAAGGCTGTACTCTCGGAGGGGTGGAGAAGATACTGGAGAACGGAACACGTCTGAGAGGGTGAGTGAGACCCTACCCCTCGCTACATGAGTGAGACCCCACCCCCCACTACATGAGTGAGACCCCACCCCTCACTACATGAGTGAGACCCCACCCCTCACTAGATGAGTGAGACCTCACCGAGTAAGACCCCACCCCACTACATAAGTGAGGCCCTACCTCCTGAGATCCCCCCCCCCACTTATATAAGTGGATGTTTAAAGTAAGGTTATTGTCCATTCCCTTTAAAGGTAATGAAATAGTGTATTTATTTAATAGTTCAGTTTCAATGCAGCAATATTTCTCTCATCTCCAGTGACATCAATATTCTTCTAATTGGAGACCCCTCAACTGCCAAGTCCCAGATGTTGCGTTACGTACTTCGTACTGCCCCCCGTGCTGTTACCACTACCGGCCGGGGGTCCTCGGGGGTGGGGCTCACGGCTGCAGTCACGACTGATCAGGAGACAAACGAGCGAAGGCTGGAGGCTGGTGCCATGGTGTTGGCTGATAGAGGTGTGGTCTGCATTGATGAGTTTGATACTGAATGTTATGATGTGTGTAGTGACCATTATTATTAGATTATAAAGTCGTTATGGTTATATTAAAGTTAAGTGACCCTTATTTAGATTATTACATCATTATGGTTGTGTTAAGTGACCATTATTTAGATTATTAAGTCATTATGGTTGTGTTAAAGTTAAGTGACCATTATTATTAAATTATTAAGTCGTTATGGTTGTATTAAAGTTAAGTGACCATTATTTAGATTATTACATCATTATGGTTGTGTTAAAGAATACTACTGCACAGGTGATGGCTCAATATACAGCAAGACTTGTTAGCAGAATATTTTAAAGACATCTTATAATTAATGTTATTTTAGTAGTGTTCTGTAGTGTTAGGTAACATTATTTGCAAATGTTTAATAATTTTTACATATTCATCCATATATGTGTGTGTGTGTTGTGGAGGATGTGTCTATTGATTTGTGACCCTTCTTTGTTTTGTCAGATGAGTGACATGGATCGCACAGCCATCCATGAGGTGATGGAGCAGGGACGGGTTACCATTGCCAAGGCAGGCATCCACGCCAAGCTGAATGCACGCTGCAGCGTCTTGGCCGCAGCCAATCCCGTGTTTGGGCGGGTAAGGTTTTTGGGGAGGGACGTTTCAGTTCTAGAAGGAAATCGGAGCATTGAGAAAGGTTGCATCACCACACGTTTGTCCCTTTGTACACATCCACCTATCACCTCATACACACACCTCATACACACATCCACCTATCACCTCATACACACATTCACCTATCACCTCATGCACACATCCACCTATCACCTCACACACATTCACCTATCACCTCACACACATTCACCTATCACCTCATGCACACATCCACCTATCACCTCATCACACATCCACCTATCACCTCATACACACATCCACCTATCACCTCATATACACATGTGTATGGCCCCATTTGTCACATGCAATAAAATGCTCACACGCACTCATACAAACCACACCCACCTCCACACACACACACACACACACACACCAAGTATGACGACTACAAGACTCCCATGGACAACATTGGGATGCAAGACTCCCTCCTCTCGCGCTTTGACCTCATCTTCATCGTCCTGGATGAAATGGACCTAGACCACGACAGACGCATTGCTGACCACGTCCTACGCATGCACCGTTTTTGCAACCCCAGGGAGAAGGAAGGGGAGCCGATGACCCTGGGTGGGGGGGAGGAGGTGCTGACCACGACTATAGGGGGAGGGGAGGAGTCTCACGAGCAGGAAGACACACCCGTGTACGACAAACATGATCACATGCTTCATGGAGAGGACCATAGGTTAGTGAGGGGAGAGGGGGTGGGGGGGGGGTTGAGAGGAAGGGGGTAGGACCATGGGTTAGTGAGGGACGGTGAGGCCTTTCAATGTTTTCATTACATATTTCAGCACGACAATTTCACTGTAATTTAGCTGTCTTGGGCCTTATATAATGTGGTCATGTGTGTGTATGTGTGTGTTGTGTGTGTGAGCTGACACACACACACATTCCTTGGGACGCCAATTTACTTAAGGACAAGAGCCTTTGCAGCTTCTTCAAGTCCAATATTATCCTTGGCTGAGGTCTTGAACCAGCTCACAAAGCCTTTGTCTTTGCAGTAATCATCCAACATGTGAGAATCATTGTTCAAGAAACTCTCACTAATAAGATCCCACTATCGTGGTGAGCAGATTGTGAGCAATGCAGAAAGGCAAGGAGAGAGAAAGGGGTGGGGGAGAGGGGAGGAGGAGAGAGAGGGAGAGAGGGGAGGGGGAGAGAGAGGGAGAGAGGGGAGAGAGAGAGGGGAGAGGAGAGAGAAAAGATATGGAGGATATGGATAGGAGAACAAGGGAATTTTTTAAATGTGTATTCATCAAACTGCTTAATTCACCTTGTTGGCCAACAAGATAACAGGGACAGGTTTATCATCAGGCAAGAACACCTTCTGGTCTACATCTGTTTTCCACAAGCTTACTGCATCAAACGTGTTCTTGTTACATCAAATATTATGAAGGCCGCTATCGCTTCCTTGTAATAGACCTTAATGCAGTATAAGGTGGAGGGAGAGGAGGGGGAGGGGAAGAGGAGGAGGGGGAGAGGAGAAGAAGGAAGAGGAAAGGAAAACGTATGGTGGGGAGAGGGTGCTTATTAGCTAGCACATGGCTGGGAGGAGTTACTTACTCTGCTCATTGTACCAGCCCTTTCTTGACCTGAGGAGGATACAACATGGCGGCGTTGCATGCTGCATTATCTAGCTGCCACAAAAAAAGCGCAAGACTCACCGGCCATGTCCCAAATTTGCAAACGGATCACGGTGTTGTCATCTAGCTGAATAACCTTGAGTGCAAAGTCAACGCCAATCTGTTAGCAGGGTTTCGTTAAGGAGCGGTCCTAACCGACAGCACGTGCGAATGCATATGTAGACACAGCGCCGCTACCCTTGCAAGCAGGAGGAGAAGGAGGGAGGGATGGAGGATACGGTTGCCTTGTACTGAGATGAGTAGAAGCCATGTACGTATCTCTTGATGATGCTCGTCTTCCCTGTGCCGGGGTTACCTATGACTATGACCTTGAAGAGGTGTTCCTTTTTGGAAGGTGGTGCGGCTGCCTGTGCCTGCGCTGTCTTCGACTGAGGTACGGTCGTTAAAAGTGAACACTGCACACAACCCGTCCCAGAACATACCATATCGTGACTGTGATCGCAACGTCGCTTTCTGGACAGCCGTAGGCATGGGCGTGAAAAAGCTTGTAAAAGCCTGTTATATAATTACTGTGTGGCTTCTCCGCGTAAGCCAGCGCCTGCATAATCATTCAGCCCCGCCCCCACTTACAAACTTATGTTATAATATAAATATTTGGAAAGCCACTACATACACACATCAGGCAGAAAGGACAGGAAAGGAGAAAGAGGGAGGGAGGGAGAAAATAGGAATGTTGCTCAGCAGGGACAGCTAGAAACTTTTTGAATTTCGGATAGATGTGCCACATCTGACCTGTTTGGTGGTGCTACTGGAACATCACTCTCCATTGTCTGGAGTTTAAGATGATACAGCTTGGTAATCCATCAGTAATCCATTTGTGCACACACGCATGCATACGCACCTTGGACAAAAGCTTCCTCACTGCATCATCAATACCATATCCTTCTTTGGCTGAAGTCCTGAACCAACCTACAAATCCGTTTTTGTCACAATAGTTGTCCAACTGGTCAGAAATTTCTGTTGTCATTTGGTTGGCAAGATCCCACTGAGAGAGAAGGGTACAAAACACTCCAGAATAAACCAACAGAAGTACAAAAATGTTATGACCTGCTGACCTTGTTAGCCAAAAGCACAGCTGGGATGTGGTCACCATTAGGGAGGAATACCTTGTTGTCCAGGTCAGACTTCCATATCTGGACTGACTCGAATGTGGTTGGTCTTGTGACATCAAACACTACCAGTGCACCCCTCGCCTCCTTGAAGTACACCTATTTGGGAATTGGTGAATTACGGGGGAGGCACCTTGTAATGTGGCCACCCCCACTAGACTATAGTAGTGGTTTCCCGCCACTTACCCGGGTCATTGAGCTACTCCTCTCTTGACCTGGAGAAATGATGGGATAGAGGAGAATGGTGGGAGGAGGTAAGAGGTGTGATGGGGAGGAGGTAAGAGGTGTGGTGGGAAGGAGGTAAGAGGTGTGGTGGAATGAGGAGGTATTGTTAAGTACAATGTTTGCACCAGTTTGCTATCTAACCTTGAATGTCCCATATCTGGAGGCGTACACTTGTATTGTCGTCGTATTGAAGAACCTTAAAAGAGAAGTCAACGCCTAACTGCGTGCAAGTGCAGTCAAAGAAAGCACACAGAGAACGTCCATCCTTCTCTTTCACCCTCCCCCCCCCCCCCCCCCCCCCCCCCCCCAATGTCGCAGAGAGGATACAGTTAACTTGTACTGGTTGGAGAAGACCTGGTGCACGTACCGCTTTAAGATACTGGTCTTTCCTGTCCCCGAGTCTCCGATCAGGAGGACTTTGTACTGAAGATCTCGCTTGACGAATGCCTGATCTCGCTTGCCGAATGCCTGTGGATGGTACCGTTTTGGGTGCTTTACCCCCTACTTTACCCCCTATGGAGCGGTGTGCAAACATACCATTGTCGCAAAGTTCCTGTGTTGAAATATGTGCAATGAATCTGATGCGGGCGATGTTTTTAATTCCCCGCGTGATTCGACATGTGACGCACTTACTTGGATTACGTTTTTTTTTTTTCCGTACGGCTTTGATGCTCTAGTGCGCTAGTCTCGCAAAGCCAGACGTACTTCGACGTACCGTCATAATATGGAATACCGTTTGTGCCATAATTTCATTGTGTTAATTTTTTCATAGCAGTAAACTTTTCGGTGACGCGTTCCCAGACTGCGCCGGGAATTAATGGCACAAACGGCACTCGAGTTCCCAGTTCCCAGACCACACCGAAATTTCAAGTGCGGCCTGGGAACTGGAAACTTGCGATTCCCTGTGCGGTCTGGGAACTGGGAATTCGTGTACCGTTTGTGCCAAAATTCCAAATGCGGTCTGAGAACGCGTACTATTAATGAAAATAAATCCATACTCACAATTACACAAAATTAATATCAAGAATTACTAATTAAGTAATCTCTGATGTTCACGTAGGTGGTGATTCCATAATCCTCACAAGGGGATGTGGCATCATAACAAGCTGAAAGAGCAGTAATGGTGGAGTCGTAGTCTCCACAGGGGCAAACTGTGTCAGGGACTTTCACCTGCTCCACACCTGCATGTACCTTCACAAAACTCATTCCAATCAACTCCAAAAGAACTTATTCCATCCTGGAGGAAAGGATTTGATTTTTGCTTATAAGGATGGATATATTATACACATGCATGTGCCGTAGCAGATCACCATATCCATCAACATGTTGCAAATGCATGAGGGTGTGTATGAGCATAATGAAGACCATCACTCGTCTTCATACACTGTACCTTCCTCCTAGAAAATGGTGTGCTCATTGACACACTAACAGGTTGCATCCCTCCACCATGGTAACAAAGCAAAGTTGAAGCTGTACAGGTAGGTGGGGCGCGGAGTAGGAAATGAAATTGTAGAAAAGGGGCGGATTACGAAACGTTGCGTAACAGCAAAGCCACGATAAACAGTGAATTCTATTTAGAGAGGGGAGCAGTCAACCACAGGTGGGTTTGCTAAGTACACCAACAGTTTCTTCTGTACCAGGTGAATATAATTATTTTTCCGCTGTAGCGAGCCGCTACTGTAGCTTGCCTACACATTACAAAAAATAAAATCCTCCAAGAAAGGTACCAATGCTAAAAGCACACACACACACACACACACACACACACACACACACACACACACACAAAATGGTGGTCTTGAAAAAGCTTACCAAGCTATGTCCGGACCTCCACCAGTGGACATCTCGCTAGCTCCATCACAGCCCCTTCATTTTGGGACACCCACGCCACTACAAGGCCACCAATAGATGCATGCTACTTGCTCCACCACATCAGGGCTTCCATCTCCATCAGTAGGGATTCCCCACCCTCTTCACAGCAGGTGCCCCTTGCTCCTAGGGCCACATCAGGGCACCTCCTCTTCCATAGATGCATGTCACACGTCTACATAGGGATGGATCTCCTTCCCCCTTTTTACCATTCCATCCAGGAGACACCCCCCCCCCCCCCTCCACACAGTATACCCTCCTAAATTGTGTAACACCACTAATGGTCTTATTTCAAAATTAGTTATGCTCTATCTCATGACGAAAAAAAACTGATGGAACAAGTAATAAAAAACATTCTTTGTGAGAAAGTTGGTATATATGATTGAAGGACAATAGTGGTAATATGGGAATAGCCCTATATTTAGCACATTTGTAGGACATTATGTTGTTCAACTGTGTGCGTATTACATTTCCCCTTTTTAGTAGATCCTTGTTTCCTTCCTTTTTGCCATCCAGTCCTATAAGCCATCAACTTTCTCATAGAGAATGTCTTTATTACTTGTATGCAAGACGTGCAAAATTCATGCATGAAAGGTACGAATTTAATGCATGATAAAATGCAAGATTCATGCATGATTCTTGCAAAGATTCATTGCTTGATCTTATTTCTTGGGCTTGGGCATCCATGTATTTGAGGCAATTGCAATGGTGAATGATGTTGATCGATGTTGTATTATTTGGCACTCAAGCAGTGCCGTAGTTACGTAATTTGTGCATAATACGTATTACTGCTCAACTTGGCATCTCGAATTTTGTACCCAGGAATTTTTAAGAATACGTTGTGATGTGAACTGGTAGAAGTATCTTACATGTAAGAGGGAAGGTGTGTGTGTGAGGGGGGGGGGGGGGGGGGGGGGGGTATAATACGGCGTTTTTATTGGCTGGGGAGTGGAGCGTGGCTATATTTGACAAGTTTGTGTAGCACTTCCCCTCCCCAAGGTGAGGTGGGAGGGAAGCTCGGTCCCTCTGAGATAGAATCACCCGTGATAGGTTTATATGGAAACTATGCATGCATTGTCCAAAACAAAACACAGTGCGACAAAAATGCACGTACCTGGCTGCCACGATAGATTATAGAATACATTCAATCTATGCTGAGACAGCGAAAGATTGGCTCTAAAGAAAGATACATACTGCAAGGGCAGATACAATGCTTTTGTTAACAGCCCAGCTAAGGGGGAAGGAGGGCGGCCCCAAAAAATGTCAGTGGATTAAAATTCATCAGTGGTTAGCATTTGTAGCTAGCAATTAATTGGGATAGTCAATGTTCAATTAAGAGATTCTACTGCGTAAACTGGGTTAGAAAGTTATTGCGTCATCTGGCATAGTATTCCTGGCCATGGGGAGCCCACATAATGCCAGGGGCCCTACACTATAGGCTGTAGCTTAGAGCTCCAGATTTTAGCCTAGTAAGTCCTTTGGTTAATCTGGGCCAGGGGAGTTAGCCTGCAACATTTTTGATTTTTTACCCTTCACGATCACGTCCCACTACTAATCAGGACATTGTTCAGTTGAGGAACACCCTTGCATATGTTTTTTTGTGTGGTGTGATTGTTTAGGTATATCCATACCTGGTCTGTGTAAATGCTTATTTTAATGTGTCTTTATGTCCTTATTGTTTTTCATCTTATTGGATGGAATGCAAACACTGCCTGGTGTGTCTGGAGTTGGATTAGCAATTGAATGAATGCATCTGTCTTCAGGTCATTCATGGAGGACTCAGTTGTACATGAAAGCATACTTCATTGCATATTGTCTGCACCTGCAGCTAGCTCCTGTTCATCAGTTACCACCAACCCCTCCCCCCCCCCCAAAAGAAATAAATAAATATTCGTGTCTTGATCTACCATTGGCGAGTGTGTATTGTGTTAAGTGGGTCCCTGTAAACATCAAGGCCATGCAACTTGAGAAGGTTGGTGTCTAACGCGCAGTCCTCCACCCAGTACATGATGGGGGCTCAGTGAAGTCATTTCCAGCTTGCATAGTAGTATATAAAACCAAAGACCTGCCTTCGTTTTAATTGGAGAGAACATACAACCACATACCTTGATACTGAAAACAGTATTTTTCTAAAGTATCTCACTTGCCTTTATAAATAGTTGCAATAATCTATCATGTTCATATCAACACTAAACTCCTGTGTACTGTTTGTTTTAACCCAGACCAAAATAATGTAGGCTTATCAGAGTCTTATAAGATGCATGATGTTTTAGTGCTAGTAATGAAGCTGCATTGATATTAAATGTAATTCAAACTGGCTATACAGGAAAAATTAGATGTTAGGCTCCCTCAGAAATTTTCACGAGCAAAGCTCACTCAGGGGGAGTCAGAACTTCCTTATAAAACACCCTGAGAATACTACAATTTGCTGGAAATAAAGAGTTGTCTGAAGTATTATGGGCAATTAATGTGATCCAAAAGTATTGGTCCAGTAATGATAAAATGAAAATTCAAAACAGGACTGGTTACAATGAAACCAGACCAAAAGCCCGAGCTGGTATTTATGAATGCTGACTTCTGCAACTAGTGTGCTAATACTTAGGGGTACAGGGGGGAGGGGACAGGCCTGTCCTCACCCTGAAAATCAGATGCATCGACACGGTTGAAAAACTGGGGGGAGGGGGGGGGGGGGGGGGCTGCCATAGCTACGTGCACACCATCTTGACACTCTCAGTGCACAACCCCATCCCAATACATCACTGTTAGATTTATCCGGGCCGATTCTAAAGACCTCTGTACACGAACCCATAAGTTATGTCTTACATTCCTAGCTTAGCACTTCTTTGTACATTTACACGTGCTAAATATAGGAATTTGTCTCGTTTTTGGTCAATTTAATGTCACTCATGTTCGTACTACCTAACAATAGTTAAACTTAAATATTCTGCCGCTCATCCTCTATGCTGGCCATGCAGATTATTAATCCTGCCCAGATCTCATCCAGAAAGAATGAAGTGCTTTTGATCGACCCCACGGCGGGAAATAAGTAATTTCAAAATTCCTATCAGTTCTAGTTTTCGAAAATCAACTTGTAATGTTAATTAACTTTAATCACTTAACCTGTGATTAGTTGCAAGATACTTTTGCTCATGTGGGACACACAGCATTATGGTGCAATATAGACGATGAATGATTTAAGATAGATTATTTTCTATCACATCACTTAGAATGCATACCAGATATGTATTAAGAGGCAGGCAAACACCATGGTTATTGAATTGAACTGTGTAACAATTTTTTTCACGCCAATTCCATTGCAATTTTCACAAATTTTTTCAGTCATATATGTGTACGATGAATGAAGTGCTTTTATGTATTGTCCCGTGAATGGTCATGTATAGTGTTTGTATAATAATCTGTTTTTGTATCAAATCAGGTTTGGACAATAACATTTCTTCTTTCAGTGTGTATGTGTGTGTGTGTGTGTGTGTGGGGGGGGGGGGGTGTTGTTCAACCCTGGGACTCCATGGCTATGGCTTAGTACATTGATGATTTTCATACCACCAGCGCCGTATGATACTATACATTTGTTCTGTTAATTTTTATACTTTAAAAGCCCTTCAAAACAAGAAATCGCATGCAATGGTGAATGATTTTACCTCTTGTGTGGGATATATATTACTTTTAATGGGTTTGCGTGCTAACCACAAGGATTGTCCTTCAAACCCCAAACCACTTTCTGATTCAACAGAAGACCCAGGCTAGTCCATTCGCATGATTCTAAAAGGAAATCCCTGACTCTGATGTGACATCTCCCTGTACATGCATGTTAAGGCGTGGTGACATAAAGGATCCAAACCATATCAGTAACTCGTTACAAAAGAATGTTTACAGCACCATAGGCTCATGCTGAAGTTCAACATAATAATCACATCATTCACATATGATGCATTAATAAAACCTCTGCCGGGCTGATACGGAATATTGCACATTGGAATCTTAGGTGCAGAGAATCTTCTTGTAATTATAAAATCTCTACTGTGTTTTGATATATGTACATGCAATTAACCAGATTGTGCAAATTGTGTATAGCGGTTGTCAAATTTATAAATCATTTTAGAATAGTGGTGGAGGTACAGATAAGCACCTCACCATGCAATAACTCTCAATTACTCATTGTTGTGACTTCACCTTTTAAATGGCTACAGTACAGAAGTGCATTAACAATGATTCTCACTCAATCCAAAAGTCAATACTAGTGGATATATAACTTGAAATTGCCCAACCTCATAGTGCTTGAATGAATGAATGAATGCAGAAAACTGGGCATTGAGCGCACTCATGGATAATCTATGAGGCAGGCACATGTAAGGTATGCGCATGATACAGGGTGTTTGCGAAAGAACGCAATGCTTTAAACTCCCTATTGCTTGATTTCTATAAAATATGTTACTTAGGCAATCTAATTAGATTATAATTAGCGGTCACGCAACTATATCAAAACCCTCATAAATCAAACTGTTCAAAAAGCCCCCCATTAACAAAGTTAATCATGATTGCGGTTTACAATGATAACTAATAATAAGTAACACAAGGTATGCGATGGAACAGCACTGATTTCAAGTTACTAGGTTCAATAGTCAGTAATTAAGACAATAAACTGCTGTAAAATTATGACGCTGTTATGTGTAAATACATAAATTATTCCAGTATAAAAGGTAAAGTTTAGGTACAGTAGTAGTAAACTAAGTTTAATGCAAAGAATGCTCTGTATACGTACTGCATAGCTACCACAGAGAAAGCTTGCCGTTGCTAAGGTCAATATGTAAGCATATGTTTCTGCAGATGCATTCAATGAATGATCCTAACCAATCGTATGTAGGGCATTATGGTCCAATAGCATTGCAGGGAGCCTTTTTTTGCACTACAAAACACCAATCATATCATCCCAAACTGTTGTTACTATGGTTCCAAGTTTTATGTATTTAAAGTGAGGGCGCCATGGGTGCAGCACTCCTTGACTGTGGCTTGTTGCTCACTGACTGCAACATGTCAACCAAGAAAACCTTGCAAAAGCTAACTTGTGAGGTACTGCGCTTACATCTCGCCCAAGCAGCTCTACCACAGGTCGGAAATAAAGACGTGCTGGTGGAGCGCCTGTTCCAGCATCTAAACCAACCGGTACGGGCGGACGATGAGGATGGCAGCGAGTCCGACTCCTCGCCATCTACCGACGACGCCACGCCTCCGGCGAAAGGGCGTGCGCACCGTTTGGCCCCAGCGGGCTCGATGGCTGGTGGCATGGCGACCGTGGTGGCTCGCAAGCCTACAGCTGGACTTCCCACCACGACGCCGCGTGTCACTACGTCGGAGCGGGCCTCAGGGAGCAAGCGCTCACGGCGCCAGTCGTCCAGCTCTTCGTCCTATTCGTCGTCCGAGTCAACCAGCAGCTCCTCTGAGTCCAGCGATTCCGAGGACTCTGCGTCCGACAGCGACAGACGACGCAGTCGACGACGAAGGAACAAGCGGCACAGAAGACGCCATCGCTCGAGACCTACGCACTGCCACGGGTTTCCTCAGGTCTTGGCGTCCCCGTTCATCTCATGCGCTCCCACTCCGAACCGACGGGAAATTCGAAAGATAAAGCGGGGTAAGTATATTCTCTTTGACAAACTCCTACCCCCGCTAGATGATGGGCAGATGGGCCAAGCAGCCAAGAAGGGTTGCACCAAGCGGCAGGTCTCTGACCTCAGTTCCTGGATGGAGGCCTGGAACATTTTTGCAGCCACTCGCATCCAAGTGGCGCCGCAAACTGCTCTCGAGCTGGTGAAATACCACAACATCATTTGCAGCTCTTCACAGCGTACTCAGCTGCAGCAGCCCTCAAGTACGACAAGCTATTCCGGCAGGCTGTGGCTAGGGACAAGCTCCATACGCTCCGCTGGGACATCTTGGTCTGGTGCGTCACCAACACTAACCACCCCTTTCGTGCTCGGCAGCTGCAGCCAGCCCCAAGCAGGGCAACAAGCGCAGCAGCAGGCCACACTTCTACCAGCAGTGGCACCCCACCCGGAAGCTTCCACCATCCTGAGCGAGCCACCCCACATCGCCGGCCAGGAAATCTGCAGGCGGTACAACCTTGGCAAGTGCAGCAAGGGAGCAGCAGACCCACAAATGCTGGGTCACAGGCTGTGGTGGAGACCATCCCTCCAAGGCCTGCCCACGCTCTGCACCAGTGGCCCCGTGAGCTCCAGCGAGCTCACACCACCCTACAACGCTCACGAATTACGCTCCCATCCTGACAAGGCCTGGGTTACCTGGTTGCTCGACGGCATTGACAATGGTGTATCCATTGGTTACACCGGCCCAGTTGTTCCCCTTAAATCACGTAACTTATCCTCCGCACACACACACATCCAGATGTGGTTGATGCCGAACTGGCAAGGGAGATCGCCGCAGGCCGTATCATTGGTCCATTCACAGAACCACCATGCGTGGCACAATCTGCGCACCTCAGGCATTGGTGTGGTCCCAAAGAAGAACGGCAAGTGGAGGGCCATACTACATCTGTCAGCACCAGAGGGTCACGACCACATCAACAAGGACGAATTCTCCATCCGCTACTCCTCTGTTGACGACGCTGTGACCTTGCTCTCCCAATACGGTCAAGATGCTTTGATGGCCAGGGTCGACCTCAAAGCTGCCTTCCGACTGATACCAGTACGAGCCGAAGACTGGGTTCACCTGGGAAACTGCTGGCGGGACCAATTTTATGTGGACACATGCCTTCCATTTGGCCTACGTTCAGCCCCCGCCCTCTTCAACCACTACGCCGAGGCACTCCACTGGATCATGGCCAACAGGCATGGAGCCCAGCTGCTGCACTACCTGGACGATTTTCTGCTGGTTGGCCCTCCTGGCAGAGACACCTGTCAAGAGGCAATGTCCAGAATGCTGATGGTGTGCGACCATTTTGGCATCCCGGTAGCCTCTGAAAAGCTGGAGGGACCCACAACTGCCTTAACTTTTCTGGGCATAGTCCTGGACACATCAGCCAAGCAACTCCGCCTACCCCCAGACAAGCTGGAAGAGCTGACAGGACTGGAAGAGCTGACAGGACTGATCAGGTGCTGGCTGGGCAGGCACAAGGCCACCAAGAGGGAGCTGCTGTCACTCATAGGCAAGCTCTCATTTGCTGCAAAGGTGGTCCCAGCAGGGAGGCTCTTTCTCCGCTGCCTGATTGACCTCTCTACCACAGCCAGAAAGCTCCATCACCATGTCACCCTTAATGCAGAGGCTAGAGCCGACATCAAGTGGTGGGAGGACTTCCTTCCTTTCTGGAACGGTGTTGCCATGTTCTTAGACCCGGAATGGACAGCAGCAGACTCTCTCCAGCTCTTCACGGACGCATCAGGCTCCTTAGGCTTTGGTGCCTACTTCAAAGGAGCCTGGCTCCGGGGCGACTGGCAGCCTCACCAATACCTTCCACTCCATTCCATACAATGGCAAGAACTCTTCGCTATCGTCGCTGCCGCTAGCACATGGGGTCACTACTGGTCTGGCCTGCGGATTCACTTCCATTGTGACAACCTTCCCATTGTCCAGGCCTGGGCAAAACAACATCCCGACCTCATGCAGCTGCTCCGAACACTATTTCTAGTGGCAGCCCAGCACAATTTCACCATCCGCATGTCCCACCTACCTGGCCAACTCAACTGAATTGCTGATGCTCTTTCTCGAAACAATTTACCCATGTTCTTTACTCTTGCTCCTCAGGCTGCCCCTCTACCATCACCTCACCAGGATCTGAACCACCATCTTCAGCTGCTTCTGAACAGAGCCTTGGCCCCATCCACTGCAACCATCTACGCTACTGGTGTCAGGCGCTACCAGACTTTCTGTCACGCCTTCAAGCTAACAGCAGTCCCTGGCACTAAAGAAACCATCACACTGTTTGCAGCCCACCTCAGCCGGTCCCTGAACTCCAGGACTATACAGGTCTACGTAGCAGCAGTCTCCTTCCTCCACCACTCCATGGGATACAGGAGCCCTGCTTCAAAGAACCCGATGCTGAGGCTAGCCATCAGGGGTGTCCAACGCCTCCAGGGGCCCATACACCTCAGGCCCACACGACTCCCGCTCACACCGGACATGCTGGGCCACATGCTGCAGAGGCTGAAGAAAGGTCCCCAGGGTAAACACGACCATTTGATGCTCAGGGCAGCCCTTCTTTGGTTTCTTGAGGGTCAGCGAATTTACCCTCAGGGACCAGAGATTCGACCCGAGGCTCCATCCCACCATGCGAGACATCAACTGGTCCAGCGAGGGTATGCAATTTTTCATCAAGCGTTCAAAAACTGACCAGATGGGCAAGGGCACCACAATCTGTATTGGGCGTACCGAGAGCAGGCACACGTGTGCAGTGGCAGCGATGGAAGCCTACCGAAGACACTGCCACTGCTCCACGCACTCCTCACCCCTCTTCCACTTCAAGAACGGGAGGCCACTCACAGCCAAGAGCTTCCGCGTCACCCTATCATCCCTGGTGGAGCAATGTGGGTATGACCCACGAAAATACAACACTCACAGCTTGCGGATCGGTTGCAGCCACAGCAGCTGCCAGAGCAGGACTCCCATCCGACACCATCCAGAAGCTTGGTAGATGCATGGAGCAATGCCTACCTTACCTACACCCATCACTCACTGATTTCCCCATCTGACACCAGAGCAAAGGCTAGACACTAACTGTCTGCATCTATACGCGCATGTATGTATCCATGCCTTTTACCTACCTAAAACCTGAAACTATATCACTAACCATTTTGGGGGACACCCTCCGGGCTTCTACCCTGGGACAGCCACCAAACCATGACCAGCGTCTTGGTTTGGGACACAGGCCGACCCAATGCCCAATGGTGACCAGCGTCACCCATTGGTCCCTGTAGGTCCAGTGGTAGAAAGCACAGCTGCTTTCATGCCTGGCTGCGGCTGTCGCCTGCCCCCATTATGGGCCAAACACGACCACGAGCTTCAGCATGGGGTAGGGGTAAAGTTACTCAGCCTTTAAGAGCATGTAAATGGCATTAATGAAGTACAAAACACTATTTGATTTGGTAATGGATTATTTAATGGTGCGCTATTAATTTAACACTCAAAGTTAATAAAAACGTAGTGGGTGGGTCATATAGCTTTTTCAAGTTTGATTTGTTGTTTTGAATATTGAAACGCAAATCAAATTTTATACAATCTCATCAAAGTCATTTTGCAGTTAAAAAATCGTTATTAACTGCAGAAATAAATTAAAAGTTCTCGTTCATTGTTTTGACAAGTTAGTTAATTGCAACCTATTTGATTTTATCTTTTGAACTGTAAAAATGCGACTAAATTGTACGTTCATAAATTCATGTAGATGGCAATCTATAAAGGAATTACATTCATTTAAAAGCATTGCGTTCTTTGTATATCACCCATCCAAATTGGGATTATTAGTACATAGTGCGATGACAATCATGTGGAACCCGTCAAATTAAAACTGCTGAGCTCTGTGAGAGTGATTATAGCATCCAACTGGGTACAATACTTTTGCAGTCAGGGTGAGGTTAGTAAAGTCCAAATCCCAAACCTAGCTACTTTGGAAGAGGGAACAAGTACTGTTGGCTGCTCACATAGCAAAAATTTGCCATAGCTGGCAAGCAGAACAAAGTTGATGAGCAGGAGTAAAGAAAGGTTACCCAGCACACACACTCACCATCCCACACCCACACACATTCACTGCATGAGTACATGTTCCATGGATCCACAAATCAAATTCAATGATGCTGTTGTTACACATATGATTATACTTGCACCATCACATTCTCACAAATTGACACACACACACCCACACACTCACACACACAAACACCATGCTTTAAACATGCAACACTTCATAGTTAGCACCACACACACTTGGCATGTTCATCCCTCCACAACACATTCACAGATGAGGATGCACTGAGAGGATGTCGGCACAGCTTAGAAGGGAGAGCTGGTCCAGCAGAAGTCTGGCTGCATAACTTAGAAGGGGTTGAGGAACTGAGTGCTGCCTCAAGCAATGTGAAGGACAGAGAAATGCCCTCCTGGATGGCTCAAATTATAAAAGCTTATAAGTGATTTTGGGTCATAGACATTGAGTTCTATTACTTGTGGCTTTGTGTTGGTGTGATCCATGTACATTATGCTGCTGTTAATGATGCAGCTTGTTTTGGCGATGGGCAGAGGGGAGGGGGTCCTTAGTGCTTATAAGCAAAAATCAAATCCTTTCCTCCAGGATGGAATAAGTTCTATTGGAGTCGATTGGAATGAGGTTTGTGAAGGTACAGATGTGGAGCAGGTGGAAGTCCCTGACACAGTTTGCCCCTGTGGAGACTACGACTCCACCATTACTGCTCTTTCTGCTTGTTATGATGCCACATCCCCTTGTGAGGATTATGGAATCACCACCCACATGAACATCAGAGATTACTTAATTAGTAATTCTTGATATTAATTTTGTGTAACTGCGCCGGGAATTTTGGCACAAACAGTACGCGAGTTCCCAGTTCCCAGACCGCGTTGGGAATTTTGGTACATGTATACGGTACGCAAGTTTCCAGTTCCCAGGCTGCACTTGAAATTTCGGTGCGGTCTGGGAACTGGGAACTCGAGTGCCATTTGTGCCATTAATTCCCGGCGCGGTCTGGGAACTGGGAACGCGTCACCAAAAAGTTTACTGCTATGAAAAGATTAACACAATGGAATTATGGCACAAACGGTATTCCATAACTGAATACCTGTGTATCATTTTCATTTGTGAATGTACGTGTATGCTGCCCGCCAAAAATAATAATAATATTTATGCAAAACCAGTCCATTGCCAAGTGAAGTACCTCACAGAGCCTGACAAGTCTACAGAACACAGCAGTGTGTTCTTCTTCACCTTGGTCCCAATCCTGCCACATGAGATGGGCGGGGACACAGACTGCGTCCAAGGCTGCACAATGGCCACATAGTGTGAGTGCACCAGAGCGGGATCACCTGAGCGGAGCACCAAGAGAACAGTGACCTAGTGCCCACAGTTAATGGACTTTGCTGGTGGTTTTTATTTTTAGCTTCATCCATCAATGAAACAAATTTTGTGTATGTGTGTGTGTGTGAGGCATTGCAAAGGTAACTATATTATGCCGAATGATACACTACTACAAATAAACAAAAGACTAAGTGCCTGTTGTGTGTGTATGGAGAATGTTGGCTGAAAGATTATAGTGTTTCCATGAAATCAGAACGTGTACAAACCCGCTACAAATTAGGTTTATTGCAGTGTACTGCAGCCAGACACTTACCTGGGTACACAAGGTAGTCTCCACCATACTTCAGCCCTGGGGTAATGTAGTAATTTTGGCTCCACAGGTCAACAAACACCTTGTAGCGGATTATCTATATGAAGTGACACGCTTGAGTTAGGGCATGCAATGTTACACGCCTAGCGATATTTTGTAAATCTGCCATACAGCCCCCCCCCCCCCCCCCCCCCCCCCCTCCAGCTAGTTAAACTACACAGCTCCCAGAGCTAACTAAACCACACAGCCCCCCCCCCCCCCCCAAGTAGTTTTGTTGACTGTAAGCAAGAGAGACCACACCCACCTCCAACTCCGTTCGAGGGTATGTCCAAAGTGCAGCCTTAAAGTGTGCAGGATCCAGGTCAGTCATAGGGTCAGCTGTGAAGGTTTATTGTGGGATGTCACATGACTTTGCATGATGTCACATGACCTTGCATGATGCCACATGACATTGCATGATGCCACATGACCTCCATGATGGGCCTTACCCACATGAATACACACCAGTGGAGAGAAAGAGCAACCTTTGGGAAGGGATTCTACCGCACTCTCATGAAGGTGTTCCAATGTGCCTCCTTTGTGAGAATGTGTGGTGTCACCTGAATGTTGGTTAGCCATGGATTAGTGTAAGGCACAGTGAAGGATGACATCACTATCTGTGATCCCGGTAGGTTATTTCCACCATCACGTACTCTGTGATGAAACACTCTCTAGCTCAACTGTATCCATCTGAACGAGCTTTGAGTCGTTTGATACATCACTAGTAGACGGTTCTGTCTCTTTCTTATGCACTACTCCTTCCACCTGGACAAGTGACTCCTCTTCTACTTTATTCAATTCCAATTCCTTTTCTACCGTCGTCTGTCCCAACGGAAGTGCTCCGCTTCTTGTCCGAGTACCAGTAAATTTCCGCAACTTTTCGTTTGCCTTTTGCTGGTAATCTGTGAACTGAAGGTGAAACCAGTGTACCACGAATGTACTGCTACGCAAATATTATCCGCTCACATGTTATTACCACGGCCCTTTATTAAATGCGTTAAAAACGAGCGTACCTGTCTTGCGAAGTTCTGAGCTCGCGCACGATCGAACGCTTCACCCCAGTTCTCTGTGTTAGAGGGTGGGGTATACTCCTTAATCTCCAGCACGCCTTTCAGTGTCGAAGTGATGGCCCAAGCAATATAATGTGTGCTCTGCCATTAGATAGCTAGCACTTACCTTTATCAACCAGTAGGGCGGCCTCTTCAAGCATCAACTTGAGCGGAAGCCCTAAATGTGCATTCTGCCTAGTACGTTGGGGAAGAGCTCCAATTAGACCTCCCATTACCCTCCAGTCCTTACGCAGCCGAATGGCGTCTGAAAAGTTGTGTGTTAAAAGCTAACACTACCCCCACCTTCCAGTAACCCACCCGCTGCGCTCCATATCAGTACGATACTTTTGCCATCGTGCACGATGGCTCCGTATATTTCCGCATTAAATTTATAACTTCTTTGGCGGGAATTTTTTGTGGGGCGCGTAAAAAGGATGGACATAGACCAAGATTTGCGTGACTACCAGAAAGAGTATCTTGATTTTATTGATGACGAGGCAGGTCTTGACGGAGCCCACCCATAAATTCAAAAATTGCTCTCTCTCCCCAGAATGACCAAGGCATTTACCATGAGAAAATTCGGGAGATGATTCGGACGAACTGCCATAGGCTGGTAGTGAACATCAATGACCTACGCAAGAAGAACCCCAAAAGGGTCATTAGGTAGGTGACCCAAGCCACCCTTCTTGGATAAACAATCCTCCCCCCCCCCCCCTCGGGGGCTAGCTTGCTGAACGAGGCGCAACCCGAGGTCATAGCATTTCAGGTAATTTTTTAAAAGGTTTCGCTACCACCAAAGTTCCTCTCCCCCTCCCTCTCTCCTCCCTACGCGTCCTCCTCCCCCTCCTACGCGTCTCCTCCCTCCCTACGCGTCCTCCTCCCCTCCCTACCCGTCCTCCTCCCCCTCCCTACGCGTCCTCCTCCCCTCCCTACCCGTCCTCCTCCCCCTCCCTACGCGTCCTCCTCCCCTCCCTACCCGTCCTCCTCCCCCTCCCTACGCATCCTCCTCCCCCTCCCTACGCGTCCTCCTCCCCCTCCCTACACGTCCTCCCCCTCCCTACACGTCCTCCTCCTCCTCCCTACCTGTCCATCTCTCACTGCCATCTCCCTCATATCCCCATAAGCGTGCAATCAGGGATATGGTGCTCTCAGTTGATTCTGCATACGGGAAGCAGTTTGAAGAATTCAACGTGGGGTTTGAAGGAAGGTGGGTGTGCAGAGGGACGGATGCATGGTGTATAGGTGTGGGGAGGGAAGGATGTATGGTGTGTAGGTGTGGGGAGGGAAGGATGCATGGTGTGTAGGTGTGGGGAGGGACGGATGCATGGTGTGTAGGTGTGGGGAGGGAAGGATGTATGGTGTGTAGGTGTGGGGATGGATGGATGCATGGTGTGTAGGTGTGGGGAGGGAAAGATGCATGGTGTGTAGGTGTGGGGAGGGAAGGATGCACGTATTGTGCATGAGGTAAGGGAATGTCATACTTTATGCCCCTCCCCCAGCTTTGGTTCAAAGCATCGAACCCCAAGGACTCTTGCAGCTTCGTATCTGGGCAATCTGGTTTGCGTCGAGGGAATTGTGACCAAAGGTATGTTTTTCTTTTTCTAATCTCCTTTGTCACCACACCTTTCTCACCCCTATACCCCCTTCCCTCCTACCCTATCCCCATCTCTCCTTTCTCCCTTCCCTCATCCCCCCCCCCACCCCTTCCTTCCTCCATCTCTTTATGTCTTTCATTTGCACATTCTTCTGGGATGTAGCATCTCTGGTGAGGCCCAAGGTTGTCAAGAGCGTCCATTACTGTCCTGCCACGAAGAAGACTATTGAGAGGAAATATTCCGACATGACTTCTCTTGACCCAATGCCCACCTCTTCTGCATACCCAACTAAGGTGACCCAATACCCACCTCCTCTGGCCAACCCTTCTTATTTCACCCTGAACACCCTCCTCCCCATCCCTCTTCCCCATCCCTACTCCTAAATGCCCTCCTGTGGTCTTCATATACAAAATCAAAATCACATTCATTACTATTTTGTCTCCTCCCCTTGTATCTTCCCTCCCTCCCCTCCCCTCCTCCCTCTCCTCCTCCCTCCCCTCCTCCCTTCCTGTAGGATGAAGATGGCAACCCTCTGGAGACTGAATATGGTTTGTCACTGTA
The DNA here is from genome assembly GCA_963681505.1 of Eunapius fragilis. NCBI lineage: Eukaryota > Metazoa > Porifera > Demospongiae > Spongillida > Spongillidae > Eunapius > Eunapius fragilis. The sequence continues at coordinate 1,052,680 of OY811973.1, read as the reverse complement.
CCGGGACCACCAGACCATCAGTATCCAGGAGATGCCTGAGAAGGCTCCCGCAGGCCAGTTACCACGATCTGTTGACGTTGTCCTTGACGATGACCTTGTTGACATCTGCAAGGTAAAATGTTAACTTTTTAAAGAAGCATGAGTGGTTGGAGGTTGTAAGGAGGAATTAGGAGAGAAGGGGTTAAGATGAGGAGGGATAGGAGATAAAGGGTTAAGGTGATGAGGGATAGGAGAGAAGGGGTAAAGGGGATGAGGGATATAAGAGAAGGGGGTGGGATAGGAGAGAAGGGGTTAAGATAGGAGGGATAGGAGAGAAGGGGTTAAGATAGGAGGGATAGGAGAGAAGGGGTTAAGGTAGGAGGGATAGGAGAGAATGGGTTAAGGTGAGGAAGGATAGGAGAGAAGGGGTTAAGGTGAGGAGGGATAGGAGAGAAGGGGTTAAGGTGAGGAGGGATAGGAGAGAAGGGGTTAAGGTAGGAGGGATAGGAGAGAAGGGGTTAAGGTGAGGAAAGAGTAAGATTAGAATATCCAGGGATGGGACAGAGCTGCAGGTTTAAAGGTTTCCCCTCTCCTTCCTTCCAGCCAGGAGATAGGGTCCAGATCATTGGAACCTATCGCTGCCTGCCCTTCAAGCAAGGCGGGTACACCTCTGGTTCCTTTCGTACCATCCTCATTGCCTGTCATGTGATCTTGATGAGCAAGGAGGTCACGCCCACCTTCTCTGCCAGAGACGTGGCTAAGATCAAGAGGTTTGCCAAGAGCCCTCACCACGACCCCTTTGAGCTGCTTGCCAAGTCTCTGGCTCCCTCTATACACGGCCATGATTTTGTTAAGAAGGCTGTACTCTCCATGCTGCTCGGAGGGGTAGAGAAGATACTGGAGAACGGAACACGTCTGAGAGGGTGAGTGAGACCCCACCCCCCGCTACATGAGTGAGACCCCACCCCTCACTACATGAGTGAGACCCCACCCCTCACTACATAAGTAAGACCCCCCCCCCCCCCCACCCCACTACATAAGGCCCTACCTCCTGAGATCCCCCCCCCCCCCCCACTTATATAAGTGGATGTTTAAAGTAAGGTTGTAATATTAAAACCATTCCCTTTAAAGGTAATGAAATAGAATAGTGTATTTAATTAATAGTTCAGTTTCAAAGCAGCAATCTCTCATCTCCAGTGACATCAATATTCTTCTAATTGGAGACCCCTCAACTGCCAAGTCCCAGATGTTGCGTTACGTACTTCGCACTGCCCCCCGTGCCGTTACCACTACCGGCCGGGGGTCCTCGGGGGTGGGGCTCACGGCTGCAGTCACAACTGATCAGGAGACAAACGAGCGAAGGCTGGAGGCTGGTGCCATGGTGTTGGCTGATAGAGGTGTGGTCTGCATTGATGAGTTTGATAAGGTGAATCTGAATGTTACGATGGTGTGTGCATCAGTTAAGTGACCGTTATTATTAGATCATTAAGTCGTTATGGTTGTATTAAAGTTAAGTGACCATTATTTAGATTATTATGTCGTTATGGTTGTGTTAAAGTTAAGTGACCATTATTTAGATTATTAAGTCTACTGCACAGGTGATGGCTCAATATACAGCAAGACTTGTTAGCATATTTTTTAAAGACATCTTATAATTAGTTATTTTAGTAGCCTGATTCTGTATGTGTTAGGTAACAAATGTTTAATAATTTTTACATATTCATCCATATTGTATGTGTTGTGGAGGGGATGTGTGTTGATTTGTGACCCTTCTTTGTTTTGTCAGATGAGTGACATGGATCGCACAGCCATCCACGAGGTGATGGAGCAGGGACGGGTTACCATTGCCAAGGCAGGCATCCACGCCAAGCTGAATGCACGCTGCAGCGTCTTGGCCGCAGCCAATCCCGTGTTTGGACGGGTAAGGTTTTTGGGGAGGAACGTTTCAGTTCTAGAAGGAAATCGAAGCATTGAGAAAGGTTGCATCACCACACGTTTGTCCCTTTGCACACCTATCACCTCATCCACCTATCACCTCATGCACACATCCACCTATCACCTCACACATCCACCTATCACCTCATACACACATCCACCTATCACCTCATACACACATCCACCTATCACCTCATACACACATCCATCTATCACCTCATACACACATCCACCTATCACCTCATACACACATCCACCTATCACCTCATACACACATCCATCTATCACCTCATACACACATTCACCTATCACCTCATACACACATCCACCTATCACCTCATACACACATCCACCTATCACCTCATACACACATCCACCTATCACCTCATACACACATCCACCTATCACTTCATACACACATCCACCTATCACCTCATACACACATCCACCTATCACCTCATACACACATCCATCTATCACCTCATACACACATTCACCTATCACCTCATACACACATCCACCTATCACCTCATACACACATCCACCTATCACCTCATACACACATCCACCTATCACCTCATACACACATCCACCTATCACCTCATACACACATCCACCTATCACTTCATACACACATCCACCTATCACCTCATACACACATCCACCTATCACCTCATACACACATCCACCTATCACACATCCACCTATCACCTCATACACACGTCCACCTATCACCTCATACACACATCCACCTATCACCTCATACACACATCCACCTATCACCTCATACACACATCCACCTATCACCTCATACACACATCCACCTATCACACATCCACCTATCACCTCATACACACATCACCTATCACACATCCACCTATCACCTCATACACACATCCACCTATCACCTCATACACACATTCACCTATCACCTCATACACACATCCACCTATCACCTCATACACACATCCACCTATCACCTCTACACACATCCACCTATCACCTCATATACACATGTGTATGGCCCCATTTGTCACATGCAATAAAATGCTCACACACACACTCATACAAACCACACCCACCTCCACACACACACACACACACACACACACACCCCAAGTATGACGACTACAAGACTCCCATGGACAACATTGGGATGCAAGACTCCCTCCTCTCGCGCTTTGACCTCATCTTCATCGTCCTGGATGAGATGGACCCAGACCACGACAGACGCATTGCTGACCACGTCCTACGCATGCACCGTTTCCGCAACCCCGGGGAGAAGGAAGGGGAGCCGATGACCCTGGGTGGGGGGGAGGAGGTGCTGACCACGACTATAGGGGGAGGGGAGGAGTCTCACGAGCAGGAAGACACACCTGTGTACGACAAACATGATCACATGCTTCATGGAGAGGACCATAGGTTAGTGAGGGGAGGAGAGGGGGTGGGGGGGGGGTTAAGAGGAAGAGGGTAGGACCATGGGTTAGTGAGGGGAGGAGAGGGGGTGGGGGGTTAAGAGGAAGGGGGTAGGACCATGGGTTAGTGAGGGACGGTGAGGCCTTTCAATGTTTTCATTACATATTTTAACACGACAGTTTCACTTTAATTTAGCTTGTCTTGGGCCTTGTATAATGTGGCCATGTAGGGGAGTGCCCTTATATGGCCATGTAGGAGGAGTGCACTTATACGGTCATGTAGTAGGGGTGCCCTTATATGGTCATGTAGGGGAGTGCCCTTATATGGTCATGGTAGTGCCATCCATTTGTTCCTTTTTGTTCCAGCAAGTACGTGTCCAGTGCCTTCATGTGTAAGTACATCCATGTGGCCAAGGCTCTGAAGGTAAATGGATGAGCTTTGCAATGCTGACTGCTCTTACTTCATCCCCTCCCTCTCTTCTCCTTCCCCTCCCTCTCTCCTCCTTCCCCACCAAGCCTGTGCTAACAAGGGAGGCATGTGACCTTATCTCCACGGAGTACGCCAAGCTTAGGGCTCAGGAGACTGTGGGCGCTGAAAAGGCAAAGGTATCGTCATGACCTCCTTCCTCCACATCATGTGACTGTCATGTGATCTTTCAGACGCAGCCTGTGACAGCCCGTACCCTGGAGACTCTCATTCGTCTGTCCACTGCACATGCGAAGGCTAGAATGAGCAAACTGGTTGAGCAGGATGACGCCCAAGCCGCCATAGAGCTTGTCAACTTTGCTTACTTTAAAAAGGTGTGTGGTGTGTGTGTGTGTGTGTGTGTGTGTGTTGTGGGGTGTGGTGTATTGTGTGTTGTGGGGTGTGTGTGTGTGTGTGTGATTTCAATTATTTCCATGTGTTATGTGTCACTTCTTGCTACTTTGGGTTAGGTGTCTCAACGACCCAAGAAGAAAAAGGTGCAGAAAGAGAATGGCGAGGATGGGGAAGAGGAAGCAGGAACACGCAAGAGAAAAAGGTGTGTGTTGTGTTGGAGTGTAACATTTGATTATCAAACATGGCAATTGCACAACATTTACTTTTACTTACTCTGAAGATGTTGTGGAAGCATTTCTGTTGCCATGAAATGGGCAGCAACATGGAAGTTGTTGCCATAGTTACTGTATGCTGCCATAGAGCTGATTTGTACCTCCAATACTTGTGTGTGTGTGTGTGTGTGTGTGTGTGTGGGGTACCAAGGGTCAATGCCTGTGTGTGTGTACCAAGGCAGGGTTTCATCGAGGGGGGGGCAGGGGGGGGCATTTGCCCCCCCTTGCCATTATATTGCCCCCCCTTGGTATTTATGGAGTGATCTTTAATAAATTAAAGATAAGTGACATATACTGTAACACCAGTCTGTAGTCTAAAAGTAATTTGATTTGCCTTATAATTGCCCCCTCTAAAAAATATGAACTCTACTTTTGCCCCCCCTTGAGGTTTTTTCTCAATGAAACCCTGCAAGGGGATATGTAATGTCCTTCAATGCCTCTGTGTGTGTGTGTGTGTGTGTGTATGTGTGTGTGCAGGGTACCAAAGGGAGATGGGACAGAGAGGCAAGCCAAGAGAAGGTCTGCAGCAAGCAAGGCAGGAGATGGTGGATATGATCCTTATGAGTTCCAGAGTAGTGAGGAAGAGGAGGAGGGGGAGGGAGGTGATGAGGGGGGTGCAGGAGAGAAGGGAGGGGAAGGTGAGATGGAGCAAGATGTACCACAAGTGGAACACACAGAAACTGAAAGTGTTCACGTCACCCTGTCGTCAGAGAGGTATGTGTGTTCACTATGGCATGCTGCATATAGCAATGTTGTATTTGCTGACAAAAGAAATTTCAATTGTACAATAGCAGCTATAGTCAGCCCCCCCCCCCCCCCAGTGGTCCCCTAGTCCTGCTCCTCCCAGTGGTCCCCTAGTCCTGCTCCCCCCCCCCAGTGGTCCCCTAGTCCTGCTCCCTCCCCCAGTGGTCTCCTACCCTAGTCCTGCTCCCCCCAGTGGTCCCCTAGTCCTGTCCCCTCCATGGCTCACCCCTGTGGTCCTGTAGTCCTGCCCCCCCCCCATGGCTCACCCCCTATGGTCCTGTAGTCCTGCCCCCTCTACTCCTGTGGTCCCCTAGTCCCCCCCCTTCCCCATGGCTAACTCCCTAGTCCCCCCCCCCCCCCCCCCATGGCTCCACCCCCTGTGGTCCCCTAGTCCTACCCCCTCTCGGCTCATCACCCTGTGGTCCCCTAGGTTGGGTCAGTTCAGGAAGTCAGTTGTGAAGGCATTTGCACGCGAGCACAGCCAAAGTCTTCCGGTAGAGACCATCCTGGAAGTGGTGAATGGGGACCAGACAGACCAGCCCTTCACCATGAGAGAGGTGGAGGCTGCCTTGGACAAGATGCAAGACGCCAACCAAGTGATGGTCTCTGAACAGATGGTCTTCCTGATATAGTAACCATGGTAACCATTATCACCTTTGGTACTGTAGTAGCGTTGAAAAGATAAAAGCTTTGTTATCAAGGACATTGCTATTCAAATGTTATACTATGTGAAAGAACTCTGTGTATGAGTGGGCTTTAATTGGAGGTCATAGATTCAAAAAAATATTCTGGATCTGCCTCCTACTCCAGGAGAGTTATAAGGTCAGTGGGTCAGAGAAAGCTATAAGGTCAGCGGGTTAGGGAGAGCTATAAGGTCAGCGGATCAGGGAGAGCTATAAGGTCAGTGGGTCAGGGAGAGCTATAAGGTCAGCGGGTCAGGGAGAGCTATAAGGTCAGTGGGTCAGGGAGAGCTATAAGGTCAGTGGGTCAGGGAGAGCTATAAGGTCAGCGGGTCAGGGAGAGCTATAAGGTCAGCGGGTCAGGGAGAGCTATAAGGTCAGCGGGTCAGGGAGAGCTATAAGGTCAGTGGGTCAGGGAGAGCTATAAGGTCAGCGGGTCAGGGAGAGCTATAAGGTCAGTGGGTCAGGGAGAGCTATAAGGTCAGTGGGTCAGGGAGAGCTATAAGGTCAGCGGGTCAGGGAGAGCTATAAGGTCAGCGGGTCAGGGAGAGCTATAAGGTCAGCGGGTCAGGGAGAGCTATAAGGTCAGTGGGTCAGGGAGAGCTATAAGGTCAGTGGGTCAGGGAGAGCTATAAGGTCAGCGGGTCAGGGAGAGCTATAAGGTCAGCGGGTCAGGGAGAGCTATAAGGTCAGCGGATCAGGGAGAACTATAAGGTCAGTGGGTCAGGGAGAACTATAAGGTCAGCGGGTCAGGGAGAGCTATAAGGTCAGTGGGTCAGGGAAATGGCTGATCCTGCAACTGATGTCTACCAGTTGGTAGAATCTCCACATATGTCACTAACTCTGGCTGCTTGTTTAAGGATGTCCCGTGCACTTTACAATGTGTTTCCGTATATGCATTGTTAACTCTGTGATCACATGATGTCATACATGTATCAGGGGGATACAATGAGTCATTTTGGTGAGCTCAAATCATGTACATACATTTAGATGATGTGGATTATTAATCTGGCTTAAGGAGTTAAGTAAATCAACTTCCTTAAATGGATGGAAACATTGTGGCACAATGGTACCATGCACTACTGTGATCATGAAGAAAGATTCTCACAATCCGACTTTTGGGGGGTGGAGGGACCTTCTCTTTGACCACATGTGCCTTTTGGGGGGTGGGGGGGGCCTTCTCTTTGACCACATGTGCCTTTTGGGAGGTGGGGGGGCCTTCTCTTTGACCACATGTGCCTTTTGGGGGGTGGGGGGACCTTCTCTTTGACCACATGTGCCTTGGGGGGTGGGGGGGGGACTTCTCTTTGACCACATGTGCCTTTTGGGGGGTGGGGGGGCCTTCTCTTTGACCACATGTGCCTTTTGGGAGGTGGGGGGGGCCTTCTCTTTGACCACATGTGCCTTTTGGGGGGTGGGGGGGGGGACTTCTCTTTGACCACATGTGCCTTGGGGGTGGGGGGACCTTCTCTTTGACCACATGTGCCTTTTGGGGGGTGGGGGGACCTTCTCTTTGACCACATGTGCCTTTTGGGGGGTGGGGGGGGGGGGGGGGGGGCCTTCTCTTTGACCTTTTCCCCTCTATCGACCGGTTAATGACCAGATTAATTCAAACTCCACTGACAAACAATTGTGCCTATGCAAAAAATGTTCCCTGTCTCTCTCCCTTCACTTAATAGCATGAAGGTTGTTGGCTGGATGTTAATACTGCGATTAGCAAAACCTCACTAACATTCTGTAGGTTGTTCTTGCCGTTTTAAAGATTCCAGTCGAACAAGTCTGTTCCTTTGAAAGTGAACAGACGAATTAAGCACTACGGCGGCTCGGAACAGTGGACTTTCACACCTCGGAACACAGTGGACTTTTGACATCATTCATTGTTATTTTAGGAATTGCAAACGTAAACTTAGGCGTTGCTGGATGGGAAAGATTACGATATAGTAGCGTCTACATTGCATAACATTGTGCAATATGTCACATGCTATTGAATTATAACGCTACTTCAGTATCACGCTCTTAAAATCTACAAGCTTTACTCTACAGTCTGACCTCGTTAAGAGCGCACTCGTTATAAGCGCATTCCCTCGTTTGATGTATTGAAAATTATTTCACGGTTAATGCGGGCACACATTATCTATGTCTACAATGTGCAATCTATGCCCTAAGTATGGTAAGAGCGCAGGGAACAAACGTGGCTCTCTTAACGAGGTCCGACTGTACAAGCTTAACGCAATGTTCCATCATATGCATGCACATCACGCGCCTACATCGATCAACACGCGCCGGTTGATCTTACCTATTACGGTGTGCGTGGCACGTGAGGCATGTTTAGTTAAGGCCCATTTTGTCTATAGCCTACACTGCATTCCCGCGCAGCCTGGCTTTTTGGTCCTACACGTAATAAACTTGTTTAATATTTGGAACAAATGGCATGTGACATTGTGCTACGTACGTTATACAATGTAGACGCTTTTCCCATCCCGCAATGCCTAATCACGTTTACGTTTTGCAATCATATCTGGAAACAATGAAGATGTCAAAAGTCCACTGTTCGAGCCGCCCCTGTATTGTGTACCCTCTGTATTCGCCTATCGTCCCAGGGTAAATTTGGGGAGGGGGGGGGGGGGGGGGGGGGGGACTTCATGCCGATAAATAAAAAAATGGACCAATCATGCACAGGCAAGCAGGTCATTTCAGTGTACACATATATACAATTGTTTAGAACCTCTTACAGGTACATACTAATCGCTTTTGAACTTTTATAATTCGCAATGTATTATAGAGCGCTCCACTCTTGCCGCGGTTTGATCTCTGGTTTGACACTTCCCGAGAGAGCGTGGTCCGCCATCATCATGATGCTTCTTGTACACATGACCAGTATTGATCACCACCCCAGTCATATTATCTGTGAACTTTTGTCATTGTGCGTACGCCTAAATCGTGCTCGGTCGTGACACATTGCAGTGTGGCAAAAACGTATGAGTAATAGCGGATATTTTATTGGTGTTTTGTTTCCTCCTATAAATTCATGGTGTTGATCTAATATAAGTCGTCGTTCCATACATGCACATGCATGTAAAAACACGTTCGATCAATATTATTAATGTACGTGGGCGACGTATGCCTCTGTGCGTGGTATCTGCTTACTAGAACAGCACGTTTTTAACAAAAAACCTTCCTCCTTCAACTGCTCCGCCCCGTGAATGTTCACTTCGAATGTGTCGCCGATATGATGTACAGATTTAGGCACAAAGCGTGGGACTCTGTTGTGCTTGGAGGCCACTTTGTCGGTCACGTTTCCGTCCTCTCCTATGGGTCCCGTGAAAGTCACCTCTTGTGGCACAAATTCCTCCCACGAGAAGTTACATGTTCCCCTAGGACAATGGCTGGAGAGATAGTAGCCCAACGTCTTGTGATCCTGAAGAAGCGGGACAAAGAAGTCGTCAGCGTCGTGTGTAAATATATATTCATAGGAACCCAGGAAACGATAAAGGCAGTCGTGGTAAGGGGGCTTGTCCAAACTATGTTTGGAAAAATTAGCGTCATTGTGACGTTAACATATTAACCCCCCCCCCCCCCCCCCCCCTCTTAGCGTCATAGCGTTTTTGTTAGATTAGTAGCATGAAACATTACTGAATGTACAGTGTAGTCTGAATAGACGTAACTGCTGCAACTGGAGTCAGCGATGCAGCTAACTAGATGTTCCGTATTATAAAACAATACTTGCGGACAATAAAATTTTTCTTAACGTCACAGCCTCCCCCCCCCCCCCCCCCCCCCCTAACGTCACAATGACGCTAATTTTTCCAAATATAGTTTGGACAAGCCCCCTAAGCCAGCAGCTGCGAGTGATAAAAGATCTGCCACATGCTGAACCACCTGGGCCAGATGTCGACAGTTAGAAATCCCTCCTCAATGGCGCTTTTCACATCAGGGTGATCCAGTGCTCCTAAGATGGACTGCTCGCCAATCAAGTGGACGTGTGACACTCCCGTGACTCTCTCGTACTTCAGCCAATGAGGGAGGAACCGTGGGTTGCCGTACCCGGGTGCCAAACAGCTAACTACACTGTTGTTTTGTTTTGGTTGAGATAAGTTTCTGGTTAACACTGGGCGTTCCGACTCGGCCGACAAAATGCACCCATCACTTTCCACTCTGAAAAGCACCGCCGCGTGCGTTGGGCTGGGTTGAAATGGGGCGTTGCACCGCAGCATCACGTAGCAATGAGTAAGTTGCTTACAAACGATATCAACGTACCGATTCATTCGAAGTCCGTGAACGTCAATGCTTGTATATGTTTGATTGCCAATCACCACCCCGAAGATCAAATTTTGTTTCACGATTCGCTTCTCGGCTTCTAGCAGAAATACCCAGAAGCCTTGCTCGAATCTCTTCGGTTGTCGCGGGTCCCAGAACACTGAGCGTAAAACAACGTGCTTCATGGGCGACCAGAGCTGAGGGGCTGAGCTAGGATCATCCATATAACCACATCTTCCATATTGGTTCGCAGTTGCAGCGTCTAATTGCGGAGGTCCTACGTCGGACGTGTTGTTAGTTGAGTACGCACACAAGCGTGGCTCCTCGATTACTTCCCGCCAAACAAGAAGTTGCCTGGAGATATGAATACCACCGGCCGCTACAAATATAACCAGCACGAAGGTTTTAACGTACCGATTCATTTATATGACATCCAAATATGGCTGCAAAGTAATAGTAGTCTCGTACCCAGTGATCTGAGGGATTTTACAGCTAATCTGCTGACTGAGGTATGTCCCAATGTGTGTGTAGAACCACCATTGCAAGCTCTAACTGGAGAGCTGATGTCACATCAAACTTCGAATTCTGAAGACGGTGCTCGTCTTGACATCAGCGCACAAGGTTTTTGGGGTGATTCACTCCTCTAGTATTTAGCACATCAGGAGGAATGGGAAAGTATGCTTCAGTTACATATAAGAGAATTGCCACCCTTCTATCTACAAAGAGAGAACAAACATATGGCGCTACAATTGCATGGATAAGATGCTGCATTAGTTTTTCCCTATTGCGCTCTGCCATTATGTGCCTTAGAGGTGCCAGATCTTCACAAGGACGACCATTCACACACAGTGCCATTGACTTGGTTGTTGCCGAAGCCAAGGTTCCCACATTTGTGTAACTGATTACCTGTATTGTGTTATTTATTTATATTTATTTTTGTTATATAAAATAAAAATAAAAAAATTAATAAAAAATAAAAATAAAAAATAAAGTCTCGTACCCAGACCGTCTATGACGTAAGCGAGTAAACAGTTTAATCACTACGTCCAGACGGTCTTGGAACAAGATTTTTGTTGAAGACGCTGTTTATATCTAAATATAGCGTGACGTAATGATCAAGGGAGAAGTTAAGTAGACAACCAAAAAGCAATTGCGTGGGCATACTTGAAGCGATTAACCTTCCCTATTACGCTAGCCTCTCCACCTTCCTACGCTAGCCTCCCCACCTTCCCTACGCTAGCCTCCCCACCTTCCCTACGCTAGCCTCCCCACCTTCCCTACGCTACCTTCCCTACGCTAGCCTCCCCCCACCTTCCCTACGCTAGCCTCCCCACCTTCCCTACGCTAGTCTCCCCACCTTCCCTACGCTAGCCTCCCCACCTTCCCTACGCTAGCCTCCCCACCTTCCCTACGCTACCTTCCCTACGCTAGCCTCCCCACCTTCCCTACTCTAGCCTCCCCCCACCTTCCCTACGCTAGCCTCCCCACCTTCTCTACGCTAGCCTCCCCACCTTCCCTACGTTAGCCTCTTCACCTTCCCTACGTTAGCCTCTTCACCTTCCCTACACTAGGAGGCTAGCGTAGGGAAGGTGGGGAGGCTAGCTACCTTCTCCCTATACTGTTGGTACTGTTGGTCTTCTCCCTATACTTTTGGTCTTCTTCCTATACTGTTGGTCTTCTCTCCCAGTTATTTTATGGAAGCCATGCAGCCAAGGAAGTGATCTGATAGGCTTATCATTTTAAATCACATGGCAGTCCCTCTTATTCCTATACTGTTGCCCTTCTTCATGTACTGTTGGGCTTCTCTCCCACAGTTTACTATTTGAAGGAAGCCAGCCACTGAAGTTATTTATTTATTATTTTAAACCTATATTGTACTTATACGAGTTCTTCAATTGTTTCACTTAACCTTTCATTCAGACTCCATTGTGTGGTACTGGTACTCTGTGGATGTTTCTTTCTTAGGAGATCATTCATCTCAGTATGCGTGATCTTGTATGGCCGTGGTGTTGAAGGGAGAAGCATGGATAGCTCATGATAGAAAGTGTGATTAGCATCCAACCTGCATAAATAAACATGCAGGGTGAATGTGAAGTCATGTTCATGTTACATTAAATGCATATTGGAAATAAAGGTTGTCACTCGGTGATTGGCAATCATATGACCAGTGGTGGATCCAGGCATATTATAGGCTCATCAATTACTGGCACAGGCCCATTATTGCCCAGTTTTAATGAACCTTAAATATGCTGGAGCCCTGATAGTTGTACATGTACTATTCGCTATAGCTTTTGTACATGTACTGATTATAAATGTTCATTGTAAGTTTGTTATGGTAATATTTGCATGCAGCACTGTTACATGAATTCCCTTGGTGTGAACTCTACCCACAGGTGAGCTTGAGATAGGCCTAGCTAAGCACACAATAATCCCTGCCTTTAATATATAAATCACCACCATTTAGGGGTCTTGTTCCCAGCATTATGTATATAAGAGAGGTCTGGGAAGGGTCACTCACTCAGACATCAGCCACTGCAGTTCACTACTTGTCTGACTCACCTCTTCTGGGCCATCTGTATGCACACATTTGTACTTATATTCGCTGAATGTATTTGCATTGTATTATACCCTCTGGGTTTCTACCCCAATACACACCTATAACAATTATCAGCGTAATGGTTTGGAATGCAGGTCGACCCAATGATAGCCAGTGGCATCATTTGTCTCTGCTGACTATGTAGTAGTCAACCAGCTGTGGCGGCTGCCCCTCAATGGGCAAAATAATGACAGTGAAAATATCTCTGCTTAACCCTAACAGCTACCTTATATCAGGCATATACTCATCATAAATGGTTACATTAACACAATGTTAAGGAAACAGGATACAGTTAAGTTTATGCTTGTGTGGTGAGTGAGCAGGTGAATGGATGATTAGTAACTATGTCATGCACCCCCTTTTCCCCATCAGGTTGTCAATCAACTTCAGATTGGTTCTAGCAGTTACATGCTCCTTTCATTTTGTATGAACAAATGTGAAATGACCATTTGATGATTTCCTGCCGCAGTGTATTGCATGACGTGTGCATGTATTGTGTAATATAAAATCAGCTTTAATTAATACAGGTACCTATAGTCAATGCCTGTGGCAATGAATATTGCCCCTTCCACCTGTGGCAAGTATAGAACTTACATGATTGGTCATATTCTATGTGTGTTATGATTGGCTATGTTATACGTGGTATATATATTGGTTGGTTGCCATGCAACCGGGTGGTGGTATTTCAGTATTATAGTTTCGATACTTGGAAAGTATACGTACGTTACACACCTGGCTATGCGCTACCCCGTTGAAGTTAGCCGCACATTCAGCCTCACATTCTTCGGCCGCACATTCCAAGCAATAGACAACTTCACGATCTGATTATTTTGTACTCCGGATGTGATGTCATCTAGACACTACGAAGAAGTCCGTTGTTGTCTCTAGCTTTTATTGGGCCCCACAACGATGTAACTATATGAGGCCCAGTAAAAGCTAGAGACAACAAAGAGACAACAACGGACTTCTTCGTAGTGACTAGGTGACATCACATCCGGAGTACAAAATAATCAGATCGTGAAGTTGTCTATTATCCCTTACAATTAGGCCGTACGGCTAATGATCGTTTTGAATATTCATTGATTGTGCCATGCTTAGGTTTGTATTTGCAGTTATGGGGGCAATGTGTGGGTGAGGACATGCGAAATAGCCGCTTCTCGGGTTGTATCAAACTTGGTCGTTATAAGAGCGGTGATAGTCTGAAAAGGGAATCACCGAATGAGTACTAGCTACTAGTACTGAAGAATGTAGCTTACTTCAGGCCAAACGATGAATTAATTTGTAATTTGAAATAATTTGTCATTCTGAAACTGACGCGGTAGCGTTAATATCGCTTTCTACCTCTATTATGAAAAGGGAGATTTCTGATACCTGTATATTAAATCATACTGTTATATATTGTAAGACCATTATTCTGATATACACATACCATATCCAGGCACTTCTGTAATGGCCATGCAGTCTCTATCAACTCTGTTGAGTTGTTGGAAAGCTCGTGCATGATGTTGTGTGCGATATTCAGATTGAGTTTGTCCCATCAGTAAATTTCTTATCCTTGGCTACGATATATGATGCTCAAGGCATAGAACTGACATCACAAATATATTTACCTCCATGTATGCATGCCCTTCACAACTTTCCTAATGAAGTTTCTACTGAAAGGGCATTCGTTGTTCACTATATATACTTCAAGGAGTATTAATGAAAACTGTAGGTGATCTTATGTGTAAGGTCTTCTCAATGAGAGAAGGAACTTAACATATAATGATGTAAACCCCACGTCAGAGCACATATATCATCCACATCTGGCTTGTTGTAGTAAGATGGAATAAAGAATTTCTCCACATTCTTAGAGTTAGGGTTAAACAGCCTCTTTCACTACTATGAATGTTGTCTTACTGCTATCATTGTGGTCAGGGGTATTTTGATTCGAAACAGTGTCACTTTTATTGTCATTACAATGCACTGGAGCTGGGGGAAAAACGTAAAATATATGCATCACATGTAGCATATCCTACTGTCGTCAGGTATAATAACAGTTTTACAATGAGTATTGATGGGCAATGAAGTAGTGTTTCCTATCCAAGTAAACAAGAAAGAATAATAAGCTAATGTCACTACCAAAGCCATACCTTATCCACAGCATTCTCTTATGAAACCTAGTTTTTAAAAAAGACAGTAATGCATGCTATTTTATCCTGAATATTAATTGACCTGTTGATATCTTCATAGGGAACAAATCACTAACTGAGAGCTCATACAACATTTGGAAACGAAACCTTTCCACCATACCCTGAAAGTGAAATGTCTGCGATGAAAAATAAACTCTCTAGACATGTATATACACCGCAGTCACTTGTGTTTCCTGCCTGGGCAATTTGCTGTTCTGAAATGTGGTAAGTGGAATACGATACATTTAATATCAATATGACAGTTCCCTGTTCCCACAGGGTAGGTGTGCACATGTCAGGATGGGGGACTCAACGCCACACGTAGCTCCCTAATGCATGACTGACTAGTTAGTGACCCCCAAATAAAATTATTCACATATCATCTTCACTGAAGATAGATGCCACCTATGAAAGCAGATCCAGACATTCTGATGACAGTTCCCTGTTCCCACAGGGTAGATGTGTACATGTGAGGATTGGGAACCCAACGCCACGCGTAGTTCCCCAATGCCTGACTGACTTGTGAGTGACCCCCAAATGAAATTATTCACATTACATTTTCCCTGAAGATGGCTAAGTTCTAAAGCGGATCCAGACATTCTGATGACAATTCCCTGTTCCCACAGGGTAGGTGTGTACATGTGAAGATGGGTGGCCCAATACCATGCATGCGTAGTTCCCCAATGCCTGACCGACTTGCGACCCCCGAATGAAATTATTCACATATCTTCACTGAAAATGGATGCCACCTCACAGGGAAGGTGTGTACATTTGAGGATGGGGAGCCCAATGCAACGCATAGTTCCCCAATGCCTGGCCAACGTGTAATCCCCAAATGAAACAATTCTCATACAATCTTCACTGAAGATGGATGCCACCCTTTGTTAAGTTCTAAAGCAGATCCAGACATTCTGATGACAATTCCCTGTTCCCATTGGGAAGGTGTGTACATGTGAGGATGGGGAACCCAACGCCACGCGTAGTTCCCCAATGCCTGACCAACTTGTGAGTGACCCCAAATGAAATTATTCCCATCTCATCTTCACTGAAGATGGATGCCATCTCTGTAAGTTCTAAAGCATGTGATATTGTGCTATGTTATGCAATGTAGACGCTATCTTAATCTTTTCCCATCCCGCAATGCCTAATCACGTTTACTTTTTGCAATCATATCTGGGAACCTAAAATAACAATGAAGATGTCAAAAGTCCACTGTTCGAGCCGCCCCTGTATTGTGTACCCTTTGTATTTGCCTATTGTCTAAGGTGTTTGGGTATAAGATATTGGTGTAAAAACAAGGGGAATGAAAATGAATATTTATACACCAGGGTAAATTTGGGGAGGGGGGGGGGGGGGGGGGGGGGCTTCATGCCGATAAATAAAAAAATGGACCAATCATGCACAGGCAAGCAGGTCATTTGAGTGTACACATATATACAATTGTTTAGAACCTCTTACAGATGCATACTAATCGCTTTTGAACTTTTATAATTCGCAATGTATTATAGAGCGCTCCACTCTTGCCGCGGTTTGATCTCTGGTTTGACACTTCCCGAGAGGGCGTGGTCCGCCATCATCATGATGCTTCTTGTACACATGACCAGTATTGACCACCACTCCATCGTGAACTTTTGTCATTGTGCGTGTTGTATTTTCTACGCCTAAATCGTGCTCGGTCGTACAGTGTGGCAAAAACTTATGAGCAATAGCGGATATTTTATTGGTGTTTTGTTTCCTCCTATAAATTCATGGTGTTGATCTAATATAAGTCGTCGTTCCATACATGCACATGTAAAAACACGTTCGATCAAATTATTAATGTACGTGGGCGACGTATGCCTCTGTGCGTGGTATCTGCTTACTAGAACAGCACGTTTTTAACAAAAAACCTTCCTCCTTCAACCGCTCCGCCCCGTGAATGTTCACTTCGAATGTGTCGCCGATATGATGTACAGATTTAGGCACAAAGCGTGGGACTCTGTTGTGTTTGGAGGCCACTTTGTCGGTCACGTTTCCGTCCTCTCCTATGGGTCCCGTGAAAGTCACCCCTTGTGGCACAAATTCCTCCCACGAGAAGTTACATGTTCCCCTAGGACAATGGCTGGAGAGATAGTAGCCCAACGTCTTGTGATCCTGAAGAAGCGGGACAAAGAAGTCGTCAGCGTCGTGTGTAAATATCAGGACCTACGTTAGTAGGTCCTATGTAGGATTTGAAGTGTCATGAATACGATTAGCAAAACACCAGATTCCACTATTGCCGTTGCACCGTAGAATCAGTTGGACTTTAGTGAGCGTATTTGGATACAACCAACAATTACCTACAATGTAATAAAACTGCCGACGCTTAGAAAGCTCAGACAACAGAGATAACGCTCTCTCGTTCCCACACTCGAACCTAAAAAAAAGTTTCTCCATCTTCTTCCGGATCTGATAAGATAAGATTTGCTCGGATAAGAGGTTTATTGCATTGCATCTTTGTCACGATTGAAGTATAATGTTAGCCGTTATGCGGAAGCACTAGAACCAACAAGTTAGAAACTTATTGTCGAGTTGGATTTGTTTTATTATGTTAGTAACGAGAGTTATGCTTGACACAAATTTCAATCTCTAGCAAACTTAGTTTTGTTAGTATAGCCCACAACAGATTTTATCGGCCTTTGGAAGACATAAAAGTGGGCGGGAACGTGTGGTTGAACACGTTCTATATTTCATATAGTGCATGCGCTACAGTTACTATTCAATTGTTGTCACGGTTGTATACCAAAAGCTTGACGTGTCTAGTTTGTTTTCTTCAAAATGCCGTCACGTCGGTCGCGAAGAGAAAAGAATCGTGCAAAGAAGATCGCAAAGTTAAATGATGACTGTTGTGTTGGCGAGTCGCAAGATATTGAGGAGCGTGACAGTTTTCAAGAAGCGCATGAAAAAAAGAAGACTTGCGACAGGAAGCGCTACAAAGCCGATCCTGAGAGTAAGAAGGATAGCATGAAGGCCCAATACTGGCTTGATCCGGAAAGTAAGAAGGAGACCGCTAAGGCCCAATACTGCAGGAAAAGAAATACTATGAGGTAGGAGTGTTTGCAATGTTTGGATGCAATATGTCCTACACGCATGGGACCGATGTATTGTATCGTGTGCGTGTGTTCGTCTGCGAGATAGGAAAACGAATAATGCCAGATCAAATTGCATTGGAGTATATGCTTGCCAGCTTTGATACTCTCTGAGGGGATTTTTATACCACATTCACACTACATGTCTGTGAATGTTGACTATTATATTTTTGCAAGGATAAAACCACATGCCTGTCAATGGATACCATATACAGTATGGTGGCCCAGCATGTGTCTTTTAAACCTTGCCATACAGGATGTAGCATCTATGGCTGCTAAAACATGTTCCCTAGGTTCTCTGTGTAAACAATATTTTATCTTACAGCTGTACAGTCTATAAAACCACATGCCTGCCTCCTTCCTGTATGGATACCATATTTGGTGGCCCAGTATGTGCCATAGCTTCTATGGCTGCTAAAACATGCAGGACCATGATGATCTCTAATTTTCAGCTGGAACCTATTACATGCACCTCTCTTAAGAGCTATCTATCTGCCTCGCTTTGCAGGACTAACTAACTTCCTGCATGATTCCATGTGTGGTGTCCCAGCATGTGGTCTTAAACTTTGACACATATACTGTGGCTGCAAACCTGAACATGGAGCAATCCTTCCCTGGGTTCTCCAGTACATCATCTGGAACCAATAACAGCTCTTTTAAGAGCTGTCACTCTGACTAAGAGATTATGCTTTGCAGGATTATCAAATGGCAAATGGGGTTGCAGCTGTGACCTTGACTGCATGTAAATTAATGGATCTGTCTCTATAGGCCCTAACCCCGGAATATGAGTTCACACAATTATATGTTGTACTTAACTCACAATCCAATCCTTATATCAGTTGATGTACGTTCTCTATACAAAACTGCCTCTGTGTCAACATTTATCTTGCAACTTTGCATTCATAAAACCACAAGCCTGCCCCTTCCTCCATATATGGTGGCACAGTGTGTGGTCTAAAACCTTGCTTCTATGGCTGCTAAAACATGCACATGGACCACCAATCATCCTCCATGATGTTCTCCTGTTTTCAGCTGGAACCAGTTACCTATTACATGCAGCTCTTTTCAATTTGGATAAGCGATTTATGCTTTGCAGGACTAACTAACTTCCTGCATGATTTCATGTATGGTGTCCCAGCATGTGGACTTAAAATCTCTATGGCTGCAAACCTGAACATCCCTGTGTTCTCAAGTACATCATTGTAGTTTATATATTTTTACCCATGCATAAGTTAAAGTGGCAGCAACCCTAGGCCTCTCTCTACACATGATTGTGTGCAGTTTCACATATATCAGCAAATACTAACCATTTGAAATGCAGGCCATCTTAATTCAGCCCCACCCCCACCACCGCATATATAGTTGGTTTGTTCAACACATTTATTATGGGAGGCCGTTCCAATAATTTAATCTTTCCCTCGTATTAGATCAGTTTTGGTTTATATGAAGCAACTTTTCTCACTCACTCTTTACTTTAAGATATGGAAGAGGCATGCATGTGTACATAGGATTTGCATGCATGGCATTATATCTATATAATATATATTATTACCCTTGTAGGTCACAGCAGAAGAAGCTGAGAATCTGTTTGCTGTTGACTCGGGTGAGGAGGGCCCTCCCTACTCTCCAATACCGGTCTTGGTCCCTGCTCCGGTCCTGCTTGCCTCAGCTCTGGCCCCAGCTCCGCCACTGCCCCCAGCTCTGCTGCTCCCACCTGTGCCACTGCTGGCCCCTGCTCTGCTTGCCCCAGATCTGCCGCTGGCCCCAGCTCCGCCACTGCCCCCAGCTCCGCTGCTCCCACCTGCGCCACTGCTGGCCCCTGCTCTGCTGGCTCCAGCTCCGCCACTGCTCCACTGGCCTCAGCTCCGCCACTGCCCCCAGCTCCACCTGCGCCACTGCTGGCCCCTGCTCCGCTGGCCCACGCTCTGCTTGCCCCAGCTCCACTGCTGGCCCCTGCTCCGCTGCTCCCACCTGCGCCACCGCTGGCCCCAGCCCCATGGGGAATATGGCCCCATCCGTACTGGCATGGGGGCCTCTCGGAGCTCGGCCGTATAGAAGGCTTTATTATAAATTTATAATTACAACTAATGTTTTTTGAATTCTATATAGCAGGGCTACCGATTGCGCCGTATCGATCTTCCGACCAAGTTAAAACTGTTTAGTTAAGAGCATGCATGTGATTGCGCAGGGATGAATACTTCCTCGCCATGCGAAGTAATCTTGCATTACACGGCACGATTATTCAATACATGTATCTCTGATATAATACATGTTTATTATTACCACAGGCGGATCCCGGCTTAGATGTACAGCGCCTAGCATAAAAATGTGTGAAACAAGATATAAAAATTTAATTAAAATAAAATTGGTGATGTAGGATTTGTAGACAGCAATTGAGTAAAAAGTAAGGAAACAAGGAATTACGGATATTAGGCATTCATTTAATTATAAATATTACAGACCTACATTATTTAGCAAATCTACCTCCTGGAAATTCTGTGCTAAATGTAGGTCTGTAATATTTATAATTAAATGAATGCCTAATATCCGTAATTCCTTGTTTCCTTACTTTTTACTCAATTGCTGTCTACAAATCCTACATCACCAATTTTATTTTAATTAAATTTTTATATCTTGTATATTCATAGGAACCCAGGAAACGATAAAGGCAGTCGTGGTAAGCCAACAGCTGCGAGTGATAAAAGATCTGCCACATGCTGAACCACCTGGGCCAGATGTCGACAGTTAGAAATCCCTCTTCAATGGCGCTTTTCACATCAGGGTGATCCAATGCTCCTAAGATGGACTGCTCGCCAATCAAGTGGACGTGTGACACTCCCGTGACTCTCTCGTACTTCAGCCAATGAGGGAGGAACCGTGGGCTGCCGTACCCGGGTGCCAAACAGCTAACTACACTGTTGTTTTGTTTTGGTTGAGATAAGTTTCTGGTTAACACTGGGCGTTCCGACTCGGCCGACAAAATGCACCCGTCACTTTCCACTCTGAACAGCACCGCCGCGTGCGTTGGGCTGGGTTGGAATGGGGCGTTGCACCGCAGCATCACGTAGCAATGAGTAAGTTGCTTGCAAACCATATCAACGTACCGATTCATTCGAAGTCCGTGAACGTCAATGTTTGTATATGTTTGATTGCCAATTACCACCCCGAAGATCAAATTTTGTTTCACGATTCGCTTCTCGGCTTCTAGCAGAAATACCCAGAAGCCTTGCTCGAATCTCTTTGGTTGTCGCGGGTCCCAGAACACTGAGCGCAAAACAACGTGCTTCATGGGCGACCAGAGCTGAGGGGCTGAGCTAGGATCATCCATATAACCACATCTTCCATATTGGTTCGCAGTTGCAGCGTCTAATTGCGGAGGTCCTACGTCGGACGTGTTGTTAGTTGAGTACGCACACAAGCGTGGCTCCTCGATTACTTCCCGCCAAACAAGAAGTTGCCTGGAGATATGAATACCACCGGCCGCTACAAATATAACCAGCACGAAGGTTTTAACGTACCGATTCATTTATATGACATCCAAATATGGCTGCAAAGTAGGACATTGCACGACCGCAAAGTGGGACATTGCACGTATGTATCCCAGCATTTCCGGGGGTTGTACGACGTACGACAGCAAAACCGCACATACCGCATTGTACTACAGCGTGACCTCCAGGACCACGTAGTATGGCGATTGAACTATCAATATAAATCTGAACCAGCGGCAGCAGGTTCAAGGTTGATGAAGTCAGTAATAAAATTTCACTAGCGTCTGGAGGGACAACGGAGAAACGGATCGCTTATCTCTTTATCGCGATGGAATGAGAGCACAACGATCTACAGTTCTACGTTAGTTCCGTGTCATAAAACGGTGTGGTTATAGAAAAACAAACAATTTCCTGTTTCTCGTGCCCAGTCCTAAAATAATTCTTGGTCGCCGTCGTCTTCTAATTCTTCTTATCAGAGATAATGTATAGATATATGTTCTTAGGAAGGTATAACTCGAGCTAGGAACGGTTTAGAAGGACGGGAATAGTACCAATCGCTTCGAAATTTACCGGCACGTTATCCTTACATGTCCTATATAGCAAGTTCTATTTGATTGATTTGATTGATTGATTGCATACATATAAACAGACAAACATATGCAAAAAGGCAAGTAGTGGCACGATGTGTACGTGCACTTACAAACTGCCTAAACATGGGAGGGATATAACATACAATAGGGTGAAAGGTCCACAGATCTAAGTCGGGTACGAAAAACTGTAATGTTCAATGAAGTGACAACATCTTGCGGTAAGTGGTTCCATATAGGTATCACACGTTCAATTCTGTGAAAAAATGCGCTCGGAATGCATGATGGGGTAAATGTTTGGATCGCAGGATACAAGGATGACCTCGGATGGAATACGGCCTAGCCGGTTTGGTGAAAAAACTCTCAAAAGGTAAATCAACCAGGTTATTATAGATCTTGTAGCACATGACAAGGTCGTAGAAGACTCTCCTGTACTCTAAGGACTGTAAACCCAGGTTCGTCATAATCCATATATGGTGTACCAGCACGTTTGATAATGGCACGAGTGAAAAATCTCTGAACACGTTCAATACATTGAATATCTTTATGGAACCAGGGATTCCAAACTTGGGTATTACTTTCCAGAAGGGGACGAACATACACCTTATAAAGACGCACAAGGAGAGACACATCGTTAGAATGAAAGCATTTTAAGAGAAGACAGCTCCTATTGAAAGCCATGGAAGCAATGTTTGAGCAGTGCATACTTGGCGTAAGGTCTGAATTCAAACACACCCCAAGATCTCTTATAGATGATACGAATTGCAAAGGAATACCAGAAAGTGAGTAAGGTGAAGTAGGCTCATAACCACGAGAACCAAAGGAAATGACAGAGCACTTGGAATAAGCAACAGTCAGTTGCCATGTCTTGGACCATGAACAAAATTGATTTAAGGATTGTTTAAGTGGTGTATTTTGATTTTCAGTATAACCAAGATACAGTTTTGTGTCATCGGCAAAGATTTTAATGCCAGCTGGAGATTGGACATGGTTAGGAAGGTCATTGACATATATCAGAAACAAGAGAGGACCAAGGACAGAACCCTGAGGTACACCACTGGTGATGGATTTAGGAGATGATACATCAAGTCCTACATATACACATTGTGTGCGGTCGTTTAAAAAGGCTCTTATCCACTGAAGCAAGTTTGATTTAAAGCCATAAGCCTCAACCTTTAGCAATAATTTCGAGTGGGAGACAGTGTCAAAAGCCTTAGCAATATCGGTATACACAACATCCACCTTCATGCCATTGTCAACATTCAATGTCCAATTGTTCAAAGTTATCAGTAACTGTGTACAAGCAGAACGGCGAGCGAGGAAACCAAACTGATCCTGTGAGATAAGATTATGAGTACGAAGGAAGGATATCATAGAAGATGATATAATACTTTCCATAACTTTACAAAGGATACACGTTTGTGAGATAGGTCTATAGTTACTGGGCTGTTTTCGTGAACCCTTTTTAAAGACAGGACATACAAATGCATTTAATAATGTATACAATAGATTTTTTAAAATAATTTTAGGTCTCTAACCTGCCTAAATATATCTATCGCAGTTTAGGTGTTACTTTGGCTAGTGAAGTTGTTTTTCTAAAAATGTCTTCGTGTAATCAAAAGAAGAGATCTAAGCAACGAGCGGAATACCTCCAAAAGCAAGACGAGAACAAAGTTAAAGCCCGAGCGCTCTACAAATCCAATCCCGAAAATAAGAAGGCCTCTGTTAGCGACAGCTACAAGGCCGATCCCGAAAAGAAGAAGGCCTCTGTATGCGACAACTATACAACACAGATATTGAATCTAAGCGATCTACTAAAAGGCGGCGATATAAAGAGGACCTTGAGGAGAATCGTGCTGCTAAAAGGCGGCGATATGGAGAGGACCTCGAGGAAAACCGTGCTGCTAAAAGGCGGCGATATGAAGAGAGTTGAGTGAAGGGTGAGAAAAATCACCCTTCACTTAATAGCATGAAGCGGGTTGTTGCATGGCTGGATGTTAATACTGCGGAACTGAATTGGTTCCAATTATTAGCAAAACCTCACTAACATCTGTCGGTTGTTTTTGCTGTTTTAAAGACCCCAGTCGAACAAATCTGTTCCTTTGAAAGTGAACGGACAAATTAAGCATTATTGTGTCCCCTCTGTATT
Source organism: Eunapius fragilis (assembly GCA_963681505.1). Taxonomy (NCBI): domain Eukaryota; kingdom Metazoa; phylum Porifera; class Demospongiae; order Spongillida; family Spongillidae; genus Eunapius; species Eunapius fragilis. The sequence goes on along the minus strand of OY811973.1, from coordinate 1,028,480 downwards.
TGCCTATTGTCTAAGGTGTTTGGGTATAAGATATTGGTGTAAAAACAAGGGGAATGAAAATGAATATTAATTAAACACCAAGGTAAATTTGGGGAGGGGAGGGTGGGACTTCATGCCGATAAAAAGAAAATGGACCAATCATGCACAGGCAAGCAGGTCATTTGAGTGTACACATATATACAATTGTTTAGAACCTCTTACAGATACACACTAATCGCTTTTTAAAGTTTGAGAACTTTTCACTGTAATAATTTGCAATGATTAGAGGGCTCCAAACGGAAGAAAAGGGGAACAATCCCTTTTGCTCTTATTAATTCAGTCTCCTCATGGATACTGACAGCATATACAGCTGCTAAATTGACACACTGACAAGAAACTTGAATTATAGAATCAGTAAATATACACACATAATTGTTCTGTAGCTGTGTAGACAACATAAACGCATACAGTTTCTCATGTTGGTGCATGTGCATGTGCTTTTTAATCAAAAGCCCCTTTCAGGAGAGAGAGAGTGTAAAAGAATCCATATACGCTGGAAAATATAATGATGGCAAAAATGACTTCAAAGACCACAGCTGCCACCAGCAAAGAGGCTACTGCAATATTGGAACTTTTGGCAGATTTGTAATCACCACTTTCTGATTGGCGTTTTGACTGCATGGAAGAGACATACAATGAGCAAGTGAGATAAAATATATGTTTAAGCCACTCAGCCTATGGTATACACTATACACCCCTCAGCCTATGGTATACACCATACACCCCTCAGCCTATGGTATACATTATACACTCCTCAGCCTATGGGTATGCACTATATTCCCTGTCAGCCTATGGTATACACTATACCCCCCTCAGCCTATGGTATACACTATACACCCCTCAGCCTATGGTATACACTATACACCCCTCAGCCTATGGTATACACTATACCCCCCTCAGCCTTCAGCCTATGATATACACCATACACCCCTCAGCCTATGGTATACACTATACCCCCCTCAGCCTATGGTATACACTATACACCCCTCAGCCTATGGTATACACTATACACCCCTCAGCCTATGGTATACACTATACCCCCCTCAGCCTTCAGCCTATGATATACACCATACACCCCTCAGCCTATGGTATACACTGTACACCCCTCAGCCTATGGTATACACTATACATCCCTCAGCCTATGGTATACACTATACACCCCTCAGCCTATGGTATACACTGTACACCCCTCAGCCTATGGTATACACTATACACTCCTCAGCCTCCTATGATACACACCTCAGCCTATTGGTCCTCATTTTTGCCTTCATTACACCCACACAGGGTGCATGTCCAGGAATAAACAAACAGGGCTATGCAGGTTTGGTTACTTCCCCTAGCCCTTAATTAAGCTATAAGACTGATCATGTGCAGCATGGCTTCTATTAATTTAAATGGTGGAAATGTTCGTTAAACGTGCTTGAAAGACAAATACATATACATATCAGTGCACTTGCACCTATATTAATGTGGGGGCCCTATGGGGTACCAAATCTTTAGTGAAATGGGGACTTGCGGGGGCCCCCAATTCCCTATAGCGCTAATGAGGCTGGCCGGCCCCAGATCGCTACAAGGGAAAATGGAGCACTGTGGGGGGGGGACCCATTTAAAGGGGGGACCTACATCGCTATTCGCTACCACACCGGACCCAAATTAATTGCGGACCGAAATATTCGGGACACCGCCTTCAACGTTGCCGATCGGTGCGCTGCAACTTACGAAGATGGCGAGGTATAAGGCGGGGCCAGTGCAAGCCAAGGAACACACACTCAGACATGCTAAAATAACAGTCAATACGGTAGTCACAATGATAAAGTCATGAGGCGGGGACAGCCCGCCGTCGTCCAATGACAAGGGCTGTTGGACCACCACTTGTGGGGGCAGCTGTGGCACGAAGTGGTGTTCGTCTTCGAATGACTCCTGAGGTACGTGTGGGAAACACGCGTGTATGTAAGGATACAGGATTGAGTCACGAGTGCACTTACCTGTAGGCCCGATGAGCCAGGCGCTAGCAGGCTTTCTTTGTGTTCCATCGCGGGCGATCAGAATTAACGGTTGACGTTCGACAATGTTTTCCGGATGGGTACAGAGTGCAGAGTGCATCCTGCTAATTTAACCCTCTCGTATACGACAAAGTAATTAGTTCGTACGGCCAGTAATGCTCGTACGATTGCTCGTATATTATAGGAGATTTGCTGTACGCGTTTCGCCACCCCAATTTACGCAACTGCTGAACGTATGTGTATGTAACAGATATTTATCACCTGTTACTTATACATAGCAGTCACATTCTGCATCAGTCTTCTACTTCTCAGCGGCGTATCCAGAGGGGTTTCCTGAAGCATTTCACAATTCATTTTCGCCATACATGTTATTTGTGCACTTTGTCCCTATAGTTCCGATCCTTGTTCTGTAACGTGTTAATGTGGGGGTGATCGTGTATATATATATATGTCAGCCAAGTTGCATGGAAGTACTCTGGGCTTAGGTGCAGGTCTTTCTCAGTGCAGACTGCCATCCTAGTTTGTATTGTCTGCACTGGGAGCATGCATCAGTAGGTATAGACAGCCTCAGAAGTAGCTGAAGGACCACCTATATTAAAAGGCTATGATATAGCCAAGTGCATGCTGCGTTGCATATGGGGTGGATCTGCATCCCTCAGTGGTGGAATCATTTACGATCAAAGGCTTACCATCCATCAGTTGTCACAACCATCAAGATCTCAAGCCACCTTTAAACTTTAACACTGATTGAATTAGTGAGGCTATATAAACAAAACATTAATATAGTCATTTTACAGAGTTTACAATTAAGCACGTTAAGATGAACATGCATGACAAATGGCCATATAACATACTGATACTCATGCAAGGACAACATGCAGCTGTGAAATTTTATCACATATATATCTTATATATGATTTTATTATACCATTGAAAATGGCACGGTTTGGTATTGACCAAGAGAATAATGCGACATATAGAGCAGGACAAAAGTGGGGGGTGGAGGAATTAAATATTGTTTTAAAAACATAACGTGGCGTAATTTATCATTAACAGTCCCTATCAATCGCCGAATGGATATTGTGGACCAGAAGCAGCTGCTGCGTCGATAGCCTCTGAAATGCGAAGCAAGATTAGCTTCACGATGAGGACTGTGAGGAGGATGCAGATGGAGGAGATAGCTTCGCAGAGCACTGAAACCACCAGAAGTGTAGCCACTGTTCTACTGTACTGTTTGGCTGCCCTGTAGTGACCCTTAACTGACTGTTCTCGCGACTGAAAATGAAGTTACGCATGGTATGCTTATATATATATATAAGCACACATCAGTGCCTAGCAATGGCACTCATTGCTATATATACTGAAACAAGTAAATGTTACCAGCTGCAGAGATACCACTGCAAGAAAAGTATATGGTTATCCTACGTTATCTAGGCTTGAGAAACTTGGGATAAACTCACAAAAGTTACCCTAAAACTAGTATAACTCTGCACAACTACAGTTATCTGATCTATGAATGTAATTTTGTGGTAGTTGTGCAGAGTTGTACTGGATTCAGGGTAACTTTTGTGAGTTTAATCCCAAGTTTCTCCAGCCAAGATAACTTAGGATAACCATACTTTTCTTGCAGTGTACAGTCTCGTTCCCTGACGTTATAGGTGCGCTACTAATTACAGTACTGACTGTGAGGTGTGGTTAGTATTCGTTTCGTTACTGTATAATTATACAGGAGCGTATAAGAACCTATAGAGGGGCCCAGAGGGTGTGTCCAATATAAAATATATAAAATTGGCATTTATGCATGCCGGATTCCGATACCGAACGTACCCAACCATGCGCGTCCATGCACATCGAATCAGTCCCTCATACACAGTGGGTGGGACTATTACATACACAGCATCGGCATGCACGTATAAAGCACACTCACGCGCGTACACATAAAACGCACAGAGCTGAAACCAACGTACAGCCAAGGAGACGCAGAGAGCTGGTAGTGTGAAGCACAGTGTGCACACGTTCAGCAGGCCTAACATGACAGTGAAGATCAAGGTGACGGCCAGGAAGTGGCTGGGAGGGGACAGCTCATTTCCCACGTCTTCCGCGGGCAATGTCGCGGGTAATGTCGGGAGGTGTTCGATCCACGCCTCCCGGGGTTGGTCCTCTACGGCCGCTTCAAACGATTTCTGCAACGCAGCCTTTCCCTCGAAGGAATAGGGCGTCGCTTGGTCGGACGAGCAGGATTGTCCCAGTAATTCAGTGTGTTCCATCGCGGCTGCGATAAAGGTTAAAGGTTAACCAAAGACTAATGACATCACCAGCCAGTGTGATGAAGTAACTGTACCTAGTCTCGTGCCCAGCCCTAAGTACGTCACAGCTGTGGATGAATTACATCACCACTACGCAAGAACTAAATTTAATTCTATTGACCTGTCTCCAGCTCAATTTAGAGATGGGTTAGTATGGAACGCCAAATGAGTCATAAATGTGTGATAAATTTATCGACAGCTTTTGATCATCGATCGACAGCTTTTGATCATCGATCGACAGCTTTCGACCATCGACAACTTTTGACCATCGACAGCTTTTGACCATCGATCGACAGCTTTTGACCATCGATGATAGGTGGATCGATGATCGATGCATCGATGATCGATGCATCGACTATCGATGCATCGACTATAGATGCATCGAGTATCGATGGCTGATTGATCGATGGCGATCGATCAATCACACATCGATCGACAGCTTTTGACAATCGACAGCTTTTGATCATCGATCGATCATTATGGGATGTGATTTGTATTCTAATTCAACGCAAGAATTACATATAGTGTGGGCGAAGAACAGCATAGACGTATATCCCGATTATTCTCTATACGTGTACTGTAGGCTGCCGTACTTTAAAGGTTTGGCTGAAACCAGGGTGCACTTGCCACATTTGGAGACGTCGACGTCGATGGCTGCTATGCTGCAATATATGATCCGAATAATGAAAATGAAACAGCTGGTTGGTCAACAATTTACACCATTCAAAGCCTTTATGGTTCAACAATCCGTACACCACTTTTATTTTTCTTCAGAAATGGTGGATGGTATGCATATAGAGTGTCAGTATGTAGGGGGCCAACCTTTTTGTGTTAATAAATTCATTTGCATAGCCATTACAGCAATCGTATAGTGACAGGTTTTCTAAAAGCATCGACGGATCTCGTTTATCGAATTGAAGGTACTTTGCATGTCTGATCTGTACGTATACGTATGTGTCGTTGGAGAAATTATTATATGCATAGTGGCGTGAGAAGTATGTAATATATTTATGTAGATCAAAATTGGCCCCCGATGCAATTAGCGTGTAAGCAAATAAGCACTGCAATAAGTAAATAAGAGTGATATAATTGCTAAACATCTATGTGGAAGATGATCAATTCAGTAGCAACCCTCTTGTCAGGACGCCATGCATGCATGGTCTAGCAGTCAACTGACAGCTGGAGAGGGGTGTGCTGGACTTGGATATACATGCAGAGTCCTCACACCATATCAATGAATCCAATGGGAAGGAGGTCATGTTAGTCAATTGAGGGTTGTGAACCAATTGTGCATGGTCATAAACTGTATTGAGTCAAGGCGTGAAAAATTACATGTGCACAGTGTGTTCTCTGATATTGCAGATGCATTACTGATACTTTGTTCGAGTTACAAGGCCAGCTATTGCCCATGATCAATGGCAGCATTTTCTTTGTAGGTGGAGGGACACACTAATAACTGCTATGCATATTTACACACAGTGTCACAGTTTGTCCGCCATAAACAGACAAGCATGACAAGGAATGAGTGGTTGTGTGTATCTGTAAGTACAGATTTGCATCATTATGAAGGGGTGGTATTGTGTGTGTGTGTGTGTGTGTGTGTGTGTGTGTGTGTGTGTGTGTGTGTGTGCGTGTGTGTGTGACTATGTTTATGCATGTGTGTTCTGGAGTATTTGATATGGCTCACCTTTGGACTGTGGCCACACCCTCTTAACTATGCTGTTCATATTATGCTGTCAGCGTGCTTGAAAAAAGAAATGGTATGAAAAAATAGTCAAATAATCTGACTATGATAAGCAGTTTGACCAATGCTTTGCAAGGCAATTTGTTTAGCTGTGTGACTTAAACTCAAGCACATGGAATGCTTCAGCTCATCCAGGATGGATGGGTTGTTATGCTATGGGTGCCAGACAGTGACGTAAGTAGAATAAAAGGGGTACTGTATTGACCTATTTGGTGTTGCCTGATGGTCCATGGCCCCCCCCCCCCCCCCCCCCCCCCCCACCATCCTCACCCCCCTTTGTTAGTTTTCACTCTTTCTCAGTCCGTTCCGCCAAAAGTAATTCTTCCAGAGTGCTCCTAAATGACATTCTGCACAGATGAAATGTGTGTGATTGAGCAGGCATCATTCACTTCTGTTGTGCTCTCAACAACTGGAGGCTGCATGCCACTATGTACTACCAACAAACATTTTGCATAATCGCACAGTAGGGTCTATGCTTATACAATTGTCGATATATGGTTACTGAGTATGATTATCAGAATGGTACCATCATATAAAGAGAACAATATACACCTCCCTCCCTCCCTCAATTGAACTGACAGTCAGAGATTCAAGGATACCCATGTTCATATGAACATCTTGAACAACTTTTTAAAGGCATCCAACATTTCCCATTTATTCTGTACGGTAATTTTTAATCTACATGTCGAGATCTCATATCTACATGTCGAGATCTCATATCTACATGTAATTGCAACTCTGAACTCACCCAACAGAAGTGCATGAGCAGTCTAGACAGGATTGAATACTGATGACTGTGTATTGTGTGGTGTTGTATATATATGTGTGTGCTTGTGTACCTTGTAATGCTGGATTGGAAGTAGCCCACATATATGTGTGGAGTCTACTTCCAATCCAGTGTTACAAGATACACACACTTATACAAGTAAATAAAACATTCTTTAACACGAAAGTTGTTGGTATATAGGATTAATCAATGGTGGTGTAAAAAGCACAGAAACAAGAGTGACAGAAATTTGACTGGAAAACTGAAATAGGCCTCATGACACAACACGAGTGAATGATGCCTGCTCAATCACACACATTTCATCTGTGCAGAATGTCATTTAGGAGCACTCTGGAAGAATTACTTTTGGCGGAACGGACTGAGAAAGAGTGAAAACTAACAAAGGGGGGTGAGGATGGGGGGGGGGGGGGGGGGGGGGGGGGGGGGGCCATGGACCATCAGGCAACACCAAATAGGTCAATACAGTACCCCTTTATTCTACTTACGTCACTGTCTGGCACCCATAGCATAACAACCCATCCATCCTGGATGAGCTGAAGCATTCCATGTGCTTGAGTTTAAGTCACACAGCTAAACAAATTGCTTTGCAAAGCATTGGCCAAACTGCTTATCATAGTCAGATTATTTGACTATTTTTTCATACCATTTCTTTTTTCAAGTACGCTGACAGCATAATATGAACAGCATAGTTAAGAGGGTGTGGCCACAGTCCAAAGGTGAGCCATATCAAATACTCCAGAACACACATGCATAAACATAGTCACACACACACGCACACACACACACACACACACACACACACACACACACACACACACACACACACACACACACACACACACACACACAATACCACCCCTTCATAATGATGCAAATCTGTACTTACAGATACACACAACCACTCATTCCTTGTCATGCTTGTCTGTTTATGGCGGACAAACTGTGACACTGTGTGTAAATATGCATAGCAGTTATTAGTGTGTCCCTCCACCTACAAAGAAAATGCTGCCATTGATCATGGGCAATAGCTGGCCTTGTAACTCGAACAAAGTATCAGTAATGCATCTGCAATATCAGAGAACACACTGTGCACATGTAATTTTTCACGCCTTGACTCAATACAGTTTATGACCATGCACAATTGGTTCACAACCCTCAATTGACTAACATGACCTCCTTCCCATTGGATTCATTGATATGGTGTGAGGACTCTGCATGTATATCCAAGTCCAGCACACCCCTCTCCAGCTGTCAGTTGACTGCTAGACCATGCATGCATGGCGTCCTGACAAGAGGGTTGCTACTGAATTGATCATCTTCCACATAGATGTTTAGCAATTATATCACTCTTATTTACTTATTGCAGTGCTTATTTGCTTACACGCTAATTGCATCGGGGGCCAATTTTGATCTACATAAATATATTACATACTTCTCACGCCACTATGCATATAATAATTTCTCCAACGACACATACGTATACGTACAGATCAGACATGCAAAGTACCTTCAATTCGATAAACGAGATCCGTCGATGCTTTTAGAAAACCTGTCACTATACGATTGCTGTAATGGCTATGCAAATGAATTTATTAACACAAAAAGGTTGGCCCCCTACATACTGACACTCTATATGCATACCATCCACCATTTCTGAAGAAAAATAAAAGTGGTGTACGGATTGTTGAACCATAAAGGCTTTGAATGGTGTAAATTGTTGACCAACCAGCTGTTTCATTTTCATTATTCGGATCATATATTGCAGCATAGCAGCCATCGACGTCGACGTCTCCAAATGTGGCAAGTGCACCCTGGTTTCAGCCAAACCTTTAAAGTACGGCAGCCTACAGTACACGTATAGAGAATAATCGGGATATACGTCTATGCTGTTCTTCGCCCACACTATATGTAATTCTTGCGTTGAATTAGAATACAAATCACATCCCATAATGATCGATCGATGATCAAAAGCTGTCGATTGTCAAAAGCTGTCGATCGATGTGTGATTGATCGATCGCCATCGATCAATCAGCCATCGATACTCGATGCATCTATAGTCGATGCATCGATAGTCGATGCATCGATCATCGATCCACCTATCATCGATGGTCAAAAGCTGTCGATCGATGGTCAAAAGCTGTCGATGGTCAAAAGTTGTCGATGGTCGAAAGCTGTCGATCGATGATCAAAAGCTGTCGATCGATGATCAAAAGCTGTCGATAAATTTATCACACATTTATGACTCATATGGCGTTCCATAGGTTAGCGGTTCGCTATATGCGTGACCCGACAGATCTTCCTTCAAAGTGTGATGGTTGTGGAGCCTCATTAACATTACAACATGCTCTTGACTGTAAGGTTGGTGGCCTAGTTATCCAGAGACATAATGAGATCAGAGATTGCGTTGGAGATATTGCAGCACAGGTGTGGACACAGATTGTCAGAGAGCCAATCGTTAGAGAGGCAGAAACACAAGTGGATGACTCAGGGTTGAGGCTGGATTTGGGGGTGCGTGGTGTTTGGCAACCTCAGGCAGAGGCGCTCTTTGACTTCAAGGTCATTGATACAGATGCCCCATCATACAGCAATCGCTCGCCAGAATCAGTTCTTGAATCGGGTGCTCAGGAAAAAAAGAGAATTTACAGGCAAGCAGTTGAAGATCGGAGAGGTACTTTTACACCCTTTGTGACTTCAGTTGATGGACTCCTTCACCGGGAAGCAGAGCACTTCCTGAAGAGAATGGCCACATGTGTTGCAAGCAAATGGAAAAAGTCTTATGCACAAACATGTGGCTACATCAGAGCAAGGCTTTCATTTGCCATCATCAGAGCAGCCAGCTTACGCCTAAGGGGTTCCAGAGTAAAGTGGAGAAGTGGCCTGGGCTTTGAGGATGGGGCCGCTCTTTACTCAATCATGCATTGAACCATTTATTGGTTAAAAATTCTCATAAGTTATGTGATATGTATAATGGCTGTATGTGTGTGTATTTGCTGTAAGTTTAGTATATTTTATATATTAATTAATGAAGAGCAAAAAAATTTAATTCTATTGTCCTGAGTGTCCACCCGGGGGTTCAATAATTTCTACGGTCGAACCACATAACGAGCAAACCAGCTCGTGGGCACACCCAACATCGACAACAGCCACAGCCCCTTCCCGCTAGTGGTATTATAGGCAGCCCCGGGATTACACAAAACACGTGTGTCCAGGGGCGGATCCAGGATTTCAGAAAAAGGGGGGGGGGCGGGGGGGGGGTTGTTATTTAATATTCATTAAAGCAGGGGAGGGGCTCCGCCCCAGCCGCCAACACTTTTTTATAAATATATCATGCGCAAAACACTGCTTAACGTCATGATACTGCCTTGCCGTTTGTTTGTGTTACTAATGATTGTTCATTGCGGGTTTGAAAGGGGGGTTGCAACCCCCCCCCCCCCCCCCCCCTCCCCCCCACTGTGTGTCCCATCATGGCGACCGTGTACGATACTAGTCTGGCCCAGACTAGTACGATACAAGCTTCAACTAAAGTATTAATACTAATTGGGCTCACCTCTAGAACTTGAGTTGGATTTCTCGCTATTGATCAAGCTACCAATCGCCCGCACGCAGCCTCAGTAATATCACATGCGATAGCACTATCACGTGACTGATAACTATGCCTCTTCATTACCCGTAAATGACATTTTTACGAATCTGAGCGCGATCTTCAACCAATCATTTTTAGGGTCTCCTTTTTATCTACTTACGAGCATCATGGGAAACGGATCATTTCATTCTAACCAAGTACAGATTTGAATTTAATTGCAGAATTATCAGAAACATACATGCATGCATGTACATATACATGTACAATACAATGGATACGTTGAAATAATGCTATTAATATATAAACCTAGCAAATGGTGTGCGTTTTCCGTGCTTCTTTCGCCACATAAATTCAATCAGGTAGGAAGGGAAAAGATCACTGCTTGTGCCGTGCATCCTCTTATATTTGGCGTTCGTGTGCCCAGGTATAGACTCAATACTTTGAGTGTACGCTCCCGTTGTTGGATCTACAAAGTTTATAGTGTCTGATGTACATATCCAAAGTTGCTCAACCGGCCATAGGATCATAATTCGTCTGCATGCGTGTATATGGTTGTTCCTGGCAGTACATGTGCACGAATAATGGGCAGCAGCGCGTGGCCGCTTGTCTATTTGGTACAACTGCAAAGAACATTTTATCTGTTCCACGTTCAATGCCCCACAGAACCCATGCACTTTCCTTCTCGGAACCTTCCCCGATTGTATTTCCTTTTGCCAAACTTGGCTTCATCGATTTCTACCACATGTCCAGGACCACCACGCTGCTCTCCATTCGTGGACATAAACTCTGCACAGACATCTCTTGCAAAAGTTAATATTTGAGATCTCATATATACCACCGCACGACTGTATCTACAGGCATGTTTTCACTAGCTCCAGTAAAAGGTAAGCTCTAAAAGTTTCTCCAAGCTCAAGTGGCTCCCAGAAAACCAAGAGTTGGCCCTAATTTATTTGGCTTTTCGGCAGTCATGAGTTGAGCATCTCCACCGGTAAAAGAGGATACGAGTGATTTATATATCACGTATACAGTACCGATATAATTGCATGCTGCGGCTATTATCACTTACTGATAGTCATGCATCGATTCCAGAGTATTTTTATCCAAAGCATATCTTTGTTACAACCAGAAAACTAGAAACCAATAAACTAGAAACCCGCCTTTTCATGCACTAAACCTGCATGGCGTAGATGGTTATATGCACGCCGCGTCAATAGCATTTGCGTTGTCAAAATATGCCTCAACAACTGCTGGCCTCTTTACTTCTTTGTAGAAAACATCACATGGTGCACTTTTTCTGTCTTCTGGTGTGGACTGACGAAAAGCTTTTTGTATGCAGGGTAAAGAGCTTCAGTTGTCCTGCTGGTACTAGAAATGAACATTTTCAATTTCTTGTCATTCCATCCTACTGTCATGTACTGCCTTCCATTAATATTGGCCTGGAGCACTGACACAATGGTCACCCCTATAATAGTAATGACATTTCTGAAGCCATGCTTTCGGGAATCGCTAGCTTGTGAGCAGTCTTCACTAGACCAATGAATTAAACGAAGACCACAATGTTTGTGGAGTGCTTCTGCTGTCTTCAAAGAAGCAAATGCTGAGTCGGCAACAACCATACGATCAAATCCATTCCAGTATCTCGTCAACCGTAAAAGCGAAGATGTGCCAGAGCCATGCATAATCCTTTGCATACTCTTTCAAGTTTCTTGCATTGTAACCTTCCTGAATCTCCAGCCTATGATATACACCAGCCTATGATTACACTATACACCCCTCAGCCTATGGTATACACTATACACTCCTCAGCCTATGGTATACACTATACACCCCTCAGCCTATGGTATACACTATACACCCTCAGCCTATGGTATACACTATACACCCCTCAGCCTATGGTATACACTATACACCCCTCAGCCTATGGTATACACTATACACCCCTCAGCCTATGGTATACACTATACACCCCTCAGCCTATGGTATACACTATACACCCCTCAGCCTATGGTATACACTATACACCCCTCAGCCTATGGTATACACTATACACCCCTCAGCCTATGGTATACACTATACACCCCTCAGCCTATGGTATACACTATACCCCCCTCAGCCTATGGTATACACCATACCCCCCTCAGCCTATGGTATACACTATACACCCCTCAGCCTATGGTATACACTATACACCCCTCAGCCTATGGTATACACTATACACCCCTCAGCCTATGGTATACACTATACACCCCTCAGCCTATGGTATACACTATACACCCCTCAGCCTATGGTATACACTATACACCCCTCAGCCTATGGTATACACTATACACCCCTCAGCCTATGGTATACACTATACACCCCTCAGCCTATGGTATACACTATACACCCCTCAGCCTATGGTATACACTATACACCCCTCAGCCTATGGTATACACTATACACCCCTCAGCCTATGGTATACACTATACACCCCTCAGCCTATGGTATACACTATACACCCCTCAGCCTATGGTATACACTATACACCCCTCAGATAATAATATATGTCCCAGCCCACAGGATGTAGTTGAATATTCATGTCTCCGGTGAATGGAAGCGGTTCACGTAGATACAATGGCGCGATTCGAGCGGGAAACTTGAAACAACTTTGCACGGCTGTATCTCTGTAACGGATTGCACAAAAATTAACGAACAGAACAAATCGATAGGTATAGGACCTCTCTACCTATATTTGAAGCGCTTTGATTACTCATACAGAAAGTTATGGCGTGTTTGAACCCGGTGGGGTATCGAGCATTGCAATACTGGCACGGAGCAAGTGCAAGACCCCAAAATGTACTTTACCATAGAGAAATGGTGTGGTATGAAGTGTTGAGAATAGAAAAGCGTTAACCGTTAGGAAGATATAGCGATTCAAACGAGACGCATTTTTATAACATTATTATATAATTATAATTATAATTATATATGCGAAACGACATTTTCGCGTGAACTTTCCCATATTATTATATATAATTAGGCCATCCCCAAACTGAGTTGAATTAAAGCAGCACACCCTAATGTAATATCTTCAAATATACAGAGCATCAAAAATGGTAGCATAAGGAAAAAATAATTTCAGTATGTAGTTATATCATTACACTGGCAAATGTCCACTAAATGAATGTGATACTGACCAAATGTTTTTAGTAATACTCTGCAGTAGTTTTTAGTCATTGGGTATATTTTTGATTTGATACAATATATACACAGCTAAAAATGTCATACTAATGGCAAAGAGTACTTCAAAGACCACAACAGCTACCAGTAGAGAGGTTAATGCGATACTGGAACATTTGGCAGACTTGTAATCACCACTTTCTGTCTGTTGTTTTAACTGGAAGAGATTAATGAATGACTGCATGCAATTCAAATTTCAAATGTAACACTTTCAGTGGGGTCCTAGTGGCCACACAGGGCATAGGCATAGGAGGTAAAGGGTTAAAATCATAACTGGATGTGGCAAAATGAGAGCATGACCACATCTGAACAGACACCAATGTGAACAACCTTACCTGGTACAGTATAGCAAATGTTTTATGAATCCTGGTACATGCATGTCTTTCAAACGTATGGGAAAGGTGCCGAATAGGAACAACCACATCAAAGGGTTGTTAGATAAACACTCAGCCACATGAGGGGGGGGCGGGTGCTTAAAATTAAAATCTCTATCATCTATCAACTGCATGGTAAGCGTAAAGGCTATTCTGCCTGAGGTCTCTAGATACCTATTGAAGCCTACAAGGCCAAAAAGGGTTCATTCCGTGCGATTGCATCCGCAAGCCGAATGAGCACATCGTGACGTTATTTCGCTTAACGAGTGGTGAAGTATTAATAGACGACAGGCGGGTAGGAGCAAAACCGACATTGTCAAGATTTCTAAAGAGAGCTGTATAGAGTCAGGCACTACGTTCTCCTTGCGTATACCACGCAACTTATCACGCAGCCGTGCAATCTCTGGTAGCGACTCTCCGCCTACATGATCCGTAAAACAACACCTGATTCATTGCAAACCCATAACGTTGATTAGAAAATTTAATGAGTTTAGTGTTCCTTACTTTCCACATTCGGTTCCTTTGTTCTATCTCCCCAAAACTTATGAACACAAACCATTGGAGAGAGAAAGAGATCAGCCGTGGTAATTGCTGTAAAGCCAGCTATGCCCATGTAATATCATGGCAACACTATTTAACATGTAGTCACTCTCTTCTGTTGCTACTGAGACAGGAATTGTTAACTATTTCAGTAAGTGGAGGTGTTTTAATCTATGCACACACACACACACACACACACACACACACACGCACACGCACAAACACACAAACACACACATACACACACACACACACTCACACACACTCACATACACACACACACACACACACACACACACACACACACACACACACACACACACACACACACACACACACACACACACACACACACACACACACACACACACACACACACACACACACACACACCATACACCAAAGTCATAACTTACGGAGATGGAGAGGAAGAGAGCGGGTATAGTACAGAAACATGTCGACACGTTTAGGAGACAGCAAACTGTTGCCATCATTACTGTCACGACAAAATAGTCGTGAGGCTGCGATAACGCAACATTTGCCGCCATGGGCAGTATCACGGCAGGCTGTTCAACTACCACATGGAGGCCATCATTATGGTGACCGCCTTCCAGCGGGTCCTGCAATACACGTACATACAGGTTTACTGAATGACCACAATACATATCACACGTTCACGCATAACCTGCCTTTAAGTTCGAGGAGCCCGAATGTAGCAGGTCTTCCCTTTCGCTATGTGCCATCGCTCGTCAGCCTTCCGTCGCTACAGGCCGTAGAGGTTAAAAAGTTCATGACCATCGGGAATATGTATACAATTTTTTGCGTGACGTTTCCTCTCCGCCCGCCCCCCCCGCCCCCGCCGCCCCCGCCCCCCGCCCCCGCCCCCCGCCCCCGCCGCCCCCGCCCCCACCCCCTCGATAGGTGACACCCTATAAGGAATCCATTACAGAGCATCAAAAATGGACATCACAACAATATACACCGAACCACTTTTATTTCCCCGAAATATCTTTATGACGTAATCAATTAACAACCGGGGCATCGGAACGGGCCCTGGACACTACTGAAATGATGCACTATAGTACATTCGATAAAGCATTCGCTCCAGGGGCTGGTGTTAGATGGAAACACATCCGTTGGTCCAGAATAGCGGGATTAGGTCTGGGTAAGAGTCTACTGCAATACTGCAGTTGTATTTCTTGTTGACTGCTGCTAGAGACAACCATGGCATGTTGGAAGAGGATGTGGTCCCAGGTCCCCCTAGCTGTGGTCCCAGGTCCCCCTAGCTGTGGTCCCAGGTCCCCCTAGCTATGGTCCCAGGTCCCCCTAGCTGTGGTCCCAGGTCCCCCTAGCTATGGTCCCAGGTCCCCCTAACTGTGGTCCCAGGTCTCCCTAGCTGTGGTCCCAGGTCCCCCTAGCTGTGGTCCCAGGTCCCTCTAGCTGTGGTCCCAGGTCCCCCTAGCTGTGGTCCCAGGTCCCCCTAGCTATGGTCCCAGGTCCCCCTAGCTGTGGTCCCAGGTCTCCCTAGCTGTGGTCCCAGGTCCCCCTAGCTGTGGTCCCAGGTCCCTCTAGCTGTGGTCCCAGGTCCCCCTAGCTGTGGTCCCAGGTCCCCCTAGCTGTGGTCCCAGGTCTCCCTAGCTGTGGTCCCAGGTCCCCCTAGCTGTGTTCCCAGGTCCCCCTAGCTGTGGTCCTAGGTCCCCCTAGCTGTGGTCCCAGATCCCCCTAGCTGTGGTCCCAGGTCCCCCTAGCTGTGGTCCCAGGTCCCCCTAGCTGTGGTCCCAGGTCCCCCTAGCTGTGGTCCCAGATCCCCCTAGCTGTGGTCCCAGGTCTCCTTTTAAAACAGTTAGTTCACACTTTAAAATAATAACATACAAAATATTAAATATGCATACATTGTGTGTGTGTGTGTGATGCGCAGTTAATAAAGGGGGAGGGATGGGGGGGGGGGGGGGGGGGGATGGGGGTAGGATGCTGCCTAAGGACATATGAGGTTTAGTAGCAGTACTTAGCAACATCCTTCTCTCTCCTACCCTTGTTTGAGGTGACCATTATCAGGATGGACTACATCCTCATCCACTGGGGCGTGTTCAGCTTTGTCATCGTTCAACAGGATCTTAAAGCCATATTGGGATGTGATGTGAGGGTTGTGAGGTGTGGGTATGAGGTGTGTGGGATGTGAGGGATGTGAGGGGTGGGGGTTGAGGACATCATAACTGAGTAACTCCCATCTTTCTTTTACCAATCCTTTCCACCTCAAGTCCCTCCCCCAAGCCCCACCTCCCGCCCCTCCCCCAAGCCCCACCTCCCGCCCCTCCCCATTCATCCCCTCTCTCATATCAACAATACTATTTCACCACTGGCACTAACCATTAGCACTGACCACTGGCACTAACCATTAGCACTGACCACTGGCACTAACCATTAGCACTGACCACTGGCACTAACCATTAGCACTGACCACTGGCACTAACCATTAGCACTGACCACTGGCACTAACCATTAGCACTGACCACTGGCACTAACCATTAGCACTGACCACTGGCACTAACCATTAGCACTGACCACTGGCACTAACCATTAGCACTGACCACTGGCACTAACCATTAGCACTAACCACTAACACTAACCATTAGCACTGACCACCATTAGAACTGACCACTGGCACTAACCATTAGCACTGACCACTGGCACTAACCATTAGCACTGACCACTGGCACTAACCATTAGCACTGACCACTGGCACTAACCATTAGCACTGACCTTGGATACCAAAAATCTTGAAGCTTCTTCAATACCTGTGTTTTCTTTGGCTGATGTCTCGAACCAGCCCTCAAAACCTTTCTCCTTACAATACTCATCTAACTGATTAACGTTGCCAAGGAAACCTTCTCCAGTAAGGTCACTCTAGGGAAAACAGAGAGTTAAAGATGTGAATCTAACCATGGCAACCTACCTTATTGGCCAGTAGAACAGCAGGGATGGACTTCCCATTAGGGAGGAGCACTTTGTTATCCAAGTCCTTCTTCCAGGTCTGCACAGCTTCAAAGGTAGCCAGCCTTGTGACATCAAACACCACAAATGCCCCCACTGCTTCTTTGTCTGCAAGTGGGTAACAGCTATTGTCCTTCAACACACCATCCCATTGGGGCGTTGGACTTACCCTGGTCATGTTCCCAAACCTTTCCTGACCTACAAGAACAGAAACAATGCCAATAAGAGTGCTGAAAACATGAGGGCCATTATCGTGATGTGCAGTAACCATAGCAGCTGCCAATATCCAACAAAGTGCTATTTGTACTTTTGATCACACAAGACATAGTACACCATGCACACACACATGCACACATGCACACACACACACACACACACATGCACGCACACACACATCTGCACGCACACACATGCGCACACACGCACACACACACACTTCCATGCACGCACACACACTTACATGCACGCACACACACAGGGGCGAAGGTGCTTCAAGATCGACATTGATTATGCATCCCATGTTTATATATTATCATTATTACTCTGTACATTAATAATTACAGAGAACTTTGTCCCAAAAACTAGATAATCGTCTGTTCCAGACATTGTTAGTGTCTTCTTCAGTTGCTAACAAGGCCCGTATTTTGTCTGAGTCAGCCCTCACTCTGCTTCCTGGTTGTCTGTGGTACCACCTGCTGCACTTGGCTTCCAACCTAATGAGTTCTTGGTAGCCTTAAAATGGTGGCTTGGCCATGATTTTGTCCAGGGGTTCATTATGCCCACCATGCCCAGACACCGTACTAGACCCTCTAGGCCATCATGCAGTGACCTGCAAGGCAGGGTGGTGACGTAGTGATGCACCATAATTGGTTGCGAGACGTAATTGTTGACTTTTGCCACAGTGCTCGTCTGGGAGTTAAGGTAGAGGTTGGTAGCCGATTGACACCAGATTTTAGGCAAACTCGCCCAGCTGATGTTTTGATAGCGGACTGGGAGAGAGGAAGACCAGCTGCGTGGGATGTCGCTGTAACCTCACCACTCACCCCTGCTGTGCTGAATGAGGCAGGAATGACTGCAGGTCTTGCAGCTGCTGCTAGTGAGCAGTGCAAGCACATTGCCAATGATCCCAAGTGCCAGGAACTAGGTTGGGTATGTGTTCCTCTGGCTGTCGAGACGTATGGCAACTGGGGCAGAGAAGCACACACCACTTTTACCCGTCTGGCCACTCGGCTTGCCATCTGTGTTTCTCTGCCGAAAAGTAAGGTCACTGCTGATCTTTTTGGCAGGCTTAGTCTGGTGTTAACTCGTAGCATAGCAAGAGCTATTTTGAGTAGAAGTCTGCCCCAATCATTTGAGTAGAAGTCTGCCCCAATCATTTGAGTAGAAGTCTGCCCCAATCATTTGAGTAGACTATGTCTGAAACATTAGTTAGCTTAGGTGACTATGTCTGAAACATTAGTTAGCTTAGGTACTTAGTAGTAGTCTGTTTAATAAGTAGTTATTATTTAGTGTGTTATTATCAAATTGCTATATATGTACATGTATAGCATATTTTAATATGTATAATAATTTTTCATGAAGCGATTGTGACAGCAGATTCGGCTACCTTGGCTGCCCATATCCGCAAGCATAGAATAAATGATGAGAGGTGTGTAGGGAACTGGGCTGGGTTTGCATCCCCCTTAATGTTGGCCTGGGTATACTGAGGCTATCCAAGCACTGTATACTGCCACTCGTTTGTCCACCAGGGCAGGGTCGTCTCAAGTCACTTGTGTGCCAATGAACTATTTGGAAGGCTTTAATAGTTTGGTCCTTGGTGTGAGCAAATTCTCAAGCCATCCTACCTTGCTATCGTTGTAGGTGGAGTATGTATACTGTAGGTGTGGCTGCATGCATAATGATGTGGATGATTTATATGCATGTTGATTTTTGTATCATTATGTATATTAAATTATAATTAAACACCTGTAATAATAATAATAGAAAGGCTACCTTATATCCAACGACACACACAAACCCGCAATCCTCGTGTGCACTCCCGGACAACTTTCCCGGCATGCAAGCAGGTTAGACTTGTCAGATTTCTGGTTTTGTGAAAAATATCTCAGAGGCAGCTTCCCAATAATATCCCTCTTAAGCAGCCTTAATCCCCAGAGGGAATTCCTCTCTTTACGGGCCACTCCCAAGGTCAACTTGTCCCGCTTTGTCACCTGTCCACGTCATCCATCTGTCCAGTAGTGCATGACCTTGAACTGGTGTGCCGTTACTTAGTGAGTGCACGTTATTCATCTTTGTTGCCTGTATGTACACTTTTATATATTATGTATATAAAATTATATAGGCCATCCCCAAACTGAGCTTTATTGTTTAATTAAAGCAACACACCCTAATGTAATATATACAGAGCATCAAAAATGGTAGCAAAAAGAAACAAATAATTCATCAGTATGTAGTTATATCATTACACTGGTAAATGTCCACTAAATGAATGTGATATACCTAATACTCTGCAGTAGCTTTTAATCACCGGCTAAACCTTTGATTTGATAAAATACATACAGAAAGAAAACTGTCATACCAATGGCAAAGAGTACTTCAAAGACCACAACAGCTACCAGTAGAGCAGTTAGTGCGATACTGGAACATTTGGCAGACTTGTAATCACCACTTTTTGACTGGCGTTTTGACTGAAGAGATACAATGAGTGACTGTATGCATTTCAAAATTCAAATGTAACACTTAATTTCAGTGGGGTCTCTAGTGGCCACATAGGGCATAGGCATAGGAGGTAAAGGGTTAAAATCATAAGTGGATGTGGCAAAGAGCATGACCACAACTGAACAGACATCAATGTGAACAACCTTACCTGGTACCATATAGCAAACGTTTTATGAACCATGGTATATATACCGAAAACTGGCAAACATACCTCAAGTATGGGAGAGGTACCGAATAAGGGAACAACCATATCAAAGGGTTGTTAGATAAACGCTCAGCCGCATAAGGGAGGGGGGAGTGTTACCTGCTTAAAAATGAAATCTCTATTATCTATCAACTGCATGGTACATGTAGTGCATGTCTCTAGATACCTATTGAAGCCTACAAGGCCAAAAAGGGTTAATTCCATGTGATTGCATCGAATGAGTACATCGTGACGTTATTTCGCTTAATGAGTGGTGAAGTATTAAACAATAGACGACCAGAGGGTAGGAGCAAAACCGACATTATCAAGAGCGGCCGAGGCAGGCCTGAATAAAAACCATCATATTCATGGGGTGTGGGGATGACGAAAGAAGCTGCAAAGGCATTAACTGAGGAGGAAGGGCTGTACGTTTTAAGGGGAAAGATGGGCTTCCGACCAAACACTGGTGGGACGGATTTAGAAAGTGAGCTGTAGAGTCAGGCACTTGCGGCGTATACCCTGCACCACGCAACTTATAACGCAGCCGTGCAACCTCTGGTAGCGACTCTCCGCCTACATGATCCGTAAAACAGTACACCTGATTCATTGCAAACCCATAACGTTGATTAGAAAATTTAATGAGTTTTGTGTTCCTTACTTTCCACATTCGGTTCCTTTGTTCTATCTCCCCAAAACTTATGAACACAAACCATTGGAGAGAGAAAGAGATCAGCCGTGGTAATTGCTGTAAAGCCAGCTATGCCCATGTAATATCATGGCAACACTATTTTCACTCTCTTCTGTTGCTACTGAGACAGGAATTGTTAATTAGTTATTTTAATCTATGCATACACTCACATGCGCGCACACGCACACACACACACACACACACACACACACACACACACACACACACACACACACACACACACACCCCAGCGAAAAAATCCTGGGCACGATCTTGGCCAAGATCATGCCCAAGGTCAAGATAGCAAGATTTTGGCGGCCAAATTCTTGGCATCTTGCCCCAAGATCTTTCCTCAAGATCTTGCTTTCTTGCCCCTAGACCCTTGCCTCCTTGTCCCTAGATCTTGGCCACGATCTTGCCTCCTTGCCCCTAGATCATGGCCACGATCTTGCCTCCTTGCCCCTAGATCTTGGCCACTATCTTGCCTCCTTGCCCCTAGATCTTGGCCATGATCTTGCCTCTTTGCCCCTAGATCTTGGCCACGATCTTGCCCCTAGATCTTGGCCACGATCTTGCCCCTAGATCTTGGCCATGATCTTGCCTCCTTGCCCCTAGATCATGGCCATGATCTTGCCTCCTTGCCCCCGTAGGCGTCCGCTAAGAGTTTTCCAGGGGGGGGCAAAACCAAACCAGGGGGAAGGTGCGGGAGGGGGATGTGCCCCCTCCCGCGCGAAGCGCGAAAGCTTTCAGTGTTATTCAGTTTTATAAGTATCGATCATGCTGTTATATCAATGAATATAAATTAGTTTGGGTATGCCGGGGGGGGGGCAAATGCCCCCCCTTGCCCCAATGAGCGGACGCCTATGTCAATGTCCCTAGATCTTGCCTCCTTGCCCTAGATCTTGGCCATGATCTTGCCTCCTTGCCCCTAGATCTTGGCCATGATCTTGCCTGCTTTCCCCTAGATCTTGGCCATGATCTTGCCTCCTTGCCCCTAGATCTTGGCCATGATCTTGCCTCCTTGCCCCTAGATCTTGGCCATGATCTTGCCTGCTTTCCCCTAGATCTTGGCCATGATCTTGCCTCCTTGCCCCTAGATCTTGGCCATGATCTTGCCTGCTTTCCCCTAGATCTTGCCTCCTTGCCCCTAGATCTTGGCCATGATCTTGCCTGCTTTCCCCTAGATCTTGGCCATGATCTTGCCTCCTTGCCCCTAGATCTTGCCTTCTTGCCCCTAGATCTTGGCCATGATCTTGCCTCCTTGCCCCTAGATCTTGGCCATGATCTTGCCTCCTTGGCCCCTGATCTTGGTCATGATCTTGCCTTCTTGCCCCTAGATCTTGGCCATGATCTTGCCTGCAGATCTTGGCCATGATCTTGCCTCCTTGCCCTAGATCTTTAGGCACAATCTCGCGCTAAGATCGAACCTATAATTTCATCCTGCCCTCTTTGACACAAGAAATGGGCAAGGTTATTATATTTAACAAAAAGAAACACACATCACTTATTTACTGTCCCTTTACTTTTGTTTTTACTTTGTCTCTGCACTTCTGATTGCAGGATTTTTGTTTGCTGGAAGCATTGTCTTTTTCTCCAAATTTATTTCTTAAGCAATCTGTGGAGTGATATGCAGGCAACACAAATGGGTAAAATATCTGGCGAGGTGGGGCATGAAAACAAATGCATCCATGCAAAAAATATAAACCATCAAGTAGCTGCATTGGGACAATGGCGGTTTCAAACTTATCGTTGATTTTCCCACTGGGACAAACGATGCTTTCACCTCATCAGTGTATAGAGTATTTAGTAGGCTGAGCGCTTTTTTAATTTTATATCAGTCCCTCTCAGACTCAATAAATATACACCACTTTCCTATGTCAATGTATACATTCATTTTGTACTGATATTAACTTACAGTCAAAAAGTACTCTGGTGAGTGACTTGAACCTGATGGACCTGCTGGTTGCGCATCTGGCAGTATCTCCATGGGAGCAGGGCTAGCTGGGTGTTGTTGATTACATTTCTGTACATCACAGGCCAGTGTGGGTCCTCCAATTCCTACAAAAAATGTGCCTAGTATTATATCTTTCACCCGTTAGAGGTACTTATACCTTTATTTGGCTGGCTGGCTGTTTGCGATAAGGTGTGCTAAAATACTTTCCACTGCAACCCGTATACGTCTCAGCTCATCATTACATCCCTACAAATAAAGATAAACATGTAACTGAAGTCATCGTATACCTGCATTTGAATTAATTATTGCATGAAAAGACCACAATATAATGCATATACGAGAATACATACATACATATACATCTACAAGCCTCAAACCACCCACACACAACAAGTTTTTGACACCCTACAAACCTCACAGACCCACACACACTACAAGCCTTCGTCACACACCCTACAAGCCTTCGACGCACACACCGTACAAGCTCCAACACACTGCAATGCTCGACACCTACACACACTGCAACCCTTCGACACCCTACAAATATTTGACACCCACACACCCTACAACCCTTTGACACACACCCTACAAGCCTCCAACCACCTAAGCCTGAAACATACAAGCCTTCAACACCTGTACCCTACAAGCCTTCAACACCCACACCCTACAAGCCTTCGACACCCACAACCTACATACACACACGGCAGCGCTCAACACCTACGCACACTGCAATGCTCACACCCACACACACCCTACAAGCCTTCAACCTCCCAGACACGCAAGCCTTTGACACACACAAACTAACAGCCTTCGACACACACCCTACAAGCTTCCAACACCCACACACTTCAACCCTTCGACACCCACACACCCTACAAGCCCACACACTAACACTACAAGCCTTTGACACCCACAAACCCTACAATCCTCCAACACAACACCCTACAAGCCTCAATACTCACATACCCACACACACCCTCCTCCAAAAAGTCTCAATACTCATACACTACCTACCAGCCTCCAGCATCGCAAACCACACATACGCTTCCACTCACCAATACTAGACTCAGCACCACATACATGTACCAACCAAGCCAGCAGCACTTGAACACAACCTAAAACCCTCCCCATAGCTATACACACCATCCACAATTCATCAACGACATGGGTGCAGATTCTCAAACAGGAAACAGCATGCGCGCATCAATTAGAACATACCTCGAAATAATGTAGCTGCTGCTAACGTTTTTCGTTCACTAGCATGAGAAAGCCATACCTTTTATTACAAGAAACACTAGAAAGGTCCACTTACTTCATATTCCGACTGAAGAAATGGATCTTTGTGTCTGCTAAAGTAGTATCATATTGTGCATTGTGTAAACTCACGCGACCGTTACAAAACCAGCGATCGTGACCAAACACGGATACCAAAATATGCCGGGGAATAGCTGAATGTTACTTGCCGATACACATTTTGCTTTCTTCGGCTCCTATAGCAGTAGCGGATTAGTCTCGTACCCAGACCCTCAATCCCACAGCTGCGGGTGGATTACATCACCGCTACGTGGAAGAGGGTCTGGCGAATAGGTCGAACTTTTTTGTTCTGACTTTCCTCGATTTCGGAGGACCAATCAGATTGCAGCATGGTCTGACGTCACGGTCGCAACATTGTAATTGCATTCCATAGCAATAATGAGCAATAATGAGTCAATTAAGAAGCGATTAGAATGTCGGGGACTAACTCGGGGGAATCACTAGACGCCGTTGTTATTCGTGCATCCCAAAGACTGACTGAAAGATGGAGACAACCACAAGGACAGCAGAGAGCACCTCCCGATACAAGAAGCTCATGACAAGGGCCTCCAAACCCACCTCCACACCCACCAGGTGCACTGTCCCCTTCAAAAGCAGCACGCGATTGGTTGCCATCCCTTGCCAGGCGGCACGGAACGCGGACCTCCGCACCCACACATAGGAACAACAGACGAGAGGCAGCGCGTAGTACCAGTAATACTGGATGGGGGAGGATTGGTACCAAAGAACCATAACAATGGCCACCACTGTGGCTACCTGAACTACCACCATCTTAGGGCTACAGTCCCCCACCCCTCCACTGTTAGCTCCCACCCTCCTACAAGAACGGGGCAACTTCTCCAAGACCCAGCAAAAAGTTCTTGGGAAAGATTCTTGCCAAGAAGAGCAAGATCTTGGCAGGAGGCCAAGATCTTGCCAGGAGGCTGAGATCTTGCCATACCTTGAGTAAGATCTTGGCCAAAACTTGGCCGGCATAATCTTGGCAAGTTGGGCAAGATTTTGGGCAGGAATCTTGTCCAAGAGCTTTTTGCTGGGGATGGCCACAAGCACACACGCCAGCCAACCCACGAAGCCTGCCGTCACAGCAACTTTGAGGGGCAGCCTGTGGTAGGTATGGTAGTACCTCTTGCCCTCTTTGTACAGGGCTATGAGGCTGCGGGACAGGTCCGCGGCCCTTTGGACATGGTGGGCGTTTATTAGAGTATCGATCTCTTGGAAGCTCGGCGGGCAACAGCCCGGGAAAGGGTCTGAAGAGCAAGGGGAGAGAGCTGTTCTGTGTGCGCTCCGTCTTGACCCTAAGCTGCGCGGTACAAAGACTAGAGTCCTGTGTATGCCTTCCCAATTATTGGGAAGGCATACGCAGGACTCTAGTCTTTGTACCGCGCAGCTTAAATTGTCGTCTTTGCGAGCAGTCCGACACAGACACCGAACAGACTTTGCAGTGATTCATTCCGCACTTAATTACACGATGACGACACTTATGACGACACAATAACTGCATAAACATTCAAAACAAGTCAGAACAAAAAAGTTCGACCTATTCGCCAGACCCTCTTCCACGTAGCGGTGATGTAATCCACCCGCAGCTGTGGGATTGAGGGTCTGGGTACGAGACTAGTAGCGGATCCAGCGAGGGGGTCCTGGGGGTCCGGACCCCCCCCCTCAATAATGATGATTACGTAATTAACTGACCTTAATCACGTGCTTCGCTGGTCGTGAAAACAGAATTGATTATCGTGACGGTGTTGCTCTACTGGTTGATACATTGACACAGGCCCGTAGCCAGGAAGTATCTATAACTAAGACAGCGGAACTATATACGGTAATAATAGGCCTATGCCAGTCGACCCTCGCCCGTTAAAAGTTACGAAAAAATTTTACGGCCGGGTGCGCAATTGCGGATAATTAATCTGGCCGGTAATCGGTTAATGAAGTTCATAAGGTGTGTGTAGACCCTGTCAATGGAATGCGTGCCCGTACAATTACATATACATTGGTGGTCCTAACATATAAACACTGGTACATGAACTTGTATGGTCTGTCATGCAGATGTTGAAAGCACAGAAATAGACTGTGAACGTCATTAAAGCTTAATATCTGTATGCACGTATTATAGATTGTGCAACTGTCTTTATAATGCATTTTGTATCTTGTGTATGATATCTGTATACAACACTGGATGCCACCTAATATGTACAGTGCGATAAATGTTCTGCATGCATGGGCGACAAATCAAAAACGGGTTAAACCATGCACCATGCAAGGTATACATGCAGTCTGATGAGAAATTACTTTGTTACTAAAGACATTGCATAGAATTTTGAAATCAAGAATCACGAATCTTTTTCCATAATGGTCAAGGAGGCTAGAGGAGGCAAGATCGTGGCCAAGATCTAGGGACAAGGAGACAAGATCGTGGCCAAGTTCTAGGGGCATGCAAGGAGGCAAGATCAGGGCCAAGATCTAGGGGCAAGGAGGCAAGATCATGGCCAAGATCTAGGGGCAAGGAGGCAAGATCATGGCCAAGATCTAGGGGCAAGGAGGCTGCCAAGATCTATAGGGGCAAGGAGGCAAGATCGTGGCCAAGATCTAGGGGCAAGGAGGCGGCCAAGATCTAGGGGCAAAGAGGGAAGATCGTGGCCAAGATCTAGGGGCAAGGAGGCAAGATCATGGCCAAGATCTAGGGGCAAGGAGGCAAGGAGGCGGCCAAGATCTAGGGGCAAAGAGGCAAGGTTGTGGCCAAGATCGAGGGGCAAGGAGGCAAGATCGTGGCCAAGATGTAGGGGCAACCATAGGTGTCCGCTCATTGGGGCAAGGGGGGGCATTTGCCCCCCCCTGGCATACCCAAACAAATTAATATTCATTGATATAACAGCATGATCGATACTTATAAAACTGAATAACACTGAAAGCTTTCGCGCTTCGCGCGGGAGGGGCACATCCCCCTCCCGCACCTTCCCCCTGGTTTGGTTTTGCCCCCCCCCCCCCCCTCCCTGGAAAACTCTGAGCGGACGCCTATGGGGCAAGGAGGCAAGATCATGGCCAAGATCTAGGGGCAAGGAGGCAAGATCGTGGCCAAGATCTAGGGGCAAGGAGGCGGCCAAGATCTAGGGGCAAGGAGGCAAGATCATGGCCAAGATCTATGGGCAAGGAGGCAAGATCGTGGCCAATTAAGATCTAGGGTCAAGGAGGCTGCCAAGATCTATAGGGGCAAGGAGGCGGCCAAGATCTAGGGGCAAAGAGGCAAGATCGTGACCAAGATCTAGGGGCAAGGAGGCGGCCAAGATCTAGGGGCAAGGAGGCAAGATCATGGCCAAGATCTAGGGTCAAGGAGGCAAGATCGTGGCCAAGATCTAGGGGCAAGGAGGCAAGATCGTGGCCAAGATCTAGGGGCAAGGAGGCAAGATCATGGCCAAGATCAAAGAGCAAGATCCTGGCCAAGATCTACAGGCAAGGAGGTAAGATCTTGGCCATGATTTAGGGGAAAGGAGGCAAGATCGTGGCCAAGATATAGAGGCAAGGAGGCCCCAAAGGAGGCATGATGGGAGGCGAGATGATGGGGCCAGGAGGCACGATCATTCTCAATATTCTTGTGTGGAATCTTGGTCAAGATTGCATACAAGAATCCTGACCATGATCTTGGACAATATTATTCTTTCTGAGTATGTCGTTTGATTTTGGTAGTCTGTCTTGACACAATCCCTCAATTTGCTATTGCTGTGGATTATTTTTAGTCCAATTTTGAAATTGTTTAATATTTTCTTGGGCAAGATCTTAGACATCATGGCCAAGAATCTTGAATCTTGGTCAGGATGCATTAGATCTTGGTCAAGATTGCCAAGATCATGGCCAAGATCGATAAGATTTTTTCGCTGGGACACCATACACCTAAGTCATAACTTACGACGATGGAGAGGAAGAGAGCGGGTATAGTACAGAAACATGTCGACACATTTAGGAGACAGCAAACTGATGCCATCATTACTGTCACGAATAAATAGTCGTGAGGCTGCGATAACGCAACATTTGCCGCCATGGGCAGTATCACGGCAGGCTGTTGAACTACCACATGGAGGCCATTATAATGGCGACCGCCTTCCAGCGGGTCCTGCAATACACGTGCATACAGGTTTAATGACCACAATACATATCACACGTTCACGCATAACCTACCTTCAAGTTCGAGGAGCCAGAATGTAGCAGGGGTAGCAGGGGTTCCCTTTCGCTATGTGCCATCGCTCGTAATGCACCTGTCAATGGTAACTGCGACCCTCCCTCCTCCGGGACATATGGGGGATTAGTGGGGGATTTGACAGGCTAACCAAATTATTGCGGTACGCATTTGACCGCACACGGAGATTTGACCTCGACCTCGACCCGATCGCGGAAAAACAACTTTAATGGTAAACCAACGCCCTAGCAAAAAATCCTGTAAGAATTTATAAGAATTATAATGAGTTAAGAATATGCAAGAAATTGGGACCAAGATCTTATTAGGAATCCCATAAGATCTGATAAGAATCTTATAAGTTTCTTACAAGAACCTTGAAGGTATCTTAAAGGAACTTGTAAAATTCTTACAGGATTCTTACAAGATCCTATTACTAATTCCTACAGGATTCTTATAAGATTCAAGAAATTGGGACCAAGATCTTATTAGGAATCCTGTAGGATCTGATAAGAATCTTATAAGTTTCTTACAAGAATCTTGAAAGTATCTTAAAGGAACTTGTATGATTCTTATACAGGATTCTTACAAGATCCTATTACTAATTCCTACAGGATTCTTATAAGATTCAAGAAATTGGGACCAAGATCTTATTAGGAATCCTGTAGGATCTGATAAGAATCTTATACGTTTCCTACAAGAATCTTGAAGGTATCTTAAAGAAACTTGTATGATTCTTATACAGGATTCTTACAAGATCCTATTACTTATTCCTACAGGAATCTTATAAGATTCAAGAAATTGGGACCAAGATCTTATTAGGAATCCTGTAGGATCTGATAAGATACTTATAAGTATCCTACAACAATCTAGAATGTATCTTAAAGGAACTTGTATGATTCTTATACAGGATTCTTACAAGATCCTATTACTTATTCCTACAGGAATCTTATAAGATTCAAGAAATTGGGACCAAGATCTTATTAGGAATCCTGTAGGATCTGATAAGATACTTATAAGCTTCTTACAAGAATCTTGAAGGTATCTTAAAGGAACTTGTATAATTCTTACAGGATTCTTACAAGATCCTATTACTAAATACATTAGGAATCTTACAAGATGCAAGAAATTGGGATCAAGATCTCATTAGGAATCCTGTAGGATCCGACAGGAACTTATGTAAAGAATCTAACACGGTCCTTGTCAGTACAATTCTTATAGGCTCATCCATGAAATAAGTTCCTAGTCAGTTAATTGTATTTCATTTCCTGGAATGCAAGAAAATTGGGGACCAGGATATGTAAAGGAATTCCTTATGATCTATAAGATTCATTTGAACATATTCTTAAAAGATATATTAAAGCTTTCTTGTACGAGATTCATATATACAAGTAAATAAAAACATTCTCTATGAGAAAGTTGGTGGCATATAGGATTTGAAGGCAATGGTGGTGTAAAAAGGAAGGAAACAAGGGTCTAGTAATAAGGAAAAATGGAATAGTCCTATATTTAGCACACGAACAACATACTATATCCTACATATAGAAATGTGCTAAATATAGGACTATTCCATTTTTCCTTATTACTAGACCCTTGTTTCCTTCCTTTTTACACCACCATTGCCTTCAAATCCTATATGCCACCAACTTTCTCATAGAGAATGTTTTTATTTACTTGTTTCATTGATTTTTATTCATACCCGATTATGAGCCGTATAGCATATTAAGTAATCCATCTTGATATGAGAGGGAGGTTGTAAAGGTACGACATACCATTGAGTGACCTTAACTCTTTTCGCCGAGCGAGATGCACGTTCAGGACTATGGCAATATCGCTGTCTTTTTTCAGGATCTGCTCGATACCTTGCACGTCGAGAGGTCCGTTCCTTTTCAGGATCTGAGGGGGCTTTTAAGGGGCGGCCGAAATAGAAGAGAGGGTATTAATTGTCGCCCCAGCGCGATGAACCCACAAACGCATTTTGTATCGGGCCAGAAGCAGACAGCACCCTCCCCCCCCCCCCCCCCCCCCACTAATCGCATCTCGATACCTTGCGCGTCGAGAGATCCGTTTCTTTTCAGGCTCTGCTCGATAGTTTTCACGTTTGAGAGGCCCGCTTCTTTTCAGGCTCTGCTTTGTAGTTCCGCTCGGGCTGAATCTAATACGTCGTCTCTAGTTTTGAGGTACTATGCTCGTCGTTTGGCTTTCTTCTTATCCTGACGTGCATGAAGGCATTTTGAGAAAAAAAAACTTCACTATTAAAGTTACAAAGAGCGTCAAACCTACAACGATCGAATATTAACAAGAATGATTATAGTACGCACGTGCACGTTATTAAAAATACATAACCGCCAAAGTTAATTACCACTACGTGTAGTGCCCAGACCGTACACATGTGATGTATACTGCTAGTACTTCGTATAAAGAGCGACGTAGGACCTATCCGAGTCGTGTCAGTGCAGTAAGCTATACGTGATTTGCTAACACAACCACCGATAAATGTCATGTAGCCTCGAGACGTTTTGACCACAGAAGCGAAAATGCCAGTGAATTCTGAAGCCATTGGTGTGATTTTCATTTCTTAAAAGTGTTCCTATCCCGAGTTATGCGTGGTCAAGAACAAGAAGAAGAAGAAGAAGAACGAGAAATACGTGGGACTGGGTACGAGTTTCAAAAATTGTTTTGTTCTCTACAACCACGCGGTTTTGTGACATCAAACAAACACGAAACTGCTTGTTGTTGCCTTCTTGTACGACGACGATAACAAGGTAAGTCATCCGCTCGTCGGGAGTCTTGTTAGAAGCGGGTCGCGTTTTTTTAATGACATTCATAATCGGGGTCAAATCCTATATGAGAGTTACTAACGTAACTCTCGATAAATGTACTAACCAAAAATTACAAATGCAAAAATACATTCCTTTCAATGTTACATATAGTTCACTTTGAGTTTCCTCTCACTTTCTTTAAAATGTCCAGGCATTTTGGTTGCAGCTAGTTATTATGTCATTTCCTTTGCAAATCATAGTCCCTTTTCCAAATTTGACTTCTATGCACTCTAAAAATGATAAAATTACAAAGCTTTATTACACCACAAAAATGATGCACAAAATATATTTATACATTCTTTTTATTACCCCCTTCTTGTGCTTATCCCTCAAGCTATCCTTCATTTCCCATCGTATCTTAAATCTTTTTACTGTCCAAATGTATCCCTTAAATTGTAGTGCACTCGTTACATACTTACCTTCAATAAGAGCTACTCGTTTAGGAGAAAGGTTTAGCTTTTCACATTGATCTGATTTTTTTTTATACAACGATTTTGACATCTACTATTCCGTAAACAATGATTGCATAAGTCGCCCAGCATATTTGCTAGGCTCAGTAGCTGGAATGGCCAGCATATTCTCACCGTTACAGTTGTGAAATGCTTGACATCCTCAGCATTAGTGATTACCCGAGGAGCATGTGCAGGGATGGTAGACTACACATACAAAGTAGAAAATGTAACCACTAATTAATTTTTTTATTTCCATTACCTTTGTATCACTAGCTGATAGCCACATCTGCGTCAGCTCCAGAAGAGTGGTATTGATGGATTTCTGAAAATGACTATTTCAAATACATCCTCTAATCTTGTACATAAATTTACCAAGTAGAACAAACAATCTCCGGCCGGCTCAAGAGAACATGTATCCTTATTATTTCATTTTTGGGGAGAAGAGGAAAGAGGAAGCAGAATGAGGAGAAGAACTTTGTATTAATTTTTTTTTTGTTAAATTATATTTTTTACAGTGTCACTTACCGTTTTGGTTATTGTTGTCACTTGAAACAAGATTGATATTAAATTAGATTGCTGTTTGGTTGCAATATTTACCTTGTTCTGGTGTATTTTCTTTATCTTCATCAATGGTGATTGGGTTCTGATTTGTTTCACTCTAAAGGAAAGGTGCAATGTTAATAGTATTATTATACACATCATTGCTAACTGTTTGAGACTGATCTTCATTCGGCCAAACAAAAGTAGATGATTGTTGTGGCAACTGAGTTTCTGAATTCTGAATCATGTATTGATGACATTTGATACATATAAATCATTACAACTATGTATATAATTGTTTTATAATTATGTTACCATATACGTTTGAGCTTCATTCACACTTTAATTGTTTTGTGTGTGGTTCTGCCTGGTCCTGTGATCCCCATGACAGGTGGTTATTTCTCTGCAGGAAATTAACAAACAATGCTATAAGTAAGATTGTAGTTATTTTATCAAAGAGCATAAAAACTAAGGTATAGTAAAAAAATCATTAATAGTTAGAACCTGTAATAATCTTTTTAATCTATAACCTTTGGTTTTGGTTATACTTCATCTGATGTGCTATCACTGCTGTCCTCTTCCTCCCTTTGCCGCTTCAGAGGGGCTGGCTTCCTAGGCTTTTCATCTATACGTAAGTATACATTAACATTCCCATTTACCATTATTAGATTAACCATTTACCGTGTATACTTACAATAGCAACATCTTGTCGCTCTCCTTTTTCCGAATTCCATACCACTTTTAATTCTGCAAGCAAATCAGTGGAGCTGATGGAACTTCCGTCCTCATCTTCAAGTTGTGATGATTTAACAACAAACAGCTTATTTGTTCTTAAACTCTTCACAGTACACCATTCTGTACAAAACAATATTATTTACAGTATGTATTGTATAAGCACAACATTTAACATCTTATTCTTTGATCTGGACCAGGATAAGCTATAATTTCCCTTTGCCCGTTGACACAGACTACTGTCGCGCTAAATGTAAGCTATGAATGATATTTACGGCAGCATGAGAGTACTGTATCAGCTGCTCTTGATAGTCAAAGGAAGTACACAAGTAACCAATAATAGTATTCATATAATTAAGCACAGCTGCTCCTCAATTCATATGACCCTGAGAAGGTAGCTTCGTGGAATTGACACGCAATGCCAGGGAATACAGTTAGATGTATATACATTACTTTCAAAACTGGCTCAAGTATAAACCACACTGTAATAAATGTACGTGATCACAAACGATCCTGAGCATTTTGATTTGTTAAACGCAAAGCTTGACCTACTAAACGTAATTTGAATACTCGCAAAACTGAGTCTGGTACAAACAATAGTCAGCCAACCTATATAGCAATTTCATGCACGTATTTTTTTCTCCTAAGTATGCATATGCTTGCACATAGTACATACTAATCTGACTACTATTAATTTGGCAAAAGTTTAACTTAAACAACATACAAACACAAAGCTCACTTATTGGAGAAGGAATTGGGTTCTCCGCGTTGTTTAAGTGCTTCAACGGAATTTTCTTGGCCCGTAGACTCATCTCCTTGAGAAAACTTCGATGCTATATATAAAGATTGAACGGAAGTGTGCCTGTGTGACGTGCATGGGAGCCGGCCGCGGCATGCCGCATGATATAAGAAATACTACAAGACACTTACAAGAATCCTGCAGCGTCTATACTTATAAGATTCCAGTTTTGATCTTATAAGAAATACTCTTACAAGAATCATGCAGCGTCTATTCTTATAAGATTCCTGTTTTGTTCTTATAAGAAAAACTCTTACAAGAATCCTGCAGCGTCTATTCTTATAAGATTCCTGTTTTGTTCTTATAAGATATATTACAAGACTCTTACAAGAATCCTGCAGCGTCTATTCTTATAAGATTCCTGTTTTAAGCTTATAAGAAATCTTGCAAGACTCTTTCAAGAATCCTGCAGCGTTTATTCTTATAAGATTGCTGTTTTGTTCTTATAAGAAGTATTACAAGACTCTTACGAGAATCCTGCAGTGTCAATGCTTATAAGGTTGCTGTTTTGTTCTTATAAGAAGTATTACAAGAGTCTTACAAGAATCCTGCAGCGTCTATTCTTATAAGATTCCTGTTTTGTTCTTATAAGAAAAACTCTTACAATAATCCTGCAGCGTCTATTCTTATAAGATTCCTGTTTTGTTCTTATAAGAAATATTCTTACAAGAATCCTGCAGCGTCTATTCTTATAAGATTCCTGTTTTGTTCTTATAAGAAATATTCTTACAAGAATCCTGCAGCGTTTATTCTTATAAGATTCCTGTTTTGTTCTTATAAGAAATATTCTTACAAGAATCCTGCATGCAGCGTCTATTCTTATACGATTCCTGTTTTGTTCTTACAAGAAATATTACAAGACTCTTACAAGAATGCAACAGCGTCTATTCTTATAAGATTCCTGTTTTGATCTTATAAGAAATCTTGCAAGACTCTTACAAGAATCCTGCAGCGTCTATTCTTATAAGATCCCTGTTTTGATCTTATAAGAAATCATGCAAGACTCTTACAAGAATCCTGCAGCGTCTTATCTTATAAGATTGCTGTTTTGTTCTTATAAGAAGTATTACAAAACTCTTGCAAGAATCCTGCAGCGTCTATTCTTATAAGATTCCTATTTTGATCTTATAGGAAAGCTTGCAAGACTCTTACAAGAATCCTGCAGCGTCTATTCTTATAAGATCCCTGTTTTGATGTTATAAGAAATCTTGCAAGACTCTTACAAGAATCCTGCAGCGTCTATTCTTATAAGATTGCTGTTTTGTTCTTATAAGAAGTATTAGTATTACAAGAGTCTTACAAGAATCCTTCAGCGTCTATTCTTATAAGATTCCTGTTTTGTTCTTATAAGAAAAACTCTTACAAGAATCCTGCAGCGTCTATTCTTATAAGATTCCTGTTTTGTTCTTATAAGAAATATTCTTACAAGAATCCTGCAGCGTTTATTCTTATAAGATTCCTGTTTTGTTCTTATAAGAAATATTCTTACAAGAATCCTGCATGCAGCGTCTATTCTTATAAGATTCCTGTTTTGTTCTTACAAGAAATATTACAAGACTCTTTACAAGAATCCAACAGCGTCTATTCTTATAAGATTCCTGTTTTGATCTTATAAGAAATCTTGCAAGACTCTTACAAGAATCCTGCAGCGTCTATTCTTATAAGATCCCTATTTTGATCTTATAAGAAATCTTGCAAGACTCTTACAAGAATCCTGCAGCGTCTATTCTTATAAGATTGCTGTTTTGTTCTTATAAGAAGTATTACAAAACTCTTACAAGAATCCTGCAGCATCTATTCTTATAAGATTCCTGTTTTGACCTTATAAGAAATCTTGCAAGACTCTTACAAGAATCCCGCAGCGTCTATTCTTATAAGATTCCTGTTTTGTTCTTATAAGAAATATTACAAGACTCTTACAAGAATCCTGCAGCGTCTATTCTTATAAGATTCCTATTTTGAGCTTATAAGAAATCTTGCAAGACTCTTACAAGTATCCTGCAGCGTTTATTCTTATAAGATTCCTGTTTTGTTCTTATAAGAAATATTAAAAGACTCTTGCAAGAATCCTGCAGCGTCTATTCTTATAAGATTCCTGTTTTGTTCTTATAAGAAATATTACAAGACTCTTACAAGAATCCTGCAGCGTCCATTCTTATAAGATTCCTGTTCTGTTCTTATACTTGAGCTTATAAGAAATCTTGCAAGACTCTTACAAGAATCCTGCAGCATCTATTCTTATAAGATTCCTGTTTGTTCTTATAAGAAATATTACAAGACTCTTGCAAGAATCCTGAAGCGTCTATTCTTATAAGATTCCTGTTTTGTTCTTATAAGAAATATTACAAGACTCTTTCAAGAATCCTGCAGCGTCTATTCTTATAAGATTCCTGTTTTGTTCCTATAAGAAATATTACAAGACTCTTACAAGAATCCTGCAGCGTCCATTCTTATAAGATTCCTGTTCTGTTCTTATAAGAAATATTACAAGACTCTTACAAGAATCCTGCAACGTCTATTCTTATAAGATCCTGTTTTGTTCTTAGGTAATTCTTACACGTTCCTATATGTTTCTTGTAGGAATCTTGTAGGAATCTTATAGGGCTTTAGGATCTTACGACGCTTATTGTTTCTTACCCTTTTTCTTATAAGAAATGAAGTTCTTATAAGATTCTTACTAATTCTTGATAAGATCCTATAGTTTTTTTTGCTAGGGCGTGTTTGTAACCTCCCCCTATCGGCGTGTTTTGCAGCTCAAAACTTGTGGCGACCTTGATAGAACACATAGTTTGGTTTCACGGTAGGTACGCAACATCATACCTAGCCTGTGCCGTACAGGGACGTAGCACTCATTATAGGAGTGGTCCGGCGAATTTAATTATTTCATAACAGCTAAGTTGCCATATCGGGTCGAAGCAATTACAGATAACAGGAATCAAGAATCGGTTCAATCGTTGCAAACTGACAGCTTTCTAAATGACGCCACGGGCACTCACAAAATAATACTAGTATTTACTTATCTAGTAACTCCGCCTTTTTAGATCATACAATTGATCAGCGATTCACTTGCAATGACCTGATATAGTAAAATGAACTGACGCACATTTAAAAAATATTAATTGCAGGGGGAAAAGTGGTCCGGCGAAAGCCGGACTTGCCGGACATATTCCTACGTCCCTGCCGTACATTCGAACGGAACAAGAACATGCGCTTTAAATAGAATACCAAACTACTAGTACAATTATAACTACAACTCTTATAGCGGCACAATATCAGAGGTATACCTACAAATAGTCCCAGGTCCCCCTAGCTGTGGCAGGGACGTAGGAATATGTCCGGCAAGTCCGGCTTTCGCCGGACCACTTTTCCCCCTGCAATTAATATTTTTTAAATGTGCGTCAGTTCATTTTACTATATCAGGTCATTGCAAGTGAATCGCTGATCAATTGTATGATCTAAAAAGGCGGAGTTACTAGATAAGTAAATATTATTTTGTGAGTGCCCGTGGCGTCATTTAGAAAGCTGTCAGTTTGCAACGATTGAACCGATTCTTGATTCCTGTTATCTGTAATTGCTTCGACCCGATATGGCAACTTAGCTGTTATGAAATAATTAAATTCGCCGGACCACTCCTATAATGAGTGCTACGTCCCTGTGCGGTCCCAGATCCCCATAGCTGTGGTCCTAGGTCCCCCTAGCTGTGGTACGTCCCAGGTCCCCCTAGCTGTGGTCCCAGGTCCCCATAGCTGTGGTCCCAGGTCCCCCTAGCTGTGGTCCCAGGTCCCCCTAGCTGTGGTCCCAGGTCCCCCTAGCTGTGGTCCCAGGTCCCCCTAGCTGTGGTCCCAGGTCCCCCTAGCTGTGGTCCCAGGTCCCCCTAGCTGTGGTCCCAGGTCCCCATAGCTGTGGTCCTAGGTCCCCCTAGCTGTGGTTCCAGGTCCCCCTAGCTGTGGTCCCAGGTCCCCCTAGCTGTGTTCCTAGGTCTGTCCTAGGTCCCTCTAGCTGTGGTCTCAGTATTATTGCACTCATGCAATAATACTGAGCTCACACTGAATGCTGAAATGCCCCCAAACCATGCATATACGGTTTGTAGTACCGTAAGGTTATTAATCTATGTATTTACAGCAATTCTATTTTTTTAATTAGGCCGTCCTCAAAAGCTTTATTGTTAGGAACGTATTCTGTAGTGAATATCTGTATACAGAGCATCAAAAACGGTTAGCAAAAAGAAACAAAAGTAGTTATATCATTACTAGCTTTTAGCTTTTAATCGGGAGAAGTTCTGATTTGATGCCATATTAAGAGACAATAAGATGCTACACCAATGGCAAAGAGTACTTCAAAGACCACAACAGCTACCAGTAGAGAAGTTAGTGCGATACTGGAGCATTTGGCAGACTTGTAATCACCACTTTCTGACTGGCGTTTTAACTGGAAGAGATACAATGAATGACTGCATGCATTTCAAAATTCAAATGTAACACTTTCAGTGGGGTCTCTAGTGGCCACACAAGGCATAGGCCAGCGGCGGATCCAGGGGGGGGCACTCGGGGCACGTGCCCCCCCCCCCCCCCCCCCTTCCGTTTATAAATTCGGGCCGCATTTTATAATAATAGCTGCACGCTTGCGCTGCTTACTACTATTGACACCCGTACGCATGAACTGTACTACTGTACTATGTCCCGGGCTCCCCGATACGCGATCATACCCCCCCCCTCCCCCCCCCACTTTTCGTATCGGGCCAGAAGCCGATAGCACCCCGCTTTTCGTATTGGGCCAGAAACCGACAGCACCCCCCCCCCCTCCGCTTTTTGTATCGGGCCAGAAACCGACAGCACCCCCCCCCCTCCCCCCAGCCACACCCACCATCCGTGTCTCCCCCCCTAAAACCTGGATCCAGGCATATATGCCTACAGCGGCGGATCCATATAAGGAGGTAAAGGGTTAAAATCATAATTGGATATGGCAAAATGAGAGCATGGCTACAACTGAACAGACATCAATGTGAACAACCTTATCTGGTCTGCTATGCACCAGAGATCTATATATGATCTCTGTATGCACATGATCAAAGGAGATGTGTTAAATCCTCTCACTACTAAATATTATTAAGTAGAAGCAAATAAATTTTCACACAACATGTTACTGATCTGATGGTGTACCATAATTGATACACCCTATCTACCCCCATTAAAAAAAAAAAAAAAAAAACATGTATAATTATATCTCCATAACTTATGTATGGATATGAACACAAGCCATTTCTTGTCATTGGAGAGAGAAAGAGATCAACTGTCGTAATTGCTGTAATGCCAGCTATGCCCATGTAATATCATGGCAACACTATTTACTCTCTCCTTACATCTTCTGTTGCTATAATTCTACTGAGACAGGAATTGTAAACTATTTAAGTGGAGGTATTTTAATCCATGCACGCACGCACGCACACACGCACACACGCACACACGCACACACGCACACACACACGCACACGCGCGCGCGCGCACGCACGCACACACACACGCACACACGCACACACACACACACACACACACACACCATACATCTATAAGTCACAACGTACGAAGATGGAGAGGAAGAGAGCGGGTATAGTACAGAAACATGTAAACAGGTTTAGGAGACAGCAAACTGATGCCATCATTACTGTCACGAATAAATAGTCGTGAGGTTGCGATAACGCAACATTTGCCGCCATGGGCAGTATCACGGCAGGCTGTTCAACTACCACATGGAGGCCATCATTATGGTGACCGCCTTCCAGCGGGTCCTGCAATACAAGGTTTAATGACCACAATACATATCAATAATATCACACGTTCACCGGCGTATAATCTACCCTTAAGTCCGAGGAGCCCGAATTTAGCAGATCTTCCCTTTCGCTATGTGCCATCGCTCGTAAGCCTTCAATCGCCGCCTGCTAGCGTATTACGGGCCGTAGAGGTTAAAGTTCATGACCGGGTACAAGAAATGGAATTCATCCAGGACGGGCTTGGGCCAATGCCATGAACTTTAACCTTTACGGCTCCAGGGGCGGAGGTGCTTCACGATCGACATCGGTTATGCATGCTCAAATCATTTTGTATTTAGATGTTTATAATATTATTTTTATTACTTGTAATTTTTCATGAAGCGATTGTGACAGCAGTTTCGGCTGCCTTGGCTGCCCATATCCGCAAGCATAGAATAAATGATGAGAGGTGTGTAGGGAACTGGGCTGGGTTTGCATCCCCCTTAATGTTAGGGTACCGAGGCTGTTCAAGCAGCACTGTACTGTCTATCGTTTGTCCACCGGGCAGCGTCATCGTGTGCAATGAACTATTTGGAAGGCTTTAATAGTTTGGTCCTTGTGTGAGCAAATTCTCGAGCCATCCTACCCCGCTATCGTTGTAGGTGGAGTGTGTATACTGTAGGTTGTGGCTACATGTGAGAAAGGTGCATAATGATGTGGATGATGTCGATTTGTGTATCCATTATGTATAGATGAAATTATAATTAAACACTTGTAATAATACTAGCTTATATCCAACGACCTAAAGCGGGACAAGTTGACCTTGGGAGTGGCCCGTAAAGAGAGGAATTCCCTCTGGGGATTAAGGCCGCGTAAGAGGGACATTATTGGGAAGCTGCCTCTGAGATATTTTCACAAAAACACATAAATCTGATAAGTCTAACCCGCTTGCATGCCGGGAAAGTTGGCCGCTTGCATGCCGGGAAAGTTGGCCGCTTGCATGCCGGGAAAGTTGGCCGCTTGCATGCCGGGAAAGTTGGCCGCTTGCATGCCGGGAAAGTTGGCCGCTTGCATGCTGGGAAAGTTGGCCGCTTGCATGCTGGGATAGTTGGCCCGGGAAAGTTGTCTGGGAGCGCACGCGAGGATTGCATTTATGTGTCGTCGTCCATCCGTCCAGTAGTGCATGACCTTGAATTGGTGTGCCGTTATGCATTTAGTGAACGCTATTCTATAAAGACCATGCAGCTGTGTGTGCGCACATAATTGATTTATATACCTAAATTCTATGCTAGCTATACCGCCCATGCATAGTTCGTCTGTGAGGGGGCGGGGCTCCAGACAGTCTTTGTTGCCTGTATGTACACTTTTATATATTATGTATATAAAATTATATAGGCCATCCCCAAACTGAGCTTTATTGTTTAATTAAAGCAACACACCCTAATGTAATATCTTCAAGTATACAGAGCATCAAAAATGGTAGCATAAAGAAACAAGTATGTCATTACACTGGTAAATAATCACTAAATGAATGTGATACCAAAAGCTCTGCAGTATAGCTTTTAATCAGGAGAAGTTTTGATTAGATACAATACATACACAGCTAAAAATGTCATACTAATGGCAAAGAGTACTTCAAAGACCACAACAGCTACCAGTAGAGAGGTTAGTGCGATACTGGAACATTTGGCAGACTTGTAATCACCACTTTCTGACTGGCGTTTTGACTGAAGAGATATAATGAGTGACTGTATGCATTTCAAAATTCAAATGCAACACTTTCAGTGCGCCTCTAGCGGCCATATAGGGCATATGCATAGGAGGTTACAATCATAAGTGGATGAGAGCATGACCACATCTGAACAGACATCAATGTGAACAACCTTACCTGGTACCGTATAGCAAATGTTTTATGAACCCTGGTACATATACCGAAAACTGGCAAACATACCTCAAGTATGGGAGAGGTACCGAATAAGGGAACAACCATATCAAAGGGTTGTTAGATAAACACACAGCCGCATAAGGGGGGGGGGGGGGGGGGGGAAGTATTACCTGCTTAAAAATGAAATCTCTATTATCTATCAACTGCATGGTACATGTAGTGCATGTCTCTAGATACCTATTGAAGCCTACAAGGCCAAAAAGGGTTAATTCCGTGTGATTGCATCGAATGAGTTATTTCGCTTAACGAGTGGTGAAGTATCGATGAATTGCATGGGGCGAGCCCACCATATAAGGACATTTTGCCAATAATTAATTACAATAGACAACTTCACGATCTGATTATTTTGTACTCCGGATGTGATGTCACCTAGTCACTACGAAGAAGTCCGTTGTTGTCTCTTTGTTGTCTCTAGGTTTTACTGGGCCTCATATAGTTACATCGTTGTGGGGCCCAATAAAAGCTAGAGACAACAACGGACTTCTTCGTAGTGTCTAGATGACATCACATCCGGAGTACAAAATAATCAGATCGTGAAGTTGTCTATTTCAAAGCTAGTACGGTACAATTATGGTGCAGCTACGGTACAGCTAGCAAGCCCCCTTTAATAATTCGCTGAAATCATCTATTAAACAATAGACGACCGGGGTAGGGGGGCGTCTCCAAACTATTTTAGAAAAGCTAACGTCATTTTGACGTTAGGGGGGGGGGGGGGGGGGGGGTCCAGGCTCGTGACGTTATCCGATGCACTGACCAAAAAAATGGCGGCCGGACTTCGACGTTATGAGGGGGGGGGGGGGGTTATAATGAAACGTCAAAATGACGTTAACTTTTCCAAAATAGTTTGGAGACGCCCCTAGGAGCAAACTGACATTATCAAGAGCGGCAAGGCAGGCCTGAATAAAACCATCGTATTTATGGGGTGTTCGAAGCTGCAAAGGCATTAACTGAGGAGGAAGACTGTACGTTTAAGGCCCGGCACACACTAGGCGATATTGCTGCGATATTGCTGGCAACTAGTCGCCAGCAATATCGCTGCGGTTTTTGTAGGGTGGTCCCCAGCAACCTTAGGCGTGGTTAACCGGTTATGATCCGATACTGATTATAAAACCTACACAAATGGCTGAAATTGTTGGAGTGGTAGCTATTTTGATGAGAAGAAAGCAAAGACGGCGGAAAAGATCGAAATGGGTTTAATCTTGGCTTCAGTTGTGATACTCTTTTTGTTTGGTATCGTATAGAGCTCTTTCATGGTACATGACG
This sequence comes from Eunapius fragilis, assembly GCA_963681505.1. Lineage (NCBI taxonomy): Eukaryota > Metazoa > Porifera > Demospongiae > Spongillida > Spongillidae > Eunapius > Eunapius fragilis. The sequence continues at coordinate 985,569 of OY811973.1, read as the reverse complement.
CGTGGGCGTTAATTGCTTTTTTGTCCGCCATGTTGGTGCTCGGAAAGATATGGGGTAATTGGGGTTTTGGTACTTTTGATACGTATAACTCGCGCTCCGAGGGCACAAGTAAAATCATATTTTTACAAATGTTAGTCATGTGTTAGAACACAATAATAAACGACACTCTGAAGTAATCCAAAACTACCCATACCAGAGATAATATCTATATATTATCTCTGCCCATACCGGGTACTTCTCCGAGCACCAATATGGCGGACTAATTAGAAGGATGAATGCTATTAAGACACGCGCTCTATAAACACGGCCTTTGTTCGTACAGCTCAATGAGTATTTCTATGTTGTCATAGTTTAAGTTCCACTTTTCTGACGTCGACGCCATTTTATTAACCATTTATTGTGTGGTGGCTGCGGTTTGTTTGAAGCAGTGCTCAACTTTGGGCGACATGTTGCCAGCGACAAAAGTCGCCAACAAGATACACGCACACACTAGGCGATATCGCCTAGTGTGTGCCGGGCCTAAAGGCCGACATACACGGGTCGACTTCCTGCCGATTTATCGCCTGCAACTCAAATGAATACGGGTGAAAATTCAGTAAACTAAAGTTTTACGGCGTTTTTACGCATATTCATTTGAGTTGCAGGCGATAAATCGGCAGGAAGTCGACCCGTGTATGTCGGCCTTAAGAGGGAAAATGGGCTTCCGACAAACACTGGTGGGACGGATTTAGAAAGAGAGCTGTAGAGTCAGGCACTTGCGGCGTATACCCTGCACCACGCAACTTATAACGCAGCCGTGCCACCTCTGGTAGCGACTCTCCGCCTACATGATCCGTAAAACAGTACACCTGATTCATTGCAAACCCAAACGTTGATTAGAAAATTTAATGAGTTTAGTGTTCCTTACTTTCCACATTCGGTTCCTTTGTTCTATCTCCCCAAAACTTATGTATGATACGAACACAAACCATTGGAGAGAGAAAGAGATCAGCCGTGGTAATTGCTGTAAAGCCAGCTATACCCATGTAATATCATGGCAACACTATTTAACATGTAGACACTCTCTTCTGTTGCTACTGAGACAGGAATTGTTAACTATTTCAGTAAGTGGAGGTGTTTTAATCTATGCACACACACACACACACACACACCACCACACACACACACACACACACACACACACACACACACACACACACACACACACACACACACACACACACACACACACACACACACACACACACACACACACCATACACCTAAGCAGAGATAATATTATCTTTGACCTAAGTCATAACTTACGAAGCTGGAGAGGAAGAGAGCGGGTATAGTACAGAAACATGTCGACACGTTTAGGAGACAGCAAACTGTTGCCATCATTACTGTCACGACAAAATAGTCGTGAGGCCGCGATAACGCAACATTTGCCGCCATGGGCAGTATCACGGCAGGCTGTTGAACAAACACATGGAGGCCATTATTACGGTGACCGCCTTCCAGCGGGTTCTGCAATACGCGTACATACAGGTTTAATGACCACAATACATATCACACGTTCACGCATAACCTACCTTTAAGTCCGAGGAGCCAGAATGTAGCAGATCTTCCCTTTCACTGTGTGCCATCGCTCGTAACCCTTCAGTCGACGCCTCCCAGCGTACTACGGGCCGTAGAGGTTAAAGTTCATGACATTTGAAATTTAGTTTTGCGTGACGTTTCTTCTCCGCCCGACCCCCCTCGATAGGTGACACCCTATAAATACCATTATAACAATATACACTGGCATCCACTTTTATTCCCCCCGAAATTATCCTTATGACGTAATCAATTAACGGCCGGGGCATCGGGCCATGGAAAATTGAAATGATGCAGTATCATACATTCTATACAGCATTCGCTCCAGGGGCTGGTGTTAGATGGGTTGGTCTTGGTCCAGAATAGCGGGATTAGGTCTGGGTACAAGACTACTGCAATACTGCAGTAGTCTGACTTGTTCACTGCTGTTAGAGACACTGAACTATGGCATGTTGGAAGAGGATGTGGTCCCAGGTCCCCCTAGCTGTGCTCCCAGGTCCCCCTAGCTGTGGTCCCAGGTCCCCCTAACTGTGGTCCCAGGTCCCCCTAGCTGTGGTCCCAGGTCCCCCTAGCTGTGGTCCCAGGTCCCCCTAGCTGTGGTCCCAGGTCCCCCTAGCTGTGGTCCCAGGTCCCCCTAGCTGTGGTCCCAGGTCCCCCTAGCTGTGGTCCTAGGTCCCCATAGCTGTGGTCCCAGGTCCCCCTAGCTGTGGTCCCAGGTCCCCCTAGCTGTGGTCCCAGGTCCCCCTAGCTGTGGTCCCAGGTCCCCCTAGCTGTGGTCCCAGGTCCCCCTAGCTGTGGTCCCAGGTCCCCCTAGCTGTGGTCCCAGGTCCCCCTAGCTGTGGTCCCAGGTCCCCCTAGCTGTGGTCCCAGGTCCCCCTAGCTGTGGTCCCAGGTCCCCCTAGCTGTGGTCCCAGGTCCCCCTAGCTGTGGTCCCAGGTCCCCCTAGCTGTGGTCCCAGGTCCCCATAGCTGTGGTCCCAGGTCCCCCTAGCTGTGGTCCCAGGTCCCCCTAGCTATGGTCCCAGGTCCCCCTAGCTGTGGTCCCAGGTCCCCATAGCTGTGGTCCCAGGTCCCCCTAGCTGTGGTCCTAGGTCCCCCTAGCTGTGGTCCCAGGTCCCCCTAGCTGTGGTCCCAGGTCCTAGCTGTGGTCCCAGGTCCCCATAGCTGTGGTCCCAGGTCCCCCTAGCTGTGGTCCCAGGTCCCCCTAGCTGTGGTCCTAGGTCCCCCTAGCTGTGGTCCCAGGTCCCCCTAGCTGTGGTCCTAGGTCCCCCTAGCTGTGGTCCCAGGTCCCCCTAGCTGTGGTCCCAGGTCCCCCTAGCTGTGGTCCCAGGTCCCCCTAGCTGTGGTCCCAGGTCTCCTTTTAAAACAGTTAGTTCACACTTTAAAAAAATAACATACAAAATATTAAATATGCATACATTGTGTGTGTGTGATGCGCAGTTAATAGAGGGGGAGGGATGGGGGGGGGGGGGGGGGGATGGGGGTAGGATGCTGCCTAAGGACATATATGGTGGAGTAGCAGTACTCAGCAACATCCTCCTCTCTCCTTTCCTTGCTTGGGGTGACCATTATCAGGATGGACTATATCCTCATCCACTGGGGCGTGCTCAACTTTGTCATCGTTCAACAGGATCTTAAAACCATATTGGGATGTGATGTGAGGTGTGGGTTGTGAGGGATGTGAGGGGTGGGGGTTGAGGACATCATAAATGAGTAACTCCCATCTTTCTCTCACCAATGCTTTCCACCTCCAGCCCCTCCCCCAAGCCCCACCTCCCACCCCTCCCCCAAGCCCCACCTCCCGCCCCGCCCCAAGCCCCACCTCCCACCCCGCCCCCAAGCCCCACCTCCCGCCCCGCCCCCAAGCCCCACCTCCCGCCCCTCCCCATTCATAACTCTCATATCAACAATAACTATTTCACCACTGGCACTAACCATTAGCACTAACCATTAGCACTGACCACTGGCAGTAACCATTAGCACTGACCACTGGCACTAACCATTAGCACTGACCACTGGCACTAACCATTAGCACTGACCACTGGCACTAACCATTAGCACTGACCACTGGCACTAACCATTAGCACTGACCACTGGCACTAACCATTAGCGCTGACCACTGGCACTAACCATTAGCATTGACCAATGGCACTAACCATTAGCACTGACCACTGGCACTAACCATTAGCGCTGACCACTGGCACTAACCATTAGCACTGACCACTGGCACTAACCATTAGCACTGACCACTGGCACTAACCATTAGCACTGACCACTGGCACTAACCATTAGCACTGACCACTGGCACTAACCATTAGCACTTACCATTGGCACTAACCATTAGCACTGACCACTGGCACTAACCATTTGATACTAACCTTGGATACCAAAAATCTTGAAGCTTCTTCAATACCTGTGTTTTCTTTGGCCGATGTCTCGAACCAGCCCTCAAAACCTTTCTCCTTACAATACTCATCTAACTGATTAACGTTGCCAAGGAAACCTTCTCCAGTAAGGTCACTCTAGGGAAAACAGAGAGTTAAAGATGTAAGTCTAACCATGGCAACCTACCTTATTGGCCAGTAGGACAGCAGGGATGGACTTCCCATTAGGGAGGAGCACTTTGTTATCCAAGTCCTTCTTCCAGGTCTGCACAGCTTCAAAGGTAGCCAGCCTTGTGACGTCAAACACCACAAATGCCCCCACTGCTTCTTTATAATAGACCTGCAAGTGGGCAGCCATTGTCCTTCAACACACCATCCCATTGGGGCATTGGACTTACCCTGGTCATGTTCCCAAACCTTTCCTGACCTACAAGAACAGAAACAATGCCAATAAGAGTGCTGAAAACATGAGGGCCATTATCGTGATGTGCAGTAACCATAGCAGCTGCCAATATCCAACAAAGTGCTATTTGTACTTTTGATCACACAAGACATAGTACACCATGCACACACACATGCACACACACATGCACACACACACACACACACACACAAGCGCGTGCACACACACACACACACACACACACACACACACACACACACACACACACACACACACACACACACACACACACACACACACACACACACACACACACACACACACACACACACACACACACACACACACACATCTGCATGCTTGCCTGCAATATCCCAGAGCTGTAGCCTTATGGTAGTATTGTTGTCCCAGTTTAGCACCTTGAGGGCGAAGTCTACACCTATCTGTACGGCTGCCGATCAAGGCTCGAACAAACAAGGTATATACTACCAACCGGTGCATTCACATAGGGGAGCACACACACATAAGCACACGTACACACACATAAGCACACGTACACATACACACACACAGACGCGGACGCACACATACACACACGCAGACGCACGCACACACACGCACACACACACACACACACAACACGATAATAGGATACCGTAGCCCTGTAATGTGGAGAGAAAAACTGGTGAACGTATCGCTTTATGATACTCGTCTTTCCCGTCCCTAGGTCACCGATAACAAGGACTTTGTAAAGATGCTCCCGCTTCTGCACCCCTGTTGCCTGCAAGGGGAGGGGGGGTGGGGGTGGGGCACTGGAATCTAATCTCTCAGCCAACGTCACATACCATTTGGATTAGGGATTCAAAAGTTCAGTGAAGAAAGAATGGCACGGCTTCCGTTACTCCCCGCTTTGTGTTGGAGCTGATGAGTTTCCGAATACGGTTCCTGAGATCAGTGCGGGGGAATCACGTGTCACGTGCCTCACGTGTTTTATTGTGATGTTTATGATGACGTTTCGTCGATCACATGCGTTGCACATATTACGTCATTACAATTTTTTAAAAACCCTCAATTTTATTGATTCTCTCTGCCTGTCCGTTTCACTAGTGTATATGCCTGGCCGCTGCCCTGCCCCACCCAGCTGTGAGCACATCTGCAGGTCTGGTGTGACCTGATGAACTCATCGACAGCAAGTCCACAATGACATCACTCAAGTGATGTCATTGTGTCTTACCACCACATGCAGGTTACACCCAGGGGATCAAGAGCAACATCCTGGCAATAGGGGCACACAGTCCTACCAAACACCCACACCTAGCCACCACCACCTCACTGCAATCTGGAACTCATTGGTCTCCCATGTGTGGACCTAAGCCCATGGAAGGGACCACTGACAACCATGAAGCTGCAAGAGGGGCTGAAACAGACAGGCGTCTTTAGTAGTATTATTAAGAAACTCTAATAGTAGTCACCTGCTGGAAAGGATGGCTGTTGCGTTGGCTCTAATTAAGTTTAGGGTAATGCCATATAAGTCAGTTAGAACCACGTGCACTGCCTTATATGCTCTGTACCGTACCGTGTGCATGTCATGAGTTCTAGTATCATTCCGCGCGCGCGTGCGCGCGCGTACACACACACACACACACACACACACACACACACACACACACACACACACACACACATGCGGTATAATTAATATGTATTTTGTACTGCATCAAAAAAATATTGCATGACTTCAATTAAACAATTTCACTTTATAATGTCGGCGCCAGTGGAGACACAAATTGTTCCACCTTCCTCCTCCAACGACGCGCGCTCGTCGCGACTAAAAGAGTGGTGTCGCAACACACCTGTCCTGACGCTCTTCATCAAAAAACAAGATGGAGGAGGACAGGTAAAATGAAGTGTCAAAAAAGCTTTTGATTGATACTGCAGGACCATGTCTCTCCACTGCACCTAAGTGCAGACCACCTTCACATCCTCTATAGGTGTCCTGTTTACCGCGCTCGGCAGTGCCGTTGGCACTGGAAACATATGGCGGTTCTCTAGAATTATGGCCAGACACGCAGACGAAGGAGGTACCGTGTTTTGTACGTGTGTGTGGTACTTACTTTGTTGCCTTGTCCACATAGATGTGCGTACACATTAGCGTGAAGCGTATTGGTATTTGTATGCGTGCGTGTTGGTGTTCGTATCGTAAAACATAACCACACACACACACACGCACGCACACACACACACACACATACACACACACACACACACACACACACACACACACACACACACACACACACACACACACACACACACACACACACACACACAATGCAGGTGCCCTGGCATTCATAATTGCTTGGATACTATTCCTTTTTCTCTGGTCCATACCCATAATCATCCTTGAGTATGGTGTTGGACGATTCACACGGAAGTCAGTGGTGGAGTCCTTCGGTACTCTCCTTGGACCTTCATATCGTTTCATGGGAGCATTCATGGCCATTGTAACCTTCCTGATAGCGTAAGTGGGTTCCCAGACCATTTTCATTCATGCCCCCCCCCCCCCCCCCTCCATGCACCTTTTCATTGTTTCCTCTTCCTCCTCTCCTCCTCCCCTCTCCCTCCTCTCCTCCCTCCCCTCCCTTCTTCCTCCCCTCCTCTCCTCCTCCCTCCCCTCCCCTTCCTCCCCTCCTCTCCTCCTCCCTCCCCTCCCCTCCTCTCCTCCTCCCTCCCCTCCCCTTCCTCCCCTCCTCTCCTCCTCCCTCCCCTCCCCTCCTCTCCTCCTCCCTCCCCTCCCCTTCCTCCCCTCCTCTCCTCCTCCCTCCCCTCCCCTCCTCTCCTCCTCCCTCCCCTCCCCTTCTTCCTTCCCGACAGGAGCTACTATTCAGTGGTGTTGGGATGGTGTGGGTACTACTTCATCATCTCGTGTGCTTATCCTCTGCCAGCTAGCCTTGTGGAGTCCACTGGATATTGGGAACAACTTCAGGTAATATTCACACACGTGCACACACACACACATGCTCACACACATGCACACACACATGAACACATATGCACATGCACACATACACATGCACACACACATGCACATGCACACATGCACATGCACACATATGCACATGCACACATACACATGCACATACATGTACAAACATGACAAACCCTCTCATAGAGCACTGTGTCACCTCCCCCTCTCCCCCTCCATCTTTTGCCTCCCGTTGGCCCCCTTATCCCTCCCCCTCCCCCTCCCATTGGCCCCCTTATCTCCCCCTCCCCCTCCCATTGGCCCCCTTATCTCTCCCCTCCCATTGGCCCTCCTTATCTCTCCCCCTCCCCCTCCCATTGGCCCCCTTATCTCTCCCCCTTCCCCTCCCATTGGCCCCCTTATCTCCCCCTCCCCCTCCCATTGGCCCCCTTATCTCTCCCCCTCCCCCTCCCATTGGCCCCCTTATCTCCCCCTCCCATTGGCCCCCTTATCTCTCCCCCTCCCATTGGCCCCCTTATCTTCCCCTCCCTCTCCCATTGGCCCCCCTATCTCTCCCCCTCCCATTGGCCCCCTTATCTCTCCCCCTCCTCCCTCCAGAGCAGTGTGTGGCCGATAGTATGTCATCTGCTAGCAGTACTAGCCTCTGCTCTGTCAGTGTGTAAGGGAGTGTCCACCATTGAACCTGTCGCCTGTGTGTCCATCTCTGTCCTCCTCATCATCGTGGTCTTCTGCTTCTATTGGGCCATCTTCCTCCCCCACGCCTCCCGTGGTATTGTACACATCTTCACACCTAGCTGGGGTATGTGTGTGTGTGTGTGTGTGTATGTGTGTGTGTGTGTGTGTGTGTGTATGTGTGTATATTTGTGTGTATGGGAGTGTATGCAATCGAACAGCTGGGTGTGGTGTGGTTACCATATGTATGATGTTGCACATGTTAACTTCAAACATCCTGTTTTTCATGCTTCACTTGTCAAACCTTAAGAATTTTTGCTTATCATACTCCATTCCCTGTCTTATCTGACACCATTCACCTCTACCCCCACTCCCTCCTCCTCTACCCCCTACACACACTCCTACCCCTCCTCCTCTACCCCCTACACACACTCCTACCCCCTCCCCCTCAACCCCCTACACACACACACCTACCCCCTCCCCCTCAACCCCCTACACACACACACCTACCCCCTCCCCCTCAACCCCCTACACACACTCCTACCCCCTCCCCTGCATATTACCAGTGTGTTGTGCTTTGTGTTCACACAGGCAGCTTCAAGCAGTCATCTTTGTGGCTTGATGCTCTTTCCCAAAATGCTTGGGACACAGGTATTGTTTGCACCGTGATAGCGTGGTCTGGGGAGGAGGGGAAGGGCACCATGGCCTCCATGCATGCATGCACTCCTTCCCGCCTCTCTCCCCTCTCCCACACCTCTCCCCCTCACCCACCTCTCCCGCCCACACCAGGAGGTGGCGTTGGTACATTCCTAACTTATGCCACCTACATGAAGCGGACCCAAGGTGCGGTGAAGATGGGTGTATTGACTCCAGTGCTCAATAATATTGTCAGGTTAGTAGACCTGTTCTGTTGGTGATCTATACATACTGTAGTACATCTATCTACATGAATCTACCATCTCCTCTCCCTCTCCCTCTCCTCTCCCTCCCCTTTCTCCCTCTCCCTCTCCTCTCCCTCCCCTCTCCCTCTCTCCCCCTCTCTCCCTCCCCTCTCCCTCTCTCTCCCCCTCTCTCCCTCCCCTCTCCCTCTCTCTCCCCTCTCTCCCTCTCCCTCACCTCCTCCCCTCTCCTCCCTCACCTCTCTCCCCCTCTCTCTCTCCCCTCCTCCCTCCTCCCCATCTTTAGTATCGTCTGTGGCATTATGGTGTTCAGTAATGTATTCTCCGTGTTATCCCAACATCAGTATGGGGGTATGGCTTCACCAGTTGACCTACTCAAGCAGAGTGGACCAGCAAGTACTGGAATTACCTTCCTGTGGTCAGTGGCCACACCCATTAATAGTACCACCAGTTAAACCATCCCATCTTGCCCCTCCCCTCCCTCCCCTTCCTCCCCTTCCTCCCTCCTCTCCCCTTCCTCCCTTCCCTCCCCTTCCTCCCTCTCAGGATGCCTATATTATTCAAGGGCATCTATGGTGGACGGTTTCTGGCAGCCATTTTTTTCCTCTGCCTGACTTTAGCTGGTCTTAGCTCTCTCATCTCATTTGTTGAACTACTGGTCCACACCCTAACGGACTATGGCTGTAAGTAAGGGGAGGAGGAGGAGAAGGGACATTGAAATATGGTACCACATGTCACACTCACACATATACCACACACACAATGACACACATACACACACATACATACGCACGCATACACACACATACACACACGCATACACATACACGCATACACACACACATACACACACATACACACATACATACACACACATACACACACACATACACACACACATACACACACATACACACACATACACACATACATACACACACATACACACACACATACACACACATACACACATACACACACACATACACACACATACACACATACATGTACTTAGTTCGCCGTATTCCAGCAACAATCCTGGTCACCGTCAGCATTTCTCTTGTGGGCGTGGCCTCTGCAGTGGACCTGGAGGTGCTGGTGAACCAGGACAGTGTGTGGGGTTATGCCATGATCCTCTGTGGGTGTCTTCTTGTCTTCCTCGTGCTTCGTCTTAATCCCTTCACATTCAGGAAAAAGTTCTACAACGAGGCAAGTAATATGGTACTGTCAAACCTATCCAAACCAGTCAGACCGGTACTATCAGTACTATCAAACCAGTCAGACTGGTACTATCAAACCAGTCAGACTGGTACTATCAAACCTATCAAACCAGTCAGACTGGTGCTATCAAACCAGTCAGACTGGTACTATCAAACCAGTCAGACTGGTACTATCAAACCAGTCAGACTGGTACTATCAAACCAGTCAGACTGGTACTATCAAACCAGTCAGACTGGTACTATCAAACCAGCCAGACTGGTACTATCAAACCAGCCAGACTGGTACTATCAAACCAGTCAGACTGGTACTATCAAACCAGTCAGACTGGTACTATCAAACCAGTCAGACTGGTACTATCGAACCAGTCAGACTGGTACTCTCGAACCAGTCAGACTGGTACTCTCAAACCAGTCAGATTGGTACTATCGAACCAGTCAGACTGGTACTCTCAAACCAGTCAGATAGATTGGTACTATCGAACCAGTCAGACTGGTACTATCAAACCAGTCAGACTGGTACTATCAAACCAGTCAGACTGGTACTATCAAACCAGTCAGACTGGTACTATCAAACCAGTCAGACTGGTACTATCAAACCAGTCAGACTGGTACTATCAAACCAGCCAGACTGGTACTATCAAACCAGTCAGACTGGTACTATCAAACCAGTCAGATTGGTACTATCAAACCAGTCAGACTGGTACTATCAAACCAGTCAGACTGGTACTATCAAACCAGTCAGACTGGTACTATCAAACCAGTCAGACTGGTACTATCAAACCAGCCAGACTGGTACTATCAAACCAGCCAGACTGGTACTATCAAACCAGTCAGACTGGTACTATCAAACCAGTCAGACTGGTACTATCAAACCAGTCAGACTGGTACTATCGAACCAGTCAGACTGGTACTCTCGAACCAGTCAGACTGGTACTCTCAAACCAGTCAGATTGGTACTATCGAACCAGTCACACTGGTACTCTCAAACCAGTCAGATAGATTGGTACTATCGAACCAGTCAGACTGGTACTATCAAACCTATCAAACCAGTCAGACTGGTACTATCAAACCTGTCAAACCAGTCAGACTGGTACTATCAGACCTATCAAACCAGTCAGACTGGTACTATCAAACCAGTCAGACTGGTACTATCAAACCAGTCAGACTGGTACTATCAAACCAGTCAGACTGGTACTATCAAACCAGTCAGACTGGTACTATCAAACCAGCCAGACTGGTACTATCAAACCAGCCAGACTGGTACTATCAAACCAGTCAGACTGGTACTATCAAACCAGTCAGACTGGTACTATCAAACCAGTCAGACTGGTACTATCGAACCAGTCAGACTGGTACTCTCGAACCAGTCAGACTGGTACTCTCAAACCAGTCAGATTGGTACTATCGAACCAGTCAGACTGGTACTCTCAAACCAGTCAGATAGATTGGTACTATCGAACCAGTCAGACTGGTACTATCAAACCTATCAAACCAGTCAGACTGGTACTATCAAACCTGTCAAACCAGTCAGACTGGTACTATCAGACCTATCAAACCAGTCAGACTGGTACTATCAAACCAGTCAGACTGGTACTATCAAACCAGTCAGACTGGTACTATCAAACCAGTCAGACTGGTACTATCAAACCAGTCAGACTGGTACTATCAAACCAGTCAGACTGGTACTATCAAACCAGTCAGACTGGTACTATCAAACCAGTCAGATTGGTACTATCAAACCAGCCAGACTGGTACTATCAAACCAGTCAGACTGGTACTATCAAACCAGTCAGACTGGTACTCTCAAACCAGTCAGACTGGTACTATCAAACCACTATTGAAAGGTGTATCCACCTAATACATTACTTGTAAGTGGTCTGGGGACTGGGGGTAAGGCTAATTTCTAGGAGACCTACATTGTAGAGGTATCAAATATGCACTAGGTCCCTTTTCATTGCCTCGATCTCACTTATTGGGATTTCTCTTCTCTTCAGTATGGCATTGGGGACTGGCCCCTTCCATTGCTGTGGGTGTTCATCATATTGTAAGTCCATTGTAGAAGCTGATGCCCCTTCCCACTGATGCCCCTCCCCTCTGATGCCCCTCCCCTCTGATGCCACTCCTCTCTGATGCCCCTCCCCTCTGATGCCACTCCTCTCTGATGCCCCTCCCCTCTGATGCCACTCCTCTCTGATGCCCTCCCCACTGATGCCCCTCCCTTCTGATGCCCCTCCCTCTGTCCATACTGTCATTCTGATGGTTCTTGTCATTGTAACCCACCTCCTCCCCATCCTCCACCTCCTCCCCATCCTCCACCTCCTCCCTATCCTCCACCTCCTCCCCATCTTCCACCTCCTCCCCATCCTCCACCTCCTCCCCAACCTCCACCTCAGGACTTTCAGTTCGTTTCCTTCATTAGCTGCACCCTCTTCAAATGTCTCCATTCCATGCCACTGACCGACCTCCCTACCTCCATTCCATGCCATTGACCACACCTCCCTGCCTCCATTCCATGCCACTAACCACACCTCCCTGCTCCACCCCACAGGCTCGTTGCTCCAATAGAGGGGTTAGGTATGATTGTGTGGTGGATAGTTGAGGAGGTGTACACAAAGCCTGGAACATGGTGGCAGTTCTCTAATGACAGTCTAGCCATGGTTTTGACCCAGGTGGGTGCATTAGGGTTGTAAAAGGTGTGGTATGTGTGTGTGCAGATGTGTGTGTAGGTGTGGGGTATGTGTGCAGATGTGGGGTATGTGTGCAGATGTGGTGTGTATGCGTAGGTACGGGGGCCGGGGTCAGGGGGTATGTGTATCCTGGGGGGTCAGGGGGTATGTGTGTCCTGGGGTCAGGGGGTATGTGTGTCCTGGGGTCAGGGGTTTGTGTGTCCTAGGGGTCAGGGGTTTGTGTGTCCTGGGGGTCGGGGGTTATGTGTGTCCTGGGGTCAGGGGGTATGTGTATCCTGGGGGGTCAGGGGGTATGTGTGTCCTGGGGGTCGGGGGTCATGTTCTTCATCTGTCATGTGAACTCTAGTACTTAGAGTTTCCTCAGGTATCCATTATTTGATCCATCTGACAACTCACCCATGCACACACACACACACACACACCACACACACACACACACACAGTGGGGTATCGTTGCATTGATAGTCTTGGCCTTAAACTGGTTCATCCGCCCACTCACTATTGAACCTCCCAAAAATCTCACACTGAGGAGAATACTTGGATTATTTATCCAGTACAAGGAACTGGTCAGACCTGATGGTGTGGAGAGGGAGGAGGAGGAAGAGCAGGAGGAGCAGGATGGAATCACTAGTGTAGGACTAGTTCAGCTATCCCCCCAAAACACTAACGTAACTGATAATTCAATCAATGAGTCAGTTGTATAATTTTTATTTTTAATTAGCAAGTAAACGATCTATTTGATTATAAACAGCGCAATATTTCTTGTGGTCACCATTTCATGGTCCTGACATTCTGTTCTAAGTGAATTGCTTGGTCCAATAACGTTATGCTAACAAACCACACCCCCTTCATCGCATCTAACAAACTGTATCTACTTCATTGCATCTGTCTTGGTATTAAGTAGTGTTGGTAGCATGGTTTGGTCTCTGTGTGCAGTGTGATATGCCTGGCAACATGTACCATGCCTGGCAACATGTACCATGCCTGGCAACATGTACCATGCCTGGCAACATGTACCATGCCTGGCAACATGTACCATGCCTGGCAACATGTACCATGCCTGGCAACATGTACCATGCCTGACAACATGTACCATGCCTAGCAACATGTACCATGCCTGGCAACATGTACCATGCCTAGCAACATGTACCATGCCTGGCAACATGTACCATGCCTGGCAACATGTACTGTCTGCTCATGTGTTTAGTTTTTGTACGCAGTTGAATACGTACCTCCACCTGTCTTTTGAAATACCAGATTCATTGCAAGGTGATGATTGCAAGCATTTTGGACGGTACAACATTCAAGATGATGTCACTGGTTTTGTACAATAACTGGCACACAGATAACATTACAACACACACACACACACACACACACACACACCACACACACACACACACACACACACACACACACACAGGAGGCTACCACCTGCAACCATGGTAACAGTAATGTGCTAAAGAGAAGGGTCCACTCTGAGCCAGTTACTCTTGGTATCATATTGAAGGAGAGCTTGGGGAGGGAGGGGGTGAGGAGGGAATGGATAATGAGAGGGAGATGATCCATTGGCAAAGGCTCTCTAGCCCTACCTCCACTTTAGCCCCTCCCACTTCCTCCAGTTTACTTAGGTAACATAGGGCCAATTTCTATAAACCTGCCCTACTTGTCCCCAGGCCTAGACCTATAGGGCCATCTGGTCCCCAGGCCTTGACCTTAGGGCTATCTCTACCTGCAAGACCACTTCATCTGACATCAGCTTCGACTTCTGGGACAACACGGGTATTAGGTCCATGTTTGTAGCTCCAATGCTGCGGGGGACAAGACATATGATACGGCCACAGGATTTAATGGCGCGCATTAAGGTGGTGTTACAATAGATATTGGCTCCATGAAGGCCGGGTAGGGAACGAAATGGCATTTCTTGGTCATCAACGTTGCAAGTTCTTTGACACAAAATTGAGGCTTCAGCTAGACTCTCCATCTGATCAAAGGCCAGCGTTGATACATACTCCACCCTCATCACTTGAGACGTGTCTTAAAAATTTTTAGTTTATTTACTATTACGCAATTAATAAAACACATTCATCCACACAGTTTAAAAAAATACAAAATTATTATGTATATAAGATACACAATGTACAAGGATAAACCTTAATTAAGACACTAGAACAAATTAATAAATCTAAAAATAAAAAAATAAAAGATTTTTGCCACGCATATGTGCACTAAACACCAGGGACAATCATGGTCAGACAACACCACTGCTTGGCTGCCCTTTCATTACAACAGATCTCACTCTCATCTTAGCCTGCAGCAAAACGTTATTTACGATTACATCATGTGTAATGAGGCCACACCCACCTGACGCTGACTTCTTCGGATGAAGATGCGCCCAGGTGGCTGAAGCCACGCCTCCCCGTCCACCTGAATGGGCAGGGCTTCGTGCAGTATAATGGTGACCTAAAGTGCACGTACATTTTGCAACCAGACCTACACACACACACCAACCCAACCTCATGTGACTGTTTGAGCCTGAGACCAATACGCATTCCACTAAGAATCTGGCCCTAGGTGGGAGAGGGCATAAAGGGTTAAGATAGGTGGGGGAGAGGGCATAAAGGGTTAAGATGGGTGGGGGAGAGGGCATAAAGGGTTAAGATAGGTGGGGGAGAGGGCATAAAGGGTTAAGATACTCAGATGAGCCATGTAGGTGGTCACCTACCATGTGGACCATCCCTGAGATACCAATGACTTCCAGTAGACCATCGCTGTAAGAAGGAGCCACAAATCCCTACGGCACACACATGTCCGTTGAAGAGGCATGGGGACAAGGCAGTTTACACTCACCTCGTCTGAGAAGGAGGCACCCCACGGGTCTGATCCACCAGCCCAGCTGAGGAAAGCCAAAGTGGGTGTGGTCAAAGTCACATCACCAAGACCAATAACACCTTCATCTCATGCCCAAACCATCACATCACATCCTTCACCATCACACATGCTCCCATTACCTCCCACACCATCACATCACCTCCCACACCATCACATCACCTCCCACACCATCACATCACCTCCCACACCATCACATCACCTCCCACACCATCACATCACCTCCCACACCATCACATCACCTCCCACACCATCACATCACCTCCCACACCATCACATCACCCTCTCCATTTCTCACCCTCCCACCACCCTCCTCCCATCACTTCTTGTCAAACCTCTGGATGTTCAATATGGAGATGCCTTCCAGCTCAGGAAGTTGTAGCTCACTGCTGTCATCTACCTGGTGGACACAGTGCAAGAACGCCTTCCAACAACAATGCGTAGGTCTGGGCACCCTACCTTTACAGTGATACGTGAGTTGAGAACACCTCTCTCCTTTTGCACCATCTTCTGAAGACCCAGCTTCAAGTAAACCTTCTTGTTTTTGAACCTATGTAACCATGGTGATAAATAATCCATGATGGATGCACCCATGTGACCCAACCTGCTGTTAAATCTGTCGGGGTTCTTCTCCCTGGCGTTATGGAAGTCCAGAGCTATGGCTGCATCCAGACCAATACCAAAGTAGTTGTTCATTGCAGCCGTGTCGAATTGATTCCCAGATTCGTCAAAAAACGAGATCTCCCATCTGGACGGAAGGGGTAATGATGTGCCATATTCTCCCCCCCACCTCCACCCCACAGCAATGGCTACCTGTCAAATCCAACAGTCTCTGCTCCCTTGACTCCATTAAGAAGGCCCATGACCTTCTCATCAGTGTAACCAGGCCCCCACTTGAGAGCTCTAGCCAGGTCATTGCCTTGGAAGGAGAGAGGGATGGAATGGGGAGGAGGCAGTAGGATAGCAAGCCATGAAGGAACCAGAGGGGAAGATGAGACAGAGATAGTCTTACCAGTTCCCAGAGGCAGGAGGGCACAGGGTGGGTTATCACATGCCAGGTGAGGTTGGATGTCAGTAATGGAGGACAGCACCCACCCAAAGGTACCATCTCCACCTCCTATCAGCACACTGAACCTTTTTACTTTGCGAAAGGCAAATAACCTACATCAAAAGTACAAAGGTCACGTCCTTTAGTCTACACACACACACACACACACACACACACACACACACACACGTACACACCCTGGCAGTGGTCCACCTTCAGCAAGATTGAACACCTGATGTGGGTTAAGATGACGTCTGAACCCCGACAACAGGCTCCTCCCCTGGTTGCCACCACTCTTTTCATTGATGAACACCAACAGGACTTCCTGATGGTCATCCAGCTGGTCTGGCTGCAGTAGGAGGAGGAGGAGGAGGGTAAGGTTAGTTCCAATTAAAGCCCACCTGTCCCTCCCAACTCACATATATGGATGGAAGCAGTTTGACCTTAACAGAGCTCTCCTGACACCTTACTGGCCATGTCCATTGTGGGGAACTCAACAAAGACCCCACCATATGTTGGGAAGGCAGGGCCAAATATAACCATGCTCAACAAGCCTTCCGAAAGCAGCCCGGGAGAGGCTGGGGAGGAGGAAAGACAGCAGTCTACACAGGGCAGTGTCAATATCATAGCACTACCCTCCCACCTACCCCTCCCACTCCACCTCTCACCCTACCCCACCCACTCCTCTCACCCCTCCCTCCCTACTCCTCCCACCCACTCCACCCTACCCTCCCCTCCCACCCTACCCTACCCACTCCACCTCCCACCCACTCCACCTCCAACCCTATCCCACCCACCCCTCCCACTCCACCTCTGACCCTGTTCAATCCTCTCCTTCACATAGGTAGTGTAGCCAGCCTCACTCAGCAGTGTGTCCTTGGGCACACCCCACATGTACAGTGTTGTCTTCTTACGACAGCGTAAGGCATACCTCTGCAGGTGGGAGGCTAACACAGACTCCTGGGGTACATAAGATGTCAAAGGTCAGTGAGCTTTGCACAAGGCCCCACCCCGTAAATAGCCACACCTCTTTAAGGTCCTCTAACTGTTGGAGGGGGCACTCACTGTCCCCCATCACCCTCTCCTCCACCTCTGACGACACAAACTGACTCACTTCAACCAAGCAGTAATCAGCCACATTGTACTCCTGTAGGTGGGAGGGATGCCACACACCCTGTTATAAAGGATGCCACACCCCCTGTTATAAAGGATGCCACACACCCTGTTTTAAAGGATGCCACACCCCCTGTTATATGGAAGGGATGCCACACCCTCTGTTATCTAATACTATAATTTTCATCGTACTGACGTACGTACGTACGTCCGTACGTATGTACGTCCGCGTAACTCATTTATACACTATACTCGGCCTAGCGCCTATTGGTTGCTAGGTATGTACGCGTATCTAGCTACCAATAGGAACGACCACCTCCCCCACAAAAGGCGGTCGCAATGACAGCTGGTTTCACTTCACATTTAATATCTAAATTTTTTCAATATTTCTTGAATTCAAAGTGGGGGGGGGGGGGGGGGAGGGGGGGAACTGCATATACGCTATTGTGGTTCACTCTCAAGTCTCATCGTACAGGCCGAGAACATGTAGTTACTACCTGAAATTGCGCGGGCATGTTATAGAGGTTAAGTTGCGTAGTAACCGTATGTTAGAACAGGTGATAGATTATATATGCAACATTTGGTAAAACAGCCAGTGAAAAAAGAGGAGCTAGGAGGTAGACCAACTGTTCATCTGGCAAATGAATAGCGAGACGAATAACAGCGAGACGAATAATCAACCCGTGATTTTTCACGGGGACACGCTAGTCTAATACTATAATTTCCATCGTACGTCCGTACGTCCGTACGCGTACGTCCGCGTAACTCATTTATATACTCGGTCTAGCGCCTATTGGTTGCTAGGTATGTACGCGTACCTAGCTACCAATAATCTGAACCTGCGTCAGCAGGTTCAATATAGGATTGATTGAGGAATGATGAATGTCATTAAAATTTTTAAATCGCGTCGGGAGGGACAACGGAGAAACGGATCACTTATCTCGTTGCAGCAATCGAACGACAACACCAAGATCTACGTTTTCATGCTAGTTTCATGTCATTAAACTATGTGCTTCCAGACAAACAAAGAACCTGCTTCTCGTGCCCATTCCCAAAAAAATTGTTCGTCGTCGTCGTCGTCTTCCTTAGGAAGGTATAACTCGAGCTACGAACGGTTTTAAAGAACGAAAATAGTACCAATCTCTTCAGAATTTACCGGCACGTTATCCTAGCATGTCATTTGGACACATATCACATCTAGAAAGAAACTACAGCGAGAAATACCCTATTTTGTTGCAAGTTCTATGGCCATCTAGCAAGTTTTAGCAAGTTCTTAACATCTAGAAAGAAACTACAGCGAGAAATACCCTATTTTGTTGCAAGTTCTATGGCCATCTAGCAAGTTCTAGCAAGTTCTTAATAAAATGTATAATTTTAGGGGGTATAAATAATACTCCAACAGGCACTAAATTTATTTGGTGTTCCTAATATCGCAGTTTAGTCGTTACCTTACTTTGGCTAGTGAAGTTGTTTTTCTAAAAATGCCTTCGCGTAATCAAAAGAAGAGATCTAAGCAACGAGCGGAATACCTCCAAAAACGAGAAGATATTTTATCACAAGAGAACAAGGCTAAAGCCCGAGCGCGCTACAAGGCCGACCCTGAAAAGAAGAAGGCCTCCGTACGCGACACCTACAACGCAAATGCTGTATCTAAGCGTACTGCTAAAAGGCAGCGATATCAAGAGGGCGTCGAGGAGAACCGTGCTGCTAAAAGGCAGCGATATCAAGAGGGCGTCGAGGAGAACCGTGCTGCTAAAAGGCAGCGATATCAAGAGGGCGTCGAGGAGAACCGTGCTGCTAAAAGGCAGCGATATCAAGAGGGCGTCGAGGAGAAACGTGCTGCTAAAAGGCAGCGATATCAAGAGGGCGTCGAGCAGAACCGTGCTGCTAAAAGGCAGCGATATCAAGAGGGCGTCGAGGAGAACCGTGCTGCTAAAAGGCAGCGATATCAAGAGGGCGTCGAGGAGAACCGTGCTGCTAAAAGGCGGATATACAGGGGCAATTCAGCTACCATTAAGGCAGCTAGAAGGAGTCGGTATTGGAAGGGTCGTAGAACTACCACTACCACCCAAAGGTATGTTATAGCATGCTGTATGTAGCATTTAAAATCTAAGGGCTGCTTTGCACGTGGCTCATGGCTTCCCTGTCATGCACACATTAACACATTTCTTGTATGCCTGCATACCGTATTATCAGATGTACAGTAAGGCTTCCCAGTTTCCTTGTACACGTAAAGGTCAATGTTTGTACAAAAGGTATTTGTGCATGCATCTGTGTCTGTACATTATTGTATATTAGTTACCTGATGTTGAAGAAAGGACTAGACACGTGTTTATAGTACAAGTTTGTCATGCGCATCCACCCTTTGCTGCAGCTGTGTTTAATTGTTATCAGATGTACAGTAAGGCTTCCCACAAGTAAAAGTTCCCCCATGTACATGTAAAGGGTTAGGTCAATCTTTGTACATGTCACGTTGTTTTAAAGGTCCACTACACGTGTGTACAGAAGTGTTACCCAAAATTGAGTTGTATGAAAATGAAATAATTCATGTAATGCGCAATTGGTGAAATGTTTTGATGCATGTATAAGGCATAATGTGTGGTAAAATAAAAGTACTGCAACCCTATCTTCTCCCATATAGTTACTCCCTGTTTGAGCCCAACTCTCGCACACTAGCAGAGTATGGAGTGAGTCTTGAAAAAGCAATTCTTAGGGATAGTGAGCTTCTCAGTGAAGTGGGGCAGCGGTGCTGCCCCCGCCAGCGCTACCAGCAGTAGCGCTGCCCCCGCCACTGCTCCCCCCAATGCTGCCCCCGCCTTTTTTCCTGCCCCCGCCACCCGCATGGCCATATCCAAGACGGGGGGGGGGGGGGGGAAGAAGAGGAAGAGGAGGGAGAAGAGGCCGAGGACGTGGAACTATAATTAATTATATTAAAAACAATTATACTTATCATTATTAATTAACTATGTGTTCTATAATTTATTACTTTAATTATTAAAATCATATTGTAAAAGTTTATACGTTCTTTGACACGAAGAAAAAAAAAAGAAAAAAAAACTTATAAAACAAGTAAATAAAAACATTCTCTAACGAGAAAGTTGGTGGGCATATAGGATTGACAATGTTGGTGTAAAAAGCACGGAAACAAGTGTGACAGAAATGTTACTGGAAAATTGAAATAGGCCTATATTTAGCCCATTTTCTCAGGCGTGCGCTGCCTAAATGTGACTGGGCTAAATATAGGCCTATTTCAATTTTCCAGTAACATTTCTGTCACACTTGTTTCCGTGCTTTTTACACCAACATTGTCAATCCTATATGCCCACCAACTTTCTCGTTAGAGAATGTTTTTATTTACTTGTCTAATTTTTTTTTCAATATTTCTTGAATTCAAAGTGGGGGGGAACTGCATACAGTAGCGGCTCGCATATCCGCACTTTTAGCACCTCGCACATCCGCACAATTGAATAAACTTTTAGCTTTCATAGCAAACCCTATCGATCTCTATATAACGATATTCACTGTACATGAAAGCTAAAAGTTTGTTCAATTGTCTTTTGAATATCATTATTTGTGCGGATGTGCGGGGTGTTAAAAGTGCGGATATGCGAGCCGCTACTGTAAGTGCCGAAAGAATAAAAGCAACGCTATTGTGGTTCACTCTCAAGTCTCATCGTACAGGCTGAGACACATGTAGTTACTATCTGAAATTGCGCGGGCAATATAGAGGTTGCGTAGTAACCGTAAGTTAGAACAAGTGATAGATTATATATGCAACATTTGGTAAAACAGCCGGTAAAAAAAGAGGAGCTAGGAGGTAGACCAACTGTTCATCTGGCAAATGAATAGCGAGACGAAAAACAGCGAGACGGATAATCAGCCCGTGATTTTTCACGGGGACACGCTAGTGATTGGTTGCTAGATACGCGTACCTTACCTAGCAACCAATAGGAACGACCACTTCCACAAAGATACGTAGCAACGCGTACTTAGCGACCATGCCTGCCACAAAACCTACATGCCTGTACAGGTAATAGAATAAAAGCAACGCTATTGTGGTTTACTCTCAAGTCTCATCGGAACACGTACTATCTGACGTATTTGTATTGCGCGGGCATGTTATAGAGGTTGCGTAGTAACCGTATGTTAGAACAGGTGGTGGTAGATTATATATGCAACATTGGGTAAATAGAGGAGCTAGGATGTAGACCAACTGTTCATCTGGCAAATGAATAGCGAGACGAATAATCAGCCCCCTGATTTTTCACAGGGACACGCTAGTGCTCCTATAATTATTTATTGTACAATACAGTGCAAAATGGCCGCCACTACCTAATGCGTCTAGTCTGAGGACCCTAGCCTACATCATGCTAGGGTCCCCAGACTATAATGCTACATGGTCACCACCACCTAATGCTTTCTGGTTACCACTTAATGCTTCCTCGTTACCACTTAATGCTTCCTGGTTACCAACTAATGCTTCATGGTTACTAACTCATACTTGAAGGTAATGTTAGTGACAACATGGACTGGTATAGTGATGATGATGGTGTACCACAACATACCGTAATTCCAAAGGCTTTGATGGATTGTTCTACAAGTTCAGCCACTGAGCTTGAAGATGACTTGACAACCAGATCAATAAATGGAGGACTGGTAGAGCACTCATTGTAGATTTTGAGAGATTTCTGAAAAGAACTGTTTTTCTGTGCACGATGCAGTGTGTGGGAAATATGAGTGGCAGTGTGAGGGGTGGCAGTGTGAGGAGTGGCAATGTGAGGAGTGGCAGTGTGAGGGGTGGCAGTGAGAAGTGGCGTGTGAGGGTGGCAGTGTGAGGAGTGGCAGTGTGAGGGGTGGCAGTGTGAGGAGTGGCAGTGTGAGGGGTGGCAGTGTGAGGAGTGGCAGTGTGAGGGTGGCAGTGTGAGGGGGGCAGTGTGAGGAGTGGCAGTGTGAGGAGTGGCAATGTGAGGGTGCAATTTGGTGGTATGTGTGATGATGTAATTATAGAAAAGAAGTGTGTGTGTGTGCAATGTACAACAATGAAATACTCATAGCCTTGTGTGCCCTTGTCTTCAGTTATGATGACTTTGCATCAATTTGAATGGGCACCATCTGTATACCAACCACAAGGCTACACCCACTTCTATGTCACACCTTTTGTCTAATACAGAGCTTGATAGCTCTGCGGTCTTGCTGAAGGTCAAAGATGTTTTCATTCTCTAACCTCCTCTCCTCATCTTCTAAAACCTCCACCAGATAGAAGTTCTGAGGGTCAGAGGCAATACCGTATACCTTCAAGGCTAGGGCCTGGGGAGGAGGATGGAGATGGAGGAAGGAGGGAGAGGGAGGAGGGAGAGAGGGAGGAGGGAGAGAGGGGGGAGGGAGAGAGGGAGGAGGGAGAGAGGGAGAGAGGGAGGGAGAGAAAGGAGGGAGAGAAAGGAGGGAGAGAGGGAGAGAGAGAGAGAGGGGGGGAGAGAGAGAGAGAGGGAGAGAGAGGTACAAATTTGTGTGGATACTTTTCTGCTTATCATAAACATGTCTACAAATCACATGACAAACATGCTTACACATATGGCAAACTGAAACAAGCCATACCAGTACAGCGGGTGCCGTTGTTTCCTTGGTAACAGACAAGGAATGAATTGTTCTTCCATAAGTTCTTCTGGAGCCACTGCCCTGGTGCCCATCCATCACTATGCACTGCCTCTCTATCCCACGTTCAGGCTCCTCCTCTTCCTGTTGGGCGTGGTTGATTGGCTCCTCCTCCACCGTAGAGGGGGTCTCCCCAAAGTCCCTGGTGCCAGCAGTCATGGGGGAGGTCACATGCTGTGCTCCCTCCCCGGGTGAAGTGGCCCCTTCGTCCACAGGACTGGAAGACTCATTGCGTTGGGAGGGGATGTGACGAGGGTAGTTGACAGCATGAGGGGGCAAAATCAGGCCACCAAGGTCCCGATAGGTGCAAAGGTCAGGAGGGGCCAACTTGAGACAGCAGGAGTGGCACTGGAGAGAGAGAGAGAGAGAGAGAGAGAGAGAGAGAGAGAGAGAGAGAGAGAGAGAGAGAGAGAGAGAGAGAGAGAGAGAGAGAGAGAGAGAGAGAGAGAGAGAGAGAGAGAGAGAGAGAGAGAGAGAGAGAGAGAGAGAGAGAGAGAGAGAGAGAGAGAGAGAGAGAGAGAGAGAGAGAGAGAGAGAGAGAGAGAGAGAGAGAGAGAGAGAGAGAGAGAGAGAGAGAGAGAGAGAGAGAGAGAGAGAGAGAGAGAGAGAGAGAGAGAGAGAGAGAGAGAGAGAGAGAGAGAGGGAGAGAGGGAGAGAGAGAGAGAGAGAGAGAGAGAGAGAGAGAGAGAGAGAACTAAACATTTCCTGTTTATTTTCCCCCAGCAAAGAAGTATTATTTATATTATTATTAATATTTTTTGAAAGCCTCTTGTATTGGGACATCAGGTGCCCTATGGTTCTAATACATGCACAGTGTGGTTGCTATGCCAACCATATCCTTGCATTGTAATCCATTAATATACTAATGGGAAATGGGTGGAGCTTGATGGCTACCCACAAGTGACATGATCTATGTTTAACTGACCAATCAAAACACTTACCGTCAGCCCACACCAACCACACCTGAAGCTAGAAAGGCAGTTTGATGTGGCACACACCTTCTCACACACAATACAAAGAGAACCAGCTGGGAGGTTCCCCTCGATCCAATGGTGGGCATTCTGGGGATGAGGAGTGGGAGGGGCAAGAACAAGCATTATGTAATGCAGTGCTATGGTGCCCAGGCCTTACAACAGTGCTATGGTGCCCAGGCCTTACAACAATGCTATATTGCCCAGACCTATGGTGCCCAGGCCTTATCTATATGTTACTCAGGCCTATGGTGCCCAGGTCTTACCACAGTACAATGGTGCCCAGGCCTTACCTATATGTTACTCAGGCCTACTCAGGCCTATGGTGCCAAGGCCTGACCACAGTAGAATGCTGCCCAGGCCTGATCACAGTGCTATGGTGCCCAGGCCTTACCTATATGTTACTCACGGGCCTACTCAGGCCTATGGTGCCCAGGCCTGACCACAGTAGAATGGTGCCCAGGCCTGACCACAGGCCTATGGTGCCCAGGCCTTACCTATATGTTACTCAGGCCTATAGTGCCCAGGCCTATGGTGCCCAGGCTTTACCACAAACCTATGGTGCCCAGGCCTTACTTATATGTTACTCAGGCCTATGGTGCCCAGGCCTTACCTATATGTTACTCAGGCCTATGGTGCCCAGGCCTTACCTATATGTTACTCAGGCCTATAGTGCCCAGGCCTATGGTGCCCAGGCTTTACCACAAACCTATGGTGCCCAGGCCTTACTTATATGTTACTCAGGCCTATGGTGCCCAGGCCTTACCTATATGTTACTCAGGCCTATGGTGCCCAGGCCTTACCTATATGTTACTCAGGCCTATAGTGCCCAGGCCTATGGTGCCCAGGCTTTACCACAAACCTATGGTGCCCAGGCCTTACTTATATGTTACTCAGGCCTATGGTGTCCAGGCTTGACCACAGTGCTATCGTGCCCAGGCCTTACCACAGGCCTATGGTGCCCAGGCCTTACCACAGGCCTATGGTGCCCAGGCCTGACCAGAGGCCTATGGTGCCCAGGCCTTACCTTAGCCTGCTTGCCATACGTGGCGCAGTCTTTGCAGTCATTAAAAGAGCTTCCCTTGCAGGTGTCATGGACGTATGTTTTGCACACTACAGTAAAAAGGTGAGGGGAGTGGTACTGACAATGAAACCAGCTAGTTCCGTGCACTTCAATGTTCTCAATTATAACAGGTGGTCGTGTTTTAAAATATACGTCATGACTGCATCCTGCCTCTGTGGTGAATACATGCAGAAAGCAGCCACTTCCACCCACGCCCACATCTGCACTACATCCACACCATGCCCACACTGCACCAGTGCCCACACCCACACCCCATCCACATACGCCCACATCCCCAGCATCTATCTGCTTCATGTGGTCATGTAAAAGGAGAAAACAGCTGGCCCCTCCCCTCCTTGCTCTCCCTCCCCTCCTCCCATCTTCACAGAACACCCTCCTCCCACCTCACCTTCACAGAACACCCTCCTCCCACCTCACCTTCACAGAAAACCCTCCTCCCACCTCACCTTCACTGAACGAACACCCTCCTCCCACCTCACCTTCACAGAACACTCTCCTCCCACCTCACCTTCACAGAACACCCTCTTCCCACCTCACCTTCACAGAACACCCTCCTCCCACCTCACCTTCACAGAACACCCTCCTCCCACCTCACCTTCACAGAACACCCTCCTCCCACCTCACCTTCACAGAACACCCTCCTCCCACCTCACCTTCACAGAACACCCTCCTCCCACCTCACCTTCACAGAACACCCTCCTCCCACCTCACCTTCACAGAATACCCTCCTCCCACCTCACCTTCACAGAACACCCTCCTCCCACCTCACCTTCACAGAACACCCCATTGTTGGTACTTGACAGCTTCTTGCGGCAAAAGTTGCAGTAGACCTTCTTCTTGGTCTTGATGGCCGACATCTTGGACCACTGGTGGGCTATGGGGTTCTGCACGGAAGGGACACCACTTATTCTGAGAATGCAGACCACACACCCTTCCCAGGAAGATGACCCTCCCAACCATATGTGTGCGTGTCTCCCTTCTCCCTTTAGACAGCTGCCACACCAGTTGTCACCTCTAATTAGAAACCAAGCAGCTGGTCTGGGGACCGGTGGCATGTTAGAAATCTTTGTTAACCCTTGAGCACCTGTTTGTGCCAAATGTCTTTTAGTTGTCTTTATGCAGCTTATGCATAACTGTTGTGGAATGACTTGTGTAAACTAGAGTGTATGTCTGAATGTGAATTTAGTTTTGGTTTCATTATGACCTTGTAGAACTGATTTGCTAACCAACGCGGCATTACCTCAGCATGGGGCTGCTATCGACTCATGTTTTCGTGGAAAGCAAGGCGACGAAGATCGTGCAGCTGTGCTAGGTTATGAATGCATACCATTGTGCATTCATGCATTGGCAGGGCTGCTTGCGGTGCATTACAAATTTGCAAAATCTGTTTGGCAACAAAAGGCAGCTTCTGTAGTTCATTTTGTGCCGAAAGCATGTATGGTATAATAACAGCGCAGCAAATCTCGATTTTGATATTTGATATTGCCCTCGTCACTATCGAGCTGCGTGCATTGCTTAGCAAATAAAAACTAAATAGTAAAATAGTAACTAAACTGTGAATTAATTGTGGGATTCCAATCAGAAATGAGTCAATTGGCAAGCGCAAGTAGCCCTGGCGTTGTTTACATGAACAGTACAATGCATTCATTACCAATCGTGATTTAAATGAATTTTCTTTAAAGGCTTTCTACGACAGCAGGAGCCCCAACGCAGCGGCAACGATTTCA
The DNA here is from genome assembly GCA_963681505.1 of Eunapius fragilis. Taxonomy (NCBI): domain Eukaryota; kingdom Metazoa; phylum Porifera; class Demospongiae; order Spongillida; family Spongillidae; genus Eunapius; species Eunapius fragilis. The sequence goes on along the minus strand of OY811973.1, from coordinate 958,257 downwards.
ATTCTAGTGCATTGCTTAAAGCTTTCTATGACTATAAATAGGAGCCCCCCATGCAGCGTTGAGCAATTTAGTAGAATTGAAATCATTGCCGCTGTATGGGTCTCCTGTTGTCCTAGAAAGCCTTTAAAGGAAGTTCATTTAATCCCGATTGGTAATGAATGTATGAATCTTCAATGCCGGCATTCTTACCTCATTTGCTGCGTTCCTGGTATGTCTGCATAGCACCGCTTGCTGAGACGTGCATCGGTCATGCGCAACGAATCCACAAACTGGGTTGGAGGAAGAGGCAGTGAAATAACCATACCATGCTTTGTGTGTACGCATGCGCGCGTGTGTGTGTGTGTGTGTGTGTGTGTGTGTGTGTGTGTGTGTGTGTGTGTGTGTGTGTGTGCGTGTGTGTATGTGTGTGTGTGTGTGTGTGTGTGTGTGTGCGTGCGTGCGTGCGTGCGTGCATGCATTTGCGTGATCCTGCAAGCATTAAATAAATAAATCCCGCCAAATATTATGGCTATATCGCCCGTTGCCATTTAGTTTCCAGGGAAACTGAACAGTCTCCACGGGGTCAAAGCATTAGCGGATGTAGACAAAACCACCTGCTCGCATTTCGAGGTTTGAATCCTCCCTACCTTTGCATTGCAGGCCCTGCCCTTTGAACCCCCAGAGTATCTCCGTGCAGGAATGGCAGTAAGTGGGCTCCAGAAACGTTTTCTTTTCGAAATCGTGCCCGGCATCACAACTGGAAAGAGACAAGGTCGGCGAATTATTAGTGTTCGGCTGCTCCTTGAACCGTAGGCGTCGATCAACCATTCCTTTACAGCAGCAGTTTGTGATTTTTTTTTCAGCACCTTATCTATGTTACGAGCGAATGAAAGTTAGCTAATGAACCGACGTGTGTGCGCATGCGCAACCATCGGTAGTCGTGAACCGAGTTACGCAAGCACGTGGTGGGGTCCTTACGGTTTGAGCATAGATATTATACTTAGTATTATATCTATGGTTTGAGTAATTTTATTTTATGAGTGTTCTGGCGGTGGAACTGGCGGAAATGGATGAGGATGGTCAGGCGGAACAGGATGGGCAAGTTGTTGAGGTCAGTGGCGATGGTCGGTTGACGCGCCTGGAGGCATCTGTTATGTACACTCAAGAGAAGGGTGCTTCCAGCTGGCTTACTACTCTTCCTATCTCCGAACACGGCTTTGCTTTGCACAAAGGTGCCTTTTGCGATGCCCTTGCTCTTAGATATGGATGGGACCCTCCTAACACACCTTCACATTGCATCTGTGGGAAATCATTCACTGTAGAACATGCACTCTCATGTCCTTTTGGAGGTTTTCCTACCCTACGCCACAATGAGATTCGGAACCTCACTGCTGTCTGAAGTGTGTCACAATGTAACTATCGAACCAACCCTACAACCAGTTACTAGGGTAACCTTCAAACTTGCCTCTGCCATCACTGACATTGGAGCAAGATCAGACATTGCAGCTGATGGTTTCTGGGGTGGCCACTTTGAAAAAACGTTTTTTGACGTCAGAGTCCTTAACCCACTTGCTCCATCTAACACCACACCCACACCCAGTGCTTGCTACCGCAGACATGAAAAAGAAAAACAAAGAGCATATGAGCAATGCATCAGGGAAATAGAGCATGCCTCTTTCACCCCAATTGTACTCTCCACTACTGGTGGAATGGGTCCAATTGCAACCACTTTCTATAAACACCTGGCAGACCGGCTAGCTTCCAAATGGAACTCATCCTACAGCCAAACCATTGGATGGTTGCGATGCCGTCTGTCCTTTTCTCTCCTCCGCTCATCCATCCTATGCATCAGAGGAGCTTGTTCATCAAAGGGGCGTGTACCCTGCAGTGTCCCTCTCCCTGTAGACCTAGTGCACAGTGAATCTAGGTTCACTCTGGACTAGAAAGCAACTAGTTGATCTATATCATTTAACTTCATTATTTAACTCGCATCTAACACTGTGTACATGTACATGTAAATCTGTTACGTACCGAGCTGGGAACAGCGATACTTGCATTGACAAGGCTAGTGGAGGCTGGGCAGCGGTCGGCGGGGGAGCCGACGGTTAGGGACAGCGTTCTGAAGGGGAGCCCCCAGTAAGATCCGCAGGTGCGTTGTTGAGTGGTTAGGCGTGCGAATTGTCATTGCGTGGGTGGTCTTGTGGGATGTTAAGAACCTAATTAGGTGGAGTTCGTGTTATGGTATGCGTGCTGTCCTGGCCTGATTGTCCATTGTGTGTGTGGGCATGTAGCATTGGGCAGGATGCCGCTCCCGGGCGCCCTGGTGTGGTGCGTTTAAATTCATTGTCCATCGGGGGGGGGGGGGGCACGCGGCCTCGTGATCTGTACCCGGCACATCATTTCTCGGAGGCTCGTAGCCTTGGGACCCAAATGCGGGTACGACAGCATCCATCGGAGGCCCGCGGCCTCGTGATCCAGACGTGGACACATTATGTGACAGAGGCACGCGGCCTTGAGACCCAGCCGTGGGCACATCATGTATGGGGATGTGGCCCCCGGGGACCAGGGTAGGGTGGGTGCGGGTGATGGGCTGGACGCGTAGGACGTCCATATGGGCGTGGGTTCAGGCGCCCACAATGGCATTTATGTAGGGAGGGGTGGCAGCCGGTGCCTGGAAAACTAGCGGAGAAGATCTGGCAGTGGGAGTATGTGGAGATGGCGGGATTACTCTCAGAGCAATGGAATACGAGGAGGGACGATGCGTGGGCGCTTGGTCGGCGCACCAATGCAATGCTTCACGTCGTATACAAGTGTGATGTCACGAAGGTTCCCCGAGGACGTAGTGGAACTTGGTCCTCCAGGCTTGTCGCGATTTCAGTGACCTGGCATGGGTGCACTATAATGCGACGTTCCGAAAGCAGGCAGCGGCCTCTGGGAATCTTCGTTGGTCCGGGGTCAACGCATCTCTCTACTCTGTGTTTTACAGGGAAGACGGCAGCCGTCGCACATTTAGCCTCGTCCCCAGGCCGTCAATTGGAAAAGAGACGGCCTGGTACCTATTGCCACTATGTTAGTGCGCATGCGCTGGCCATTACCTATCGTATACGTATACGCTACGCGTATACGTATACGATGTCAAAGTCTTGTAGGATTTGTGACAGTGTTTTGTCTCGTACACATTATGTCGCACTTTTTTCAAGGGAATCTTTGGCATCAGATCTTGCAAACAGGTCAGCAAGGTTGCCGATGTCCCAGTGGCTTCTGAGGATGGTTTGTCCATGTTCATTTGCATACCTTGCAAAAACAAACTTGCTTCGCGCGGAACGGTTTACGGAAAGGTTTACAAGCTAAGTATACGATTACGTGTTTTTCGGCCAGCGCATGCGCACTAACATGTGGCAATAGGCAAGCGCCGGTCGCAGGGAAGTGCGTATATGTAATGTACCTATATATTTATACCTATTTGCTGGCTGTTGAGTACTTTTGGTGGATTGTTAATGACGCATGGCGCTTCTCTCGTTAGGCACGGGGGGTCCAGCGGATGTACCGGTATACGTCTGATCTGTTGGTTTTGGATGGTCAGCGGCAACTACGGCCCGGTCATGGAGAGGGCCCGGCACCGTTACTACCGTACGCCAGGTCAGGGATATTAAATACATGGATTGGAAACGAGGCTGATATACGGCTGAATTACGGTATTCAAAATTTCTATCCGTGTTGCGCTTGAGGGCTATTCTTAGAGTCGCGAAATCGCAGAAACGAAAAGATACACATGGTAAGTTGGTTTCTTTCTAATTAAGAGGCAGGTTTTACTAATGGGATCAGTCAAGCTTTATTTTTGAAAGCAATGTATAAGCCTGTTAAAGCGTTCGGGTAGCTCTTGAACAACTTCCCGTTCAACAGATCTGAAAACTTTGAACTACACCCCTGAAACCCGGGATCAGCATCCAGGTCACATTCGTCCGTTTCAACAGCATGCAAACTCATCGCAGACATCCAATTTTCAGAATCCATGATAGGCGCAACGCGGATGGTTTTCCGGTACACGTAGATTACGGAACCGTTTCCAATCCATGTATTTAACATCCCTGGCCAGGTTAACACTTCGGCATCGTTGGCTCAGAAGGCTGGCGCTGCAACCAGCCCAGGAGTTGCGCGGTATATGGTCAACGGATTGTGGTATGGCTTTCGCATTGGATTTGACCATGCAAGGTGTTCGTGCGGCAGGGCCAGAGCTAACATGGCCTCAACGCGCCGGGACGCGGTAGTCTCGTCCCCGGACCCAGATTCCCAACTGCTGCGGGTGGATTGCATCACCGCTACGTGGAAAGTGGGTCTGGGAAATAAGAACGACGCACTTGTAGCGTACCAAAACATTGAGACGGATGTGTGTATACGTACTGACGCTGACGTAACCTTAATAATATATGCAAGTTACCACTTTCCACGTAGCGGTGATGTAATCCACCCGCAGCTGTGAATCTGGGTCTGGGGACGAGACTAGGGACGCGGCGCTCGTATCGAGGTATCTGGACGAGGAGTGCCATTTGGGTAGGATGGTGGACCCACTCAACCCTGGGGAATTCCCGGAGATGTATCGCAGTCCTATAGGCCTTGTTCCCAAATCGTCTACATGGTGGTTTTCGCTTGATTGTTGACCTGTCTTCTCCGCATGGGAGAAGTGTTAACGATGGGATCAATCCAGCGATATGCTCGATGGAGTAGACGGGGCACTGTACTGGCCAGCACAGCGGTTATACCTTCTTGGGTATTGGAGTTGACACTGCACGAAGCCATGGTACTTCGCCTTTCGGTTGGGGAAGGGATCGTGCCGGCGGAAGGAGCTGCAGTCCTTGGCGGGCAAGCTGTAGCATGCATGTAAGGTCGTCCGGCCTGAGCGGGCGTTCTTGAGGCGAGTTTTTGAGCTGCTAGCTGCGGTGAGGGCCGATCATCATCACATTCGCTTGAATGCGTCGTTTCGGTCAGACTTGGTATGGTGGGATGTCTTTCTGGAGGCTAGGAACGGAACCATGCACTTTCCTGCCTGACCGTGGGATATACCGTGGGACAAGCCGATTCATGTTTTTTCTGACGCTTCGGGGAGTTTTGGCTGCGGGGCTAGGTATACTTGGATCAATCACGTAACTACCGTAAAAAATTGTCTCCCAAAAATTGTAACGTAATTTTTGACTGCCGGAGAGGATTGATTTGAGGCGATCGTTTGTTTGCGCTGGTTTTGAGTTTTGTTGTGCTTGCTATATTCTATAAAGTTAGTCCATGGCTTCTTTTAGCATTTGCTATTCGTTGTATACGGTGAAACGATTCGCAGTAGTAAGTTGTGGGCGTGTCAAAAAAGAGTACGGTTTGATGGTTATAGAATTTTGTAGCGCATTGAATGGGTTGCATGAAATACATATGAAGGCATTAAGGACACCTAGATGCATTACTCATTTAAATATGAGGGCAATCAGACAATGCGCAGGGTGTTGTCTCGAAGCCTCCACGAACGGCTTCATATGGTTTAAAGTACGCGATTATCGTGAAAGCTAATAGCTTTTATGACAGTGAGACGTCTTAACTATTTGCCCTAATGTATGTATCTGACCTTTTTTACGTAGGTAGAGAGTGTTAACGAGGTGTTCTATTTAAAACGCACCTTTTCGTTGCCGTGGGTTCTTTAGCTAGATAATGGTCAGACTCTGCTGCTTATGTAGTAACAGCGCCTTGCATATCACGAGATTCTGATTTAGCGCAGTGCATGCTCTTATCAATCAAACCAATTTAATCAAAATTTGTCATGTTAGTTTATTATTCATGTTTTAATACTATGTTTATTAAACTCTATATTTTTATTCAACAGTTCTGTGTGTAGTTGCATGGATAATGAAGACTGTTGGTGATTTGAAGAGTTTTAAAAATGACATTAATGAACGTAATGAACTGCAAGCACCCATGATACAAAAGGGGCTAGTGTTTTACATCCACAACAATATAGCATCTCAACGTTTAGAAAATACAAGAAGTATCATTGCATCAATTCTTGAGCACTCTGCTGGAAGCAGTGTCACCACTACACCTGATGTGTTGCAGTGGGCAATACATCATATAATTTTTTAAAAAATCTTACAAGATGTTGGGCTGAAGTAGAGGTGTTTCTCAATTAGCAGTTTATAGTGTAGAGGGGTATCTATTCCTCTGGTAGTGGGATAACCATGGTAGTGGTAGTGGGGTACCTATTGCTCTGGTAGTGGGATAGCTATTGCACTGGTAGAGGGGTACCTATTCCACTGGTAGTGGGGTACCTATGGTACTTGTAGTGGAGTACCTATTGCTCTGGTAGTGGGATACCTATGGCTCTGGTAGTGGGGTACCTATTCCTCTGGTAGTGGGATAGCTATGGTACTGGTAGTTGGGTCTATTGACACAGCTGAGGATGCAGCTGTTCCTTTACAGTTTTGAATACAGAGATAAATGTAATGTGCAATCCACCTTTACCTATTCCACTGACTTCATGTAAGAACTGATTGTAAGAATTGTGCTAAAAGGAAGGATGAGTTGCAGAGAATGGCTACTTCAGTGAAAAGTACTTGCAAAGTTCCAAAAGCCACCATCTGTTACTGGACACAGGAAGACATCGAGGAAGAAGGGAAGATGAAAAAATATGCATATTACAGCTGCTTACAGACTATATTACTGGAGATATGATTTTTGCTGATTTTCCTGACATGTGAAGTGCCTTTTTCATAGAATGGTAAAATTGTGTTTCCGAGAACATGATATATATACACACTTGGCTATATATTTGTATATTGCTACCATGAGCAGCCTGCATATTTTATGCATAATATCTGCTGTAGTACCTTCTAAAAACTATTTTTATATGCAGGTATGTGTGGCAGTTACTCCTTATATATTTGGCTGCAGTAGCATGTTTAGTAAGTTCAGTGTAGCGAATATAAGTTAAACCGGCACAGTTTTTTTTAGCGCGGTCATTCAATTCCATACATTCAAAAGTACCGCTTTATGCTGCCGTATTGACCGAATGAAAAAAGATGATATGATAATTAAAATATACCGTTGGAATGCACATTTTTTACTCTTTTTAGAACCATGCTAATTGTTGCAAAAATATCAATTTGAAAAGTATATCCAAGTACCTAGTTATGTTCTTGGGTCCAGGAAGGTTGATGGCTTGGGGGAAGGTGTGGCTGAGAGGCACCCCTCTGGGCATTCCAGTAGGTTCCTCCTGGCTCCCCCAAGCATTTCCCGCACCGGGTGTAGCGCGGGAAAGGGGGACGACCTATTGGGGTCGATCGGCACGCGAGCCCAGGGGTGGGGCCCACACAGGAGGTGGGGTTGGCACGTTCCTAACTTATGCCACCTACATGAAGCAGACCCAAGGGAGCATCCATAAATGATGTCACGCTTTTTTGAAGAATATTGGACCGTACAATACATATGTTGTCCACATTTGTCACAAATGTAAGAACCATACCCCCATACCCCACCTTTAAATGATGTCACATTTCATTACACCATACCCCCCCCCCCCCCCCCCCCCCCCTTACCTGGCACGCACAAGTATGAAATTTTTTAATTCTCATTTCCACAGCGGGCTGATTTCTATCAATCAACTATTGATTCACATATACTGATGTACTAGTATAGTGTTTTTGTATTTGGGGCAGTGCAAGAGAAATTCGGGCTTATGTAGGATTTTGGGAAAATTCCAAGACAACTAAAAGAAAGTAATGCTTGCCATTGAAATGTATGGCTAATTAAAAATTCAGCGCTTTGTAGCTCTCTGATACACTGTCCAATTTTGGATGTGTAAGAACTGTTTTTTAGAGAGCGCTATTCTGTATCCAAAAACTGTTAAATTTGAAAACTTGAAAAAATTGCAAAAGCCAATTTTCTCTTGCACTGCCCCATTTATCAAATAATTACTTTTTGTGATATATTGGCTTTGTTCACAATGCAAGCGGAGTTTTTTAATCACATTAAATGACTATTGGCACAATTGTTTAATTCAAACAACAGTGTATCTTCTTCCCATGGTCTTGGAAGTGTTCATTCAAAGAAAATACTGGGAGTTGATCACCTATATATGGGAACCACTTTGAACACTATCAGGTGGAATGATTTTGTGTTGTTCAGTAGCAATGTCTTCAATATTCACCCAATCTGCTGCTTCTCCATCAGGGCGGTCACCAGTTATTACTAACACTTCATTTCCCAATCTTTTTACAATACGATGAGGAACTACAAGTTGGTCAATGATTGAGGCTCCTGTAGTTGTCACTTTTATTCTTCCTATGTATTTGTCTGTGCTGCTGAAGCATCTTTTTACTTGCAAAATACAGGCCACATGACTGATAAGTCCGACCTTGTGTAAATCATCCTAAATTGATGGACAGTATATCGTAGAGGTCATATAATAATATGGTACCTGTGAAAGACATGTCCGTCCGCTGTAGAGATCAATCCCACTTCAGCTTGGCCTTGGCATTGAGTAATGTTTTCCTCTGCTGACTTATAAGGAAGACTACTCCAAAACCCTAAAAGTTGTCCTTTCTTCTTAAGGGACACCATTGCTTGCTCCTCCTAAAACTTCTTTACAAATTGTCCGCCATTCCAGATCTTGATGGAATTTTGTTTGATCTTTTTGATGTGTGTGTGTGTGTGTGTGTGTGTGTGTGCGTGTGTGTGTGTGTGTGTGTGTGTGTGTGTGTGTGTGTGTGTGTGTGTGTGTGTGTGTGTGTGTGTGCCTTCTTCGACTTGTAGGCTACGCGCACACGGAAATACAATGTTGTCAACGGATGCCGCCATCATATTAAATAAATATTAAATAAATTAACAAGTCACGCTATCCTTACCATACATACATACCCTATATATCATGTCCAGTCCAGTCACGTTAGGGGGAACCATACACACATATGGTCAGCGTGACATCATTTGTGAACGCTCCCCAAGGTGCGGTGAAGATGGGTGTATTGACTCCAGTGCTCAATAATATTGTCAGGTTAGTAGACCTGTTCTGTTGGTGATCTCTACATAGTACATCTATCTACATGAATCTACCATCTCCTCTCCCTCTCCCTCTCCCTCTCCCTCTCCCTCTCCCTCTCCCTCTCTCCTCTCCCTCTCCCTCTCCTCCCTCCCCCCCTTCCTCCCCCCCTTTCTACCTTCCCTCCCCTCCCCTTCCTCCATCTCCTCCCCTTCCTCCCTCTCAGGATGCCTATATTATTCAAGGGCATCTATGGTGGACGGTTTCTGGCAGCCATTTTTTTCCTCTGCCTGACTTTAGCTGGTCTTAGCTCACTCATCTCATTTGTTGAACTACTGGTCCACACCCTAACGGACTATGGCTGTAAGTAAGGGGAGGAGGAGGAGAAGGGACATTGAAATATGGTACCACATGTCACACTCACACATATACCACACACACAAGGCCACACATACACACACACATACATACGCACGCATACACACACATACACACACACATGCATACACACACACATACACACACACACACGCACACACACATACACACACATACACATACACACACAACATGTACTTAGTTCGCCGTATTCCAGCAACAATCCTGGTCACCGTCAGCATTTCTCTTGTGGGTGTGGCCTCTGCAGTGGACCTGGAGGTGCTGGTGAACCAGGACAGTGTGTGGGGTTATGCCATGATCCTCTGTGGGTGTCTTCTTGTCTTCCTCGTGCTTCGTCTTAATCCCTTCACATTCAGGAAAAAGTTCTACGAGGCAAGTAATATGGTACTATCAAACCTATCCAAACCAGTCAGACCGGTACTATCAGTACTATCAAACCAGTCAGACTGGTGCTATCAAACCTGTCCAACCAGTCAGATTGGTACTATCAAACCTACAAAACCAGTCAGACTGGTACACTCTAACCTATCAAACCAGTCAGACTGGTACTATCAAACCTGTCAAACCAGTCAGACTGGTACTATCAAACCAGTCAGACTAGTACTATCAAACCAGTCAGACTGGTACTATCAAACCAGTCAGACTGGTACTATCAAACCACTATTGAAAGGTGTATCCACCTAATACATTACTTGTAAGTGGTCTGGGGACTGGGGGTAAGGCTAATTTCTAGGAGACCTAGAGGTATCAAATATGCACTAGGTCCTACCTCGATCTCACTTATTTAATTGGATTTCTCTTCTCTTCAGTATGGCATTGGGGACTGGCCCCTTCCATTGCTGTGGGTGTTCATCATATTGTAAGTCCATTGTAGAATGCTGATGCCCCTCCCACTGATACCCCTCCCCTCTGATGCCCCTCCCCTCTGATGCCCCTCCCACTGATGTCCCTCCCCACTGATGCCCCTCCCTCCGTCCATACTGTCATTCTGATGGTTCCTGTCATTGTAACCCACCTCCTCCCCATCCTCCACCTCTTCAGGACTTTCAGTTAGTTTCCTTCATTAGCTGCACCCTCTTCAAATGTCTCCATTCCATGCCACTGACCGACCTCCCTACCTCCATTCCATGCCACTGACCATACCTCCCTGCCTCCATTCCATGCCAATAACCACACCTCCCTGCTCCACCCCACAGGCTCGTTGCTCCAATAGAGGGGTTAGGTATGATTGTGTGGTGGATAGTTGAGGAGGTGTACACAAAGCCTGGAACATGGTGGCAGTTCTCTAATGACAGTCTAGCCATGGTTTTGACCCAGGTGGATGCATTAGGGGTTGCAAAAGGTGTGGTATGTGTGTGTGCAGATGTGGTGTGTGTAGGTGTGTGTGTAGGTGTGGTGTGTGTTGGTGTGGAGTATGTGCAGGTGTGGTACATGTGTAGGTGTGGGGTATGTGTGCAGATGTGGTATGTACAGACGTGGTGTGTGTGCATAGGTAAGGGGGCTGGGTCAGGGGGTATGTGTGCCCTGGGGGTCGGGGGTTATGTGTGTCCTGGGGTCAGGGGGTATGTGTATCCTGGGGGGTCAGGGGGTATGTGTGTCCTGGGGGGTCAGGGGGTATGTGTATCCTGGGGGGGTCAGAGGGTATGTGTGTCCTGGGGGTCAGGGGGTATGTTCTTCATCTGTCATGTGAACTCTAGTAGAGTTTCCTCAGGTATCCATTATTTGGTCCATCTGACAACTCACCCATGCGCACGCATACACACACACACACACACACACACACACACACACACACACACAGTGGGGTATCGTTGCATTGATAGTCTTGGCCTTAAACTGGTTCATCCGCCCACTCACTATTGAACCTCCCAAAAATCTCACACTGAGGAGAATACTTGGATTATTTATCCAGTACAAGGAACTGGTCAGACCTGATGGTGTGGAGAGGGAGGAGGAGGAAGAACAGGAGGAGCAGGATGGAATCACTAGTGTAGGACTAGTTCAGCTATCACCCCAAAACACTAACGTAACTGATAATTCAATCAATGAGTCAGTTGTATAATTTTTATTTTTAATTAGCAAGTAAACGATCTATTTGATTATAAGCAGTGCAATATTTCCTGTGGTCACCATTTCATGGTCCTGACATTCTGTTCTAAGTGAATTGCTTGGTCCAATAATGTTATGCTAACAAACCACACCCCCTTCATCGCATCTAACAAACTGTATCTACTTCATTGCATCTGTCTTGGTATTAAGTAGTGTTGGTAGTATGGTTTGGTCTCTGTGTGCAGTGTGATATGCCTGGCAACATGTACCATGCCTAGCAACATGTACCATGCCTGGCAACATGTACCATGCCTGGCAACATGTACCATGCCTGGCAACATGTACCATGCCTGGCAACATGTACCATGCCTGACAACATGTACCATGCCTGGCAACATGTACCATGCCTGGCAACATGTACCATGCCTGACAACATGTACCATGCCTGGCAACATGTACCATGCCTGGCAACATGTACCATGCCTAGCAACATGTACCATGCCTGGCAACATGTACCATGCCTAGCAACATGTACCATGCCTAGCAACATGTACTGTCTGCTCATGTGTTTAGTTTTTGTACACAGTTGAATACGTACCTCCACCTGTCTTTTGAAATACCAGATTCATTGCAAGGTGATGATTGCAAGCATTTTGGACGGTACAACATTCAAGATGATGTCACTGGTTTTGTACAATAACTGGCACACAGATAACATTACAACACACACACACACACACACACATACACACACATACACACACACACACCACACACGCACACACACACAGGAGGCTACCAAAAAAAGAAGTACAAAATGGTAACATGCTGCCGTGAACCCCACACCCCCACCATTAGTTCTTGAACCCCCACACCTCCACTCCTGTGCACTCAAAATCTGTGCTGGTGGAGAGACAGGGGTTGTTGAAAGTCAAACACTCATAGCTGCTCCCTCGTAGTAAAGACTCATGTAACCACAGTCCATACAAACCTCTGAAACAAGCACACACACACACGCACACGCACACAGCTGAAGTAAACAAAGCTCTAAAAGTGTGCTTTTGTGTCAATAACAAAAAAATGGCTACCACATTAGTATTGTATAAATATCAAGTTGTCAGCATTGCAGAAATGCTGAACTTATAACAAAAGCCCCTAGTTTGTACCAACCTCCAAATAGGATGCTTTCCAAGTCATACACTGTAAAGCCACTTTAGTATAGCCACACCTACTAAAGCCACGCCTACTAATACCACACTTACTCTCCACCTCCAACTGATATGCAGTCGACATCTCCTTTGAAGATATGGTTATTAATGCCAGTCCAAGAATACACCTTCAATTCACCACTCTCCTCCACGCTGTAGAGATAAGACTCTCCAGTGCCTACAAACTGACTGCACACAGCCATAGTACAGGAAAGCATGGCTCCAAACACCTGCAACCATGGTAACAGTTTATATTCATGCAGGCCAGACACCCATGTACACACACATGTATAGACATGTACACTGTAAAGATGGATAATGGAACATACCTTATTATATTCATCTCTTATGACTAGAAGACAGGGTGAGTTGTGACACGACTCAACCCTGCGGTACAGTGTCTGAAGACTTATCCCGTGTTTGAATGTGCTGTAGAGAAGGGTCCACTCTGAGCCAGTTACTCTTGGTATCATATTGAAAGAGAGCTTGGGGAGGGAGGGGGTGAGGAGGGAATGGATAATGAGAGGGAGGTGATCCATTGGCAAAGGTTCTCTAGCCCTACCTCCACTTTAGCCCCTCCCACTTCCTCCAGTTTACTTAGGTAACATAGGGCCAATTTCTATAAACCTGCCCTACTTGTCCCCAGGCCTAGACCTATAGGGCCATCTGGTCCCCAGGCCTTGACCTATAGGGCCATCTGGTCCCCAGGCCTTGACCTTAGGGCTATCTCTACCTGCAAGACCACTTCATCTGACATCAGCTTCGACTTCTGGGACAACACGGGTATTAGGTCCATGTTTGTAGCTCCAATGCTGCGGGGGACAAGACATACGATACGGGCACAGGATTTAATGGCGCGCATTAAGGTGGTGCTACCCACAGTGCATTGTTAGCGGAGGTGACTGGTCAACGCATGCACGCATGCTACTAGTGCCCTTTGGCCAATTGTCGCTTACTGAAAGTACGGCGGTATACGGCGCACGCTCTATGTGAGCACGGGGGGGGGGGGGGGAGGGGGGGAGGGGGGAGGGGGGATGAAACGTACCGCGGTTAAGCCTTCGCGGGTTGAGTGACAGCGGCCAAGCCGTGTATACGCCTAATAAAAGGCCTTGGGCTGACTGGACGAAGCTGCGTGGCTTGAAGCGAAAGGTATACGGGAAGAGAGATCTTTACCAGCAGACACAGCTAAAACAACGCATTATGCAATCTTTACAGCGATGTATTAAACAAACACACAACTTACAACAAAAGCAAGCCCAGCCACACGTAACTACACGTACCAAGCCCAGCTACACGTAGCTACACGTAACTACACGTACATGTAGGTAATGATTCAATTCAGCACTTAACCGTCCCTGGACCTCCAAAGTTGTCACGTGCACCTACACGTCATCATCCAATGCGAGCTCCGGGTAGGGAACCGAAATGGCATTTCTTGGTCTTCAACGTCGCAAGTTCTTGGACACAAAATTGAGGCTTCAGCTAGACTCTCCATTTGATCAAAGGCCAACATACATACTCCACCCTCATCACTTGAGACGTGTCTTAAAAATTTTTTAGTTTTAAAAAATATGATGCGTACAAATAATGATAAATCCTGACGAGAATCCTGATTAAAAAAAAAAAAAAAAAGATTTTTGCCACGCATATGTGCACTAAACACCAGGGACAATCATGGTCAGACAACACCACTGCTTGGCTGCCCTTTCATTACAACAGATCTCACTTTCATCTTAGCCTGCAGCAAAACGTTATTTACGATTACATCATGTGTAATGAGGCCACACCCACCTGACGCTGACTTCTTCGGATGAAGATGCGCCCAGGTGGCTGAAGCCACGCCTCCCCATCCACCTGAATGGGCAGGGCTTCGTGCAGTATAATGGTGACCTAAAGTGCACGTACATTTTGCAACCAGACCTACACACACACACACCAACGCAACCTCATGTGACTGTTTGAGCCTGAGACCAATACGCATTCCACTAAGAATCTGGCCCTAGGTGGGGGAGAGGGCATAAAGGGTTAAGATAGGTGAAGGAGAGGGCATAAAGGGTTAAGATAGGTGGGGGAGAGAGCATAAAGGGTTAAGATAGGTGGGGGAGAGGGCATAAAGGGTTAAGATAGGGGAGAGGGCATAAAGGGTTAAGATAGGTGGGGGAGAGGGCATAAAGGGTTAAGATAGGTGGGGGAGAGGGCATAAAGGGTTAAGATAGGTGGGGGAGAGGGCATAAAGGGTTAAGATAGGTGGGGGAGAGGGCATAAAGGGTTAAGATAGGTGGGGGAGAGGGCATAAAGGGTTAAGATAGGTGGGGGAGAGGGCATAAAGGGTTAAGATAGGTGGGGGAGAGGGCATAAAGGGTTAAGATAGGTGGGGGAGAGGGCATAAAGGGTTAAGATAGGTGGGGGAGAGCATAAAGGGTTAAGATAGGTGGGGGAGAGAGCATAAAGGGTTAAGATAGGTGGGGGAGAGGGCATAAAGGGTTAAGATAGGTGGGGGAGAGGGCATAAAGGGTTAAGATAGGGGAGAGGGCATAAAGGGTTAAGATAGGTGGGGGAGAGGGCATAAAGGGTTAAGATAGGTGGAGGAGAGGGCATAAAGGGTTAAGATAGGTGGGGGAGAGCATAAAGGGTTAAGATAGGTGGGGGAGAGAGCATAAAGGGTTAAGATAGGTGAGGGAGAGAGCATAAAGGGTTAAGATAGGTGGAGGAGAGGGCATAAAGGGTTAAGATAGGGGAGAGGGCATAAAGGGTTAAGATAGGTGGGGGAGAGGGCATAAAGGGTTAAGATAGGTGGGGGAGAGGGCATAAAGGGTTAAGATAGGGGAGAGGGCATAAAGGGTTAAGATAGGGCATAAAGGGTTAAGATAGGTGGGGGAGAGAGCATAAAGGGTTAAGATAGGTGGGGGAGAGGGCATAAAGGGTTAAGATAGGTGGAGGAGAGGGCATAAAGGGTTAAGATACTCAGATGAGCCATGTAGGTGGGGTCACCTACCATGTGGACCATCCCTGAGATACCAATGACTTCCAGTAGACCATCACTGTAAGAAGGAGCCACAAATCCCTACGGCACACACATGTCCGTTGAAGAGGCATGGGGACAAGGCAGTTTACACTCACCTCCTCTGAGAAGGAGGCACCCCACGGGTCTGATCCACCACCCCAGCTGAGGAAAGCCAAAGTGGGTGTGGTCAAAGTCACATCACCAAGACCAATAACACCTTCATCTCATGCCCACACCATCACATCACCTCCCACACCATCACATCACCTCCCACACCATCACATCACCTCCCCCACCATCACATCATGCTCATCACCTCCCACACCATCACATCATCCTCATCACCTCCCACACCATCACATCACCTCCCACACCATCACATCACCTCCCACACCATCACATCACCTCCCACACCATCACATCACCCTCTCCATTTCTCACCCTCCCACCACCCTCCTCCCATCACTTCTTGTCAAACCTCTGGATGTTCAATATGGAGATGCCTTCCAGCTCAGGAAGTTGTAGCTCACTGCTGTCATCTACCTGGTGGACACAGTGCAAGAACGCCTTCCAACAACAATGCCTAGGTCTGGGCACCCTACCTCTACAGTGATACGTGAGTTGAGAACACCTCTCTCCTTTTGCACCATCTTCTGAAGACCCAGCTGAAAGTAAACCTTCTTGTTTTTGAACCTATGTAACCGTGGTGATAAATATTCAATGATGGATACACCCATGTGACCCAACCTGCTGTTAAATCTGTCGGGGTTCTCCTCCCTGGCGTTATGGAAGTCCAGAGCTATGGCTGCATCCAGACCAATACCAAAGTAGTTGTTCATCACAGCCGTGCGAAGTTGATTCCCAGATTCGTAAAAAAACGAGATCTCCCATCTGGACGGAAGGGGTAATGATATGCCATATTCTCTCCCCCACCTCCACCTCACAGCAATGGCTACCTGTCAAATCCAACAGTCTCTGCTCCCTTGACTCCATTAAGAAGGTCCATGACCTTCTCATCTGTGTAACCAGGCCCCCACTTGAGAGCTCTAGCCAGGTCATTGCCTTGGAAGGAGAGAGGGATGGAAAGGGGAGGAGGCAGTAGGATAGCAAGCCATGAAGGAACCAGAGGGGAAGATGAGACAGAGAGAGTCTTACCAGTTCCCAGAGGCAGGAGGGCACAGGGTGGGTTATCACATGCCAGGTGAGGTTGGATGTCAGTAATGGAGGACAGCACCCACCCAAAGGTACCATCTCCACCTCCTATCAGCACACTGAACCTTTTTACTTTGCGAAAGGCAAATAACCTACATCAAAAGTACAAAGGTCACGTCCTTTAGTCCACACACACACACACACACACACACACACACACACACACACACACACATACACACACACACATACACACACACGCGCGCACGCACACACACACACATACACACACACACACGTACACACCCTGGCAGTGGTCCACCTTCAGCAAGATTGAACACCTGGTGTGGGTTAAGGTGACGTCTGAACCCTGACAACAGGCTCCTCCCCTGGTTACCACCACTCTTTTCATTGATGAACACCAACAGGACTTCCTGATGGTCATCCAGCTGGTCTGGCTGCAGTAGGAGGAGGGTAAGGTTAGTTCCAATTAAAGCCCACCTGTCCCTCCCAACTCACATATATGGATGGAAGCAGTTTGACCTTAACAGAGCTCTCCTGAAGAGCTGTGCACACCTTACTGGCCATGTCCATTGTGGGGAACTCAACAAAGACCCCACCATATGTTGGGAAGGCGGGGCCAAATATAACCATGCTCAACAAGCCTTCTGAGAGCAGCCCGGGAGAGGCTGGGGAGAAGGGATGTGTATGCTTGGCTAAAAAAAAAGTGCTTGCAACAAGAACCACCTCTGACCCATCCCTTCACCAAAACCACCCCCATCACCCACTAATACCACCCTCCCACCCACCTCCTCACTAACATCATCTCCCACCTACCCCCTCACCAAAAGGCCCAGGGAGTACACAGACATTTACGCTGTCCATCGTAGTCCCCACCCCACCCCTGGTCTGTCCCCACCCTTCCCCTGGTCTGTCCCCACCCCTCCCCTGGTCTGTCCCCACCCCTCCCCTGGTCTGTCCCCACCCTTCCCCTGGTCTGTCCCCACCCTTCCCCTGGTCTCACCCCTCCCCTGGTCTCATCCCTCCCCTGGTCTCACCCTCCCCCCTGGTCTGTCCCCTCCCCTGGTCTGTCCCCACCCCTGGTCTGTCCCCACCCCTGGTCTCATCCCTCCTCTGGTCTCACCCCTCCCCTGGTCTGTCCCCTCCCCTGGTCTCACCCCTCCCCTGGTCTCACCCTCCCCCCTGGTCTGTCCCCTCCCCTGGTCTGTCCCCACCCCTGGTCTGTCCCCACCCCTGGTCTCACCCTCCCCCCTGGTCTCACCCCTCCCCTGGTCTCACCCCTCCCCTGGTCTGTCCCCACCCCTCCCCTGGTCTGTCCCCACCCCTACCTTTTGCTATGATTCGTTTCATGTGTTCTGTGTAGGACGATTTGCTGGTTAGCACGTCCTTGGAAATTCCCCATACGTACACTGTGATACCCTCGTAACCATGGCGCTGCCTCAGAATGTACTGCAGCAATGGAGAATGCACCTGTACACACATCCACACATACACACTCACATGCAAACACACAAAAAACACACCATCACACCACACACATGCATGCACAGTCACAAGTACACCCACACACACACACACACACACACACACACACACACATAACACACATGTGTTGGTCCAGTTGCAGCCTTCAGAGGACATTCATCATTATTCATGACCCTCTCCCCTGACACTGGGGACATTTCCACCAGACTGTAACCTGCTTCATTGCATCCCTGAGTGGATTAATGTTACTAAAGAATTGAGCCACGCCCACTAAGCTCCAACCCTGTTGCTAATTAAAGGCATGACCAATAATACACCTTGGCTCCACCCCTACACCTTGGCTCCACCCCTACACCTTGGCTCCACCCCTACACCTTGGCTCCACCCCTACACCTTGGCTCCACCCCTACATCCCATACATGTAATGCCATGGTCCTTGTGCCTGACCTTAGCCACACCCATAACCACGCCCATCCCTTAACCACACCCACCATGCCCTGAACCATGCCCTGAACCATGCCCTGAACCACGCCCCTACCTCTAATCCAAAAGCCTTGAGGGACACGGCTATGATCTCAGACACAGTGGTTAGAGCAACCATGTTAACTTCAGCAGCAACAAGACGACTGGGTAGACAACCATTGGAGACCACCACCTCACGCTGAGACCCAGGCTGTGAGATCACATGTGTGCATGTGTGTGTGTATGTGCATGTGCGAGTGCATATGTGTGTGCGTGTGAGTGCATGTGTGAGTAGTGCATGTGTGTGAGTGCATGTGTGTGAATGTATGTGTGTGAATGTGTGTGAGTGCACGCGTGTGAGTAATTAGTGAGGGACATTTGGTTCCCATCACATTGGTGTGATATTGGCTGGAAAGCCAGGTATCACACACTATGCCCACTGTCACAGGCCCCTCCCCTTGCTGTAGGCCACACCCACCTTCCTCTGTTGTATCATGAGTGTCACAGGCCCCGCCCCTCGCTGTAGGCTGGACAGAGAGGCTATGGGTCTCTCATCTCCGTTGTCCTTCAGCTCAACAAGATGGCAGCTCTCAGAAGTTGATGATGCCAACATGCCCAAAGACGTCGTCTGCAGAACTGACCTATAATACAAGGCCACGCCTAAAAGACCACACCCACTGTACCAGTATGTCATGCGCCGTTGTTGCCCTGGTGATAGGCAGTGTGAGCAGTCGTCCATCCATCACTACACACTGGCGCTGTTCGTGCCTAGGAGACAAGGGACCCTCTGTTGTATACGCATCATTCTGCTCAGGTACACCAGCATCTGTGGTGTGTGAATGGGAGGGTGAGGGTGAGGAGGGTATGTGGATGGGGGTGAGGGTGAGAAGGGTGTGAGGATGGAGGGGTGAGGGTGTGAGGAGGGTGTGGATGGGAGGGTGTGAGGAGGGTATGGATGGGAGGGGTGAGGGTGTGAGGAGGGTGTGTGGATGGGAGGGGTGAGGGTGTGTGGATGGGGGGAGTGAGGGTGTGAGGAGGGTGTAGATGGGAGGGTGTGGATGGGAGGGGTGAGGGTGTGAGGAGGGTGTGTGGATGGGAGGGGTGAGGGTGTGAGGAGGGTGTGTAGATGGAAGGGGTGAGGGTGTGTGATGGGGGGAGTGAGGGTGTGAGGAGGGTGTGGATGGGAGGAGTGAGGGTGAGGAGGGTGTGTGGATGGTATATGGATGGGAGGGGTGAAGGTGTGAGGAGGGGTGTGTGGATGGAGGGGTGAGGGTATGAGGAGGAGGGTGTCAGATCACTGTAATAATGTTGACAGGTTTTAGACTGGCCTTCAGTTAGTAGCCAAGATGGCTGGATATACACAGCTCTTGGTGGGAGGATGATGGATTTTACGTTGCCATAGTCACAATTATCTTGGTGATAGCTTCCTTTGCAGGCGGTGTGGACCTAGAGTTAAAATTGATGGAGGACAAGAGTTGCCAATAATTTTAAACAAAGGCCCTAGTGACTTGGGGGTTAAGGGCCTATATACCCTCACCGTCTGTCCACAGCTGCAACACCTGAAGCTAGAAAGGCAGTCTGACGTAGCACACACCTTTCCACACACAATACAAAGAGAACCAGCTGGGAGGTTCCCCTCGATCCAATGGTGGGCATTCTGGGGAGATATAAAGAACAGATCAAGTTCTGTCACCAATAGTGAGGGAGGGAGGAGTAGTGAGGGGGAGGGGTAGTGAGGGGGAGGGGTAGTGAGGGGGAGGGTAGTGAGGGAGAGGTAGTGAGGGAGGGTAGGGAGGGAGAGGTAGTGAGGGAGGTAGTGAGGGAGAGGGTAGTGAGGGAGGGTAGTGAGGGAGGGAGGGTAGTGAGGGAGGGTAGTGAGGGAGAGGGTAGTGTGGGAGGGGTAGTGAGGGAGGGTAGTGAGGGAGAGGGTAGTGAGGGAGGGAGAGGGTAGTGAGGGAGGGAGAGGGTAGTGTGGGAGAAGGTAGTGTGGGAGAAGGTAGTGTGGGAGAGGGTAGTGTGGGAGAAGGTAGTGTGGGAGAGAGTAGTGTGGGAGGGGTAGTGAGGGGAGGGGTAGTGTGGAGGGGGTAGTGTGGGAGGGTTACTTTGGACTGCTTGCAGTAAGATGCGCAGTCCCTACAAGCTTTGAACAAACTGGTCCCACAGCCAACGTGTGCATACTGATGACACACTGGCACCAGTGAGGGAGGGAGAGAGGGGAGTGGAAGGGAGAGTAGGAGGGAGAGAGGGAGGGAGAGTGGGAGGGAGAGGGAGAGTGGGAGGGATAGGGAGGATGGGAGGGATAGGGAGAGGGAGAGAGAAGGAGGGGGGAGTGGGAGGGTGGGAGGGAGGGTGGGAGGGAGAGAGGGAGGGAGAAAGAATAAACGTTGGACATATGCCACACATGTAAATGCACTGCAAAACCACATACGTAACTGCAATGTAAGCAAAATGATTGCCTGGCCACACATAGAGTAACCATGGCAACACCATGGCAACTCACCTTCACACAATTCACCATCACATGATATTCTCCGACGACACACACTGCAGTAAGTCTTGTCGTCATATTGCACCATTCTAACAATCTGGTGCCTCTCTTCCTGTAAACAGATGAAGAACAGCTCAGTGCATCACTGTGTCCCCACCTCCCAGTCCCCATCCCACCTCCCTGTGACAGTACCTATTGCCCATCTGCTCCTTAGCTTAGGTGATCCTCCTCCCCAGTCCACAAATCATGTGACCCCCCCCCCCCTTCCATAGTTTAGGTGACCCTCCTCCCCAGTCCACCCCTCTTCGTGGTTGGCTCACCGTACTCTCCTCTGGGGGAGTGGTCTGCCGACATGGGACAACCAACTGAGAGACACACCGCTCATGAGAGACAAAGTTACACACTACAAAGGGTGTAACAAGAGGGTGTAATCAGAGGAGGTGTAACAAGAGGGTGTAACCAGAGGGGGTGTAACAAGAGGGTGTAAGGTATCAGAGGGTGTAACCAGAGGGGGTGTAACAAGAGGGTGTAACCAGAGGGGGTGTAACAAGAGGGTGTAAGGTATCAGAGGGTGTAACCAGAGAGGGTTAGGGTTACACATGATGAGGACAAGGTATGAGAACAGACCTCTGCATTCTAAGCCTTGCTCCTTCAGACCCCAAAGCATCTTAGTACAATGTTGGCAGTAAGTAGGTTGAAAATATGTCTTCTTTTCAAATATATGATTCGATGGGCGTGACCCAGTCATGTTTGGAGGTGTGGCTTGTTGGGAACCCTCCAACTTTGTATTACCTCGCTGTAGTGTGCTGCCTTGTCCCACGGACCTCCTCTGGACACCCGACTGCATTGGATTGGACAATGATGATGTCATGTGGTCATCGTGTTAATGATGATGTCATGTGATGTAATGCGGTAGTGGTTGTCTACATGTTACCTTGGCAAGTTATGCCAACAATATAAAGACCTACTGCCAGCCAATAGCTGGTAGTACAACTGACTACATATAAATAATAGGCGGCCATGGTGACAGGCAGTCGTGGTGACAGGCAGCCATGGTGACAGGTGGCTATGGTGACAGGCAGCCATGGTGACATTGCTGTTATATTTCACTGCTGTGTCACACACACACACACACACACACACACACACACACACACACACACACACACACACACACATCTAAGATGTGAATTCAATATACAACATTACATTGTTGTTGGCCAATAGTTAATAAACTGTAGTCCAGGGACCCAGAGATGTAAATGCTGACATGTAAGTCAAAACAATATCAAGGAGGTATGGAGGTATGGGGGTATGGAGGTATGGAAGTATGGAGGTATAGGGTACAAGGGTATGGAGGTATGGGGGTATGGGGGTACAAGGGTATGGAGGTATGGGGGTATGGGGTACAAGGGTATGGAGGTATGAGGGTACAAGGGTATGGAAGTATGGGAGTATGGGTACAAGGGTATGGAGGTATGGAGGTATGGAGGTATGGGGTATGGAGATATGGAGGTATGAGGGTGCAAGGGTATGGAGGTATGGAGGTGCAAGGTATGGAGGTATGAGGGTACAAGGGTATGGGGGTATGGGGTACAAGGGTATGGGGGTATGGGGTACAAGGGTATGGGGGTATGGGGTACAAGGGTATGGAGGTATGGGTACAAGGGTATGGGGTATGGGGTATGGGGTACAAGGGTATGGAGATATGGAGGTATGAAGGTATGAGGGTACAAGGGTATGGAGGTATGGGGTACAAGGGTATGGAGGTATGGAGGTATGAAGGTATGAGGGTACAAGGGTATGGAGGTATGGGGGTATGTGGGTGGGAATAGATGGAATAATTTTTGGTTTTGTGTCCTTACCAGACTTAGGCTACCAGACTGAGGCAACCAGACTTAGGCTACCAGACTTAGGCTACCAGACTGAGGCTACCAGACTGAGGCTACCAGACTTAGGCTACCAGACTTAGGCTACCAGACTTAGGCTACCAGACTGAGGCTACCAGACTGAGGCTACCAGACTTAGGCTACCAGACTTAGGCTACCAGACTGAGGCTACCAGACTGAGGCTACCAGACTTAGGCTACCAGACTGAGGCTACCAGACTGAGGCTACCAGACTGAGGCTACCAGACTTAGGCTACCAGACTTAAGCTACCAGACTGAGGCTACCAGACTTAGGCTACCAGACTGAGGCTACCAGACTTAGGCTACCAGACTGAGGCTACCAGACTTAGGCTACCAGACTTAGGCTACCAGACTGAGGCTACCAGACTGAGGCTACCAGACTGAGGCTACCAGACTTAGGCTACCAGACTTAGGCTACCAGACTGAGGCTACCAGACTTAGGCTAGACACAAAAAACTTTTCTTACATAGAACATCAAAGTTATTTTTGGCCTCCCTCAAACATACACACATACACACACACACACATACACACACACACACATACACACACACACACATACACACACACACACATACACACACATACACACATGCACGCACACACTTATAAATACGCACTCATCACACGCGTATGCACACATCACACGCACACATGTGCACACATATGGCACACATCTCAATCACTCACCAGGGATAGCGTTCTCACTTGCTTCATCTGAAGCTGGCTATGTGCTTCAAACAGCTGAGAACTTCCATGTTTGAGAGGGAGGAGAGGAGGATAGGTGAGGGGAGGAGGATGGGAGAGGGTAGGTGAGGGGAGGAGGTAGGTGAGGGGAGGAGGATGGGAGAGGGTAGGTGAGGGGAGGAGGATGGGAGAGGAGGGTAGGTGAGGGGAGGAGGATGGGAGAGGAGGATAGGTGAGGGGAGGAGGATGGGAGAGGGTAGGTGAGGGGAGGAGGATGGGAGAGGGTAGGTGAGGGGAGGAGGATGGGAGAGGAGGGTAGGTGAGGGGAGGAGGATGGGAGGAGGGTAGGTGAGGGGAGGAGAATGGGAGAGGGTAGGTGAGGAAGTAAGAAGTGATACATCATTTGAGATGAAAGCTATAGTACCAAAGGCCTCTGGCAGTACGGCCTGCTAGCTAGCTAGCTGGGTATCCATGCTGACAAGGTATTGACATTGTGCCAAACACACATAACTCCATTAACTCACAATCGATCTTTTATGGCTGCAAGCTCTTCCTGTACCTAAGGGGTGTGGCTTTCAGTGACAACAGGAGGTGTGGCTTTCAGTGACAACAGCTATCAATAACCCAACAGTTTGTACTAACACATGAATGCAAACATCCACAGTACACCGGCTACACACAGCCATACCTCCACAGTACACCGGCTACACACAGCCATACCTCCACAGTACACCGGCTACACACAGCCATACCTCCACAGTACACCGGCTACACACAGCCATACCTCCACAGTACACCGGCTACACACAGCCATACCTCTACAGTACACCAACTACACACAGCCATACCTCCACAGTACACCGGCTACACACAGCCATACCTCCACAGTACACCAGCTACACACAGCCATACCTCCACAGTACACCGGCTACACACAGCCATACCTCCACAGTACACCAGCTACACACAGCCATACCTCCACAGTACACCGGCTACACACAGCCATACCTCCACAGTACACCAACTACACACAGCCATACCTCCACAGTACACCGGCTACACACAGCCATACCTCCACAGTACACCGGCTACACACAGCCATACCTCCACAGTACACCGGCTACACACAGCCATACCTCCACAGTACACCGGCTACACACAGCCATACCTCCACAGTACACCAGCTACACACAGCCATACCTCCACAGTACACCGGCTACACACAGCCATACCTCCACAGTACACCGGCTACACACAGCCATACCTCCACAGTACACCGGCTACACACAGCCATACCTCCACAGTACACCGGCTACACACAGCCATACCTCCACAGTACACCAGCTACACACAGCCATACCTCCACAGTACACCAGCTACACACAGCCATACCTCCAGAATATCTTTGGATCCTGTAACCAAGTCGGAGCACAACGCCTCCATCTCTGTGCTCACCCCAGCGGCCGATGGTCTTCTTTCTCGTTCGTCATGGAGACATTGAACCACTAGCCCGTGCAGAGGGTGGTGGGCGTGGTCCAGCATCAGGACTCCCTCCTCCCTCCTCTGTGCCTCTGTACGGAGCGGATCCATATCCTCCTCCCCATCCGCCCCGCTGACAGGCTTATTCAACGCCACACGTAAGCATAGCACACCAAACGCGAATACATCAATTTTGCAGTCTTGGCGTGGTATGTCCTTTAGCGTAGCCATGGCTTCCGGTGGTAGGTGGTCCAGGGGTGTACCCTCGGAGCCGTAGCCAAGTAGCTTGGACGTCCCTAGGTCAGCAATCTTCGCCGCCATGTCCTTGCTGAGGAGGACGTTCCGAGCGTGCAGTTCACCGTGAGCGACAGCGGGAACGCGAGAGTGTAAGTACAGCAGTCCGCGCGAAACGTCGCGAAGGATGGAGAGACTGGTAGGTAGGGGGACGTGTGAATGCTGCCTCAAACAGCGGTCCAGGCTTGTGTGAAGGTACTCAAACGCCAGCGCCACGTCAGAAGGCTCGGATCCGACCTGCGTGCCAAGGAACTGGACGACGTTGGGATGCCTAAGATTGCTCAGAAGCGCTCGCTCGTCGTTAAATCGTTCCACCACTTCTGCCGCCCGTTCCGACGGGACGCCGCTCATGCGCAGAATGTCGCGTACACACTTGACGATGCAAGGGGCGCCATTTAGTTTGGCTTCGTACACACCCCTGTACTCTCCTTCGTGTCCAAAGGGGCGCTTAGCGCTGTAGTCGATAACAACCTCGTCTTGGTGCATCTCGATTCCGCAATCAGGGTTCTAAGGCGGGCTAATTTAAATAGTTCCCGTTTATTATTGTTGGTACCAAGTTAAGTCTTCATTAACTTTTATTTTGAATGTATTCCCTCCAGTCAGTCAAAGGCGGATCCGGGGGGGGGGGGCTAATAAATATTGGGGGCTGTAGCCCCCCCCCCCCCCCCCCCCCTTTGGTTCGTCTAATTATATATTCGCAGCCGCGAATACATGCATTTTGAACGCATAGCTACCAAAAGCTTCCGCGCGGGAGGGGACATATCCCCCTCCCGCCTTTCCTAACCACACTCATTTCTCATTTAATTATACCCTTTCATTATTGGTGCCCCCCGCCCCCGCCCCCCCCCCCCCCCCCCCCCCCCCTTTCCTGGATCCGCCCCTGAGTCTGGCCACATGGTTAGTTGAAACAGGACCCACGCATAGTGTCGTACCCAGACCACACTCGCACTGCGGATGGATTACATCACCGCTACGCGAGAAGTGGTCTGGGAAACTTACGGTGGCCCTGGAGGTGAAACTGCCTAACAAAATTGGTTCTAGGCACGTTCGTAACAGTAGTGACGTCATTGGGTGTAAGTGTCGCGGCAACACTCATTAACGGTGTCATTGGTCAATAAGTTTGTAGCACAAAATGAATAGATGCAAGTTGTGCGATGCTCCGGTTTTAGAAAGCAGGAATAGGAGGCAGCTTGCTAGTACAACATCGCAACACTGCAGAGCGGTTTTAATGGGTTTAGCGATCGAGACAACTAAAAAAAAAAAGGAATCTGGGAGCGAGTATGAATCAGTGTACAAGGTGCTTCGACTCGATCAAGAAGTACTTGGCACTGCAAGAAAAATTGGAGAGCATCAGAGATCAAAGATCTCCCTCCGTTGCACATTAATTAAATGGAATAGCCCAATACTTAGTTGATCTTACATTTAATGCAATCAAGGGTGAAACGACCACACGATACTTAGTCTCGTCCCCAGACCCAACGGACGCAGCTGCGGATGGATTACATCACCGCAGCTGCGTCCGTTTGGTCTGGGACGAGACTACACGATACTACCAACGCGTTTGTAGACTGAGGTAATCGAACGCGTAGGGTAGCACAGAGAAGCATAACGATTTTCCAGTCCCCGTTGGCAAGCTAATAAAAACATCACGCCCTTCCATGTAGCTTTTAATAGCTCTGTTCTGGTCTGGACGAATCGCCGCATAGCCCAGCTGTTGAGACGCCTGAATAATCGCATTGTCGAACTCCAGGTTTGACACAGCCATCGTGCTCAGTAAATAATGAAATGCTACACAGCCAAATCTTTACAACCTGTATCAGGGTGTACTTGTCAACAGAGCATGTACCAGGAATGATATGATCATATTACCATTTGGAGTGTAATTATCGTGACGTCACGGAGCACCTACGTTCTGATTGTACGCTTTTAAAAATCGCCCGGGCGTAAAACCAATTTTGTTAGGCTGTTTCACATACCGCTTCTCGCGTAGCGGTGATGTAATCTATCTGCAGCTGCGAGTGTCGAGACTAATCCACGCAGCCATTGATCACGGAGTTGCATGCTGTTCCGTTAGTTCTAATATAGCTTACACGGGTTCCTTGTAATTTTGACATCAACACCCACATATTCAAGATCCGAACAGTCATAACTAATTTTAATAAACAGGAGCAGGCTGCCCAGAGCTACCAAGGAGAGAAAACATGAAGTTAAATGCAAGGAGTTAGGGTGGTTTGTGTCCTCATGGTGGTTGAGACATCATTTTCACTTCTGGCCTCACTTCCAACAGGGCCAAGGGCTATGGTCCTAGCTGACATACATGGCAGGTTGAACCTCAACTTAGTTTGAGCCAACGCCACAGTCATCTCTCCAGATGTTTTGTCCCCTGACTATTAGTTTTTATTTGTTGTTTGCCATAATACTTCATGTGTTCTCCTCCTGTGTTGTCTTCATGTGTTCTCCTCCTGTGTTGTAATTTAGATACTGTTGTTGATATTATAATTATGATAAATAATCAACTAGCTTTGTATTGCAATTATCTTGCAAATTTGCTATTTTGAATAATTAGTTTTACATTAAGAGAATGCTGCAAAATTTCATACCTCTCCAATAGTCTAGCTTTTATAATGAACCATATTGAATAATTTGATTTCAATACACCCCTTGTCACTAAATTTAATCATTTGGAGTTTGCAGATGATCGATGATGTACTTAAAATTTTTGGGATATAATTTATAGTTGATACTAACTATAATAAATGAACGTACACAGTAGTAAATTCACAATACGTCGCTTACTTCCAAATTCGAGCAGTTATGTTATATGTAACCTTTGATTTCGTTATGCTAATAGGTGGTGACGTAAGTCGTGCTACAATCGCGCAAAAACATGCCAAAGTAACATGACTACATTATAAAGTTGCTCGGGAGACCCCCGCACAATATTAGTTCCATGTTGAGGGGTGAATGTATTTACGCCCCAACCCCTCCCTTCTCTATCCGCCCACCGCAGTTTTACGAAGATATAGCTCATGTAACTCAAATTCAAAATTGTTATCTTTTGTGTTTTTGTCTTGTAACTACATCAGATGCTACAGATGTGCACCAAAAACATTCACTGCATGAAAGTTTGGATTTACAATATATTTACTACTGATCAAATGTGGTGCAAATGTGTATGTAAATATGGTATGTGTGACATCAACACCGCAGTAAATATAAAGCTTTCATTTACTATAGCGGAAATGTCACACATACCATAATTACATACACATTTGATCAGTAATAAATATATTGTAAATCCAAACTTTCATGCAGTGATTAGCATACCGTACAAGGTGGTTTCGTGAGTTGCCCAGCCTTTACCACATTTCTCACTGCGTGCCCTAATAAAGCTTTTAAATTTGAAGAGCATTCAAGCCATGCCCACTAAGATTGTCCATTGCAAATTAAATATGACTTTAATAACTACCATTAATGACCTCCTTACCTATGAATACCTCACAGGCGATACGGTTAAGGTACATTCTCCTGTTTACATAATTAAAAACAGTTTGGAAACTCCCCAACGAACAAGCCACACCCACATTACACATCACCACCACACTGACTACAGTCTTGCAGCAGAAGCAGCCTTCCTACCAGGTCCTGTGCTACTTCTGATCCTCATCAACTGTTTTTGGAAATCTTTTTCCATCAATTCAGGAAAGACATTGACCATAAGGTGGTCAATTACTCGCAAGATGAAGTGCCTGTACAATAATGGGGGGGGGGGGGGGGGGGGTGGAGGAGAGGAGGAGAGGGGGAGAAAGTGATGGGAAAGGCTCTGGGTGTAGGTACAACCTTGGGTGTACTGGGTGTAGGTACAAGGGTGTACTGGGTGTGTACTGGGTATAGATAAGGGTGTACTAGGGTGTACTGGGTGTAGGATAAGGGTGTACTAGGGTGTACTGGGTGTAGGATAAGGGTGTACTAGGGGTGTAGGGTGTTGATATAGCCCAGTTTCTGGTACTCGTTCAGACATCATCTATAGTCTGGGGACTTGGTTAAATACACAGTAAAATAATTAATCATCACATGATCATAACACATGAGGCAACCTACATGTAAAATGAACATCAATGTCATTACTTAATGCAAGAACAGCTTCCCCCTCCCCACCCACCTCCCCATCCCGCCACCATCCCACTCACTTATTGATCCTCTTATTCTGCAGACATTCCAAGCAGTGCCTCAGAGAACCATCATAGGCTTCTGGTCCCACGATGTAGGGCAGAGCATCTATAAAAACATAGAACCAACCTGAAGATAACTTCCAACTTATCCTCACCTACACCACCAACACTATCAATCTCATCACTAGGGTCATTATCACCCTCACCACCTAATCACTAGGGTCATCATCACCCTCACTTCCACCCCATCACTAGGGTCATTATCACCTCACCTCATCACTAATCATCACCTCACCTCCACCTCATCACTAATCAATCATCACCTCACCTCCACCTCATCACTAATTATCATCCTCACCTCCACCTCATCACTAATCACCCTCACCTCCACCTCATCCCTAGGGTCATCATCACCTTCAGTGCATCCTCAACTCCGTCCTTATTATCTCTGTCTCACTCTCATCTCCAATCTTAGCTTCACACCCAGTATCACACACAAACCAACCTGGTAGAAATTTCTTTAGTGACTTTACAGCTACGTTGATCTGCTCTTTCTTCTGTTCCTCACTCAGAAGTGGCCTTTTCTCTTGCAGCAGCTTTCCGTTGGGCCACAGCTGGTTCCTCAGAGCAAACACAGCTCTGGCCCACACATTCTCACAGTACACTACCTCATGCAACATCTTCCAAATGAAGCACTCCATGGGGACCCCTACCACAGACAACACCCCCAACTGGGGCACCTCCCCCAGGGCACACGTCCTTGGGCACTGCAATCTGGCTGCCCCCGTTGCCAGGGACAACAACGAATTGGACAGTGGCATTCTTGTCTCAAACTCTTTTGTCAGTCCCCTGACGTGGGTATCTGTAACCGGACATGCCCCTGAGAGCAGCACATAGAAGAAGAAAACAAAGCCCCTCCCTAAACCACTCCCCACTTGGGAGATGATCCTTTTCATTGCACACACCAGACCCCACCAGCCATTGATGTGTGACGTAGCTGTGGGAGGTGGTCCGATCGTGTTGTCTGCAACAGGCACAGTGGAGCTGGCGGAGAGTGGAGCCCGTGTACCTGCACCAAGAGTGACCTCAGGCAGCTCCCCTGGTGTCATGTCTGACACCTTCACTACAGGTGACACCTCTGACACCTTCACTACAGGTGACACGTCTGACAACCTCAGTACTGGTGTTGACTCTTGCACCCTCACTACAGGTGACACCTCTGACAACCTCAGTACTGGTGTCGACTCTGACACCCTTGGTGTCACTTCTGGTTTCCTTAGTCCAGACATCAGCTCTCCCCTTTCCATCCCTCCAGAGGTGTGATCTTCCTCCAGCTCCATATTACAAGGTGGTGGTGAATTGTTGGGTGGTGAATGGGTGTGGTCAGTAGGTGTGTCCCAAGCATCCAACACTCCCTCCGCGCTGTTCAAAGGGCACCCACCACTCCCAACACTCCCCACTGGACTGGCTTGATACTCCAACTCTACAAACTCTTCGTCATCTTCTGTGTGTGTAATGGCTCCAACACTCTCAGTGCTCAGAGAAGGATGGCTTAGGGGGTCCCTGCTCAGAGAGGGATGGCTTAGGGGGTCCCTGCTTAGAGAGGGATGGCTTAGGGGGTCCCTGCTCAGAGAGGGATGGCTTAGGGGGTCCCTGCTCAGAGAGGAATGGCTTAGGGGGTCCCTGCTCAGAGAGGAATGGCTTAGGGGGTCCCTGCTCAGAGAGGGATGGCCTGAGTAAGTAGCACTCAGTGTGTTGAGGTGATGGCAGGGAAGGGGTGTGGCATTGTCCAGGAACTGGGTCAGTAGAGAGTACAGTCCAAGCTGCACAAGGGGGAGTGGGAAGAGGGAGGAGGGGAGGGAGAGGAGGGGAGAGAGAGGAGGGGAGGGAGAGGAGGGGAGAGAGAGGAGGGGAGGGAGAGGAGGGGAGAGAGAGGAGGGGAGGGAGAGGAGGGGAGAGAGAGGAGGGGAGGGAGAGGAGGGGAAAGAAGGGTTGAAAAAGGAGAAGAGGTTGTCGAAGGGTTGACTAGCATCTCCATATTTATACGGGACAAAAGGTTACCTCAGAGCCTCTCTCTGTATCCTTTGAACGACCGCGAGAAGTTACTCTTTGAGATCGTTTTCTACTAAACTTCTCCTGAGGCAAATTGACACCCTGGATCCGTTTAGATTCCACAGCAGACTTAAGGAAGTCCTGAAATACATCACTTGTAGTCACCTGATCAGTTGCTGCAATGGTCTGTGTATGGTGTGTATACACACATGTGTGCATGTATCCATGTGTGTAAAGTGTGTGCATAATAAACATGTTCCACAACACTACAGTCTTTAGCTCCCATCAATGCAACCTTGGCCCCAGGCCACTCGAGCCCTTACCTTCAGGTAACGCTGCAGTCCCTCCTTTCGCTCAAGGATATTTGGGTCTGAGTCCGTAAATGGAAGTTTGGACAATATTGATGAAATACTGTGTTTGTCAGGGAGATCAATGCCTGTATGAAAGGGGTGGAGACTTCACATCCTGCCAATAACTATACCACACCCCTCCTGCCAATAACTATACCACACCCCTCCTGCCAATAACTATACCACACCCTTCCTGCCAATAACTATACCACACCCTTCCTGCCAATAACTATACCACACCCCTCCCAGGCGCGGACGTATGAAGGGGGCGTGGCAGTTAAAGAGGGGGGGGGTGTAAATGATTTATTCACAACTATCATGCAGAGTGCCTAATTTCCTGCTATGAATAATATTATCAAAGGGGGGTTGTTTTAAACCCCCACTGCCTCCTGCCAATAACTCCTCCTGCCAATAATTCTATACACCACACCTACTCCACACCCCTCTAAGTCTCCACCCATGATAGTGGTTCTGATGCACATGTCTTTCTCCTAACCTTTAACACAGGCTGCTGTGAGGGAAGGTGATTTGCTTAGCGAAGTCCTAAGCTTCACAAAGTCACTGTATCTTCTAAGACCATAACAATGAGTCTCTGAATCAAGCAGCTTCAAATAACCCTGGATTGGTGGCTTCAAAAGGGTCCTTGGGAACTGTGAGTAGATTAATGCAATGCTTGTTAGGCAAAGGTTAGGGAGTGATGTTATCACATGCAATGCTTGTTAGGCAAAGGTTAGGGAGTGATGTTATCACATGCAATGCTTGTTAGGTAAAGGTTAGGGAGTGATGTTATCACATGCAATGCTTGTTAGGCAAAGGTTAGGGAGTGATGTTATCACATGCAATGCTTGTTAGGTAAAGGTTAGGGAGTAATGTTATCACATGCAATGCTTGTTAGGCAAAGGTTAGGGAGTAATGTTATCACATGCAATGCTTGTTAGGCAAAGGTTAGGGAGTAATGTTATCACATGCAATGCTTGTTAGGCAAAGGTTAGGGAGTAATGCTTATTAGGCAAAGGTTAGGGAGTAATGTTATCACATGCAATGCTTGTTAGGCAAAGGTTGTGATGTTGTCACAACTATAGCACTATGCGGCACCTACACCATTGCACCAGCTCGACATTTTACTCAATACAATGCTACAATTATACATGTGCAAGTTAGCCATAAGCTCAATGAATAGGCTAACAGTAACAGTACACCATACATGTGGGCTAATGTAGCGTAACATAATTAGCGATATCATGGACCAAGAGCATTAAAATGCTCTGACGTTTGACCTCACATCAATATAACCTCACACATCAACCCTCCCAACTTAACCCCTCCCCACAAACTTTCACGCCCACGTACATACCACGATTATGTAACCAATGTATTCTCCATCTTTATCCTTGCAACGAAGGTGTTCTGTTATATTGATGGATGCACGGTCAATCTCTTCTTCTTCTTCAGGTTCCTGGTCTCCTTCCTGGATGACTGCCTCCTCTTGACCCCCTAAC
Organism: Eunapius fragilis; assembly: GCA_963681505.1. Lineage (NCBI taxonomy): Eukaryota > Metazoa > Porifera > Demospongiae > Spongillida > Spongillidae > Eunapius > Eunapius fragilis. The sequence goes on along the minus strand of OY811973.1, from coordinate 924,558 downwards.
GCAGGGTCCTCTCTGTCCTTCAACTGCCTAGCTGGTTCCTTGCCCTTCATTGCACGGTCCCCTCTGTTCTTCAGGCGGGGAAGCTTCCATCTCCTCCTCATTTCCCCGTCTTCCGACATGTGATCCTCTCTGTTCTTCGACCCACAGTCTGCACTGGCATTTGGTTCACAGTCTCTGCTACTCAAACCACGACCCTCCCTGCTCCTCGGCCTGCCCTTGGAGGTGCCACCCCTGCCGTTCAGCTCTGTCGTCCCCAACAGCGCGCTTGAAGGGGTCACGCTTATTGATTTCGAACGACCTAACCCCTTGCTCCCCGCGCGACCGGACCTCTGCCCCCCCGCCGTGGCCATGGCGACGCAGGGCTCGACCACTACGGGTGCGTCAAGCTTGCTGTTCTCCTCCTCCATGGTCCGGAGGTCTGCCTCTACCTTCTCAGGCGGGGCCTTGTTCAAGACGAGAGGGACGGCCGCCATGAGGAAGTCCGGGTCGCACAGCAGGTCGATGAGGGACCTCAGCACCTTGTGGAGGAGGACCTCCCTCACAAACATGGTGGCCACGCCGCAGGACCTGTACTCGCTGGGCAGGCAGCACTGTATGGCCACGTCCACAATGTGGCGGTAGTGGCGAGACTCTGCATCGGGCGTCCTCAGCGCCTTGTGGGCCACAGAGGGGTTATTTTCAAAGAGACGGACGCAGCGGTCGTGGCGCGTGCTGAATTCCTTGTCGCCATGGACACCCACCTCGTTCAGGACTTCGATGTACGGTATCACTATGGCAACCAGTTCGGAGACCATTTTGTCCACATCCACCAGCTGCAGTCTCAGGTTGACCTCCAGGGCTATGTGTTCGAGAACTCTCTGGACGTCCTCGGGAAACGTCTTGTCAGCGGTCAGTTGGTCGTACCAGCTGGCCACAAAATCCCTCATTACCAGTTTGATTATTTTCCGCGCCTCTTTGTGGCACCTGACGTTCGCCACCACGGCATCTCGAGCCACGGGGGAAGGCTTTAAATAGGATGGAAAAGCGCTTTTCAGCAAGTTTTCTACTTCTACCCGCCACTTTAGTCCCTCTGGTTGGAAGCAAAAGAAGGCCGTGAGGGCATATCCGAGACACACAGACAAAATGATAAAGGCAGCCGTAAGTGCTCCAAAGAACAAGAAGCTGGCTAAGAACGTTACCAGGACCGCAGCAAGAAGGGTGGCGCGCAAGGTTCTGGAGTCCCTCGTCCGAAACCTATCTATTAATAAGCTCTTCATTTACTGCAGCCACCTGCAGTGTTCGAACTGTTACCTTCCCGGTTCGCCGTATATGACGTCATTCAAACAAGTTATATAAATTTAATATAAAATTATACCCTCATTAATTGGGTGCCGGTGCTGAGCTGCAATGGCGCACAAGGGTAATGGGGCGTCTTACAATCCTGTTGAACCAAACACTCCCCATGATGATGTGGAGGAGATAGAGCTTTCAAAAGCATCCGGCGCGCGAGTCTGGACGATAGCCTTATTTACCATGATTGCCTGTCTGGGCAGCATGCTGAACGGCTTCGTTCTGGGCTACTCTTCGGCCACTCTCATTGACCTGAACAGTACCAACCCCGAAACGGGAGAGCACAGCCTGTCCTCTAACTCGCCGTTGAGCAGTTTGTTTGGGGTAAGAAATGACGCGCGTGAGTTTATTTATTTATGTGTTTCTGTTTGAGCTAGGCTCTCGCTCCAGTTGGAGCACTGGTGGGAGGCCCAGTCGCTGGTTTGGTGTCCGACCGATTTGGCCGCAAAATTGCTATAATGCTTGGCGGGATACCTTATACATTGGGTTGGCTGTTCATCTCCTGCGCTAATTCCGTTCCCAGCCAGGCAGGCTTCGTCACATTGTTCGAATTGGGGCGTGTTTTGACAGGATTTGCAGCAGGCTGGATGTCCCTCTGTGTTCCAGTACGTTATGTCATTCCCAACTTGTGTCATCATCCACCTACTGACCCCCCACCTACTGACCCTCCCTCACCCCACCCCTCCCTCACCCACCAACTGACCCTCCCCACCCCTCCCTCACCCACCTACTGACCCTCCCTCCCTCACCTACTGACCCTCCCTCCCCCACCTAATGACCCTCACCCACCTACTGACCCTCCCTCCCACACCACTAACCCTCCCTCCCCCACCTAATGACCCTCACCCACCTACTGACCCTCCCTCCCCACCTAATGACCCTCCCTCCCACACCGCTAACCCTCCCTCCCACACGTACTGACCCTCCCTCCCCCACCTACTGACCCTCCCTCCCCCACCTAAAAACCCTCCCCAACTACTGACCCTCCCTCCCACACCTACTGACCCTCCCTCCCCCACCTACTGACCCTCCCTTCCCCACCTACTGACCCTCCCTCCCCCACCTACTGACCCTCCCTCCCCCACCTACTGACCCTCCCTTCCCCACCTACTGACCCTCCCTCACCCACCTACTGACCCTCTCCCTCCCTCACCCACCTACTGACCCTCTCCCTCCCACACCTACTGACCCCTCACCCCACCTACTGACCCTCCCCCACCCACCTACTGACCCTCCCTCCCCCACCTACTGACCCTCCCTCCCCCACCTACTAACCCTCCCCAACTACTGACCCTCCCTTCCCCACCTACTGACCTCCCTTCCACACCTACTGACCTTTCCTCCCCAACTACTGACCCTCCCTCCCCCACCTACTGACCCTCCCTCCTCCACCTACTGACCCTCCCTTCCCCACCTACTGACCCTCCTCCCCCACCTACTGACCCTCCCTCCTCCACCTACTGACCCTCCCTTCTCCACCTACTGACCTTCCCTCCCCTACCTACTGACCCTCCCTCCCACACCTACTGACCCTCCCTCCCACACCTACTGACCCTCCCCCACCCACCTACTGACCCTCCCCCACCCACCTACTGACCCTCCCCCACCCACCTACTGACCCTCCCCCACCTACCTACTGGCATTTGTGTCATTTCACTGCTGACCCTCACAATCTCTCACCAACTGACCCTTCTTTTTTCATCCCATCACCCTCACCATATCTGTCCCTTTATACCTGATAGGTCTATATCTCAGAGATCTCCACTGCCAAGCTGAAAGGTATGTTCGGAGCCTGCCAACAATTCTTTGTCACCCTCGGAATATTCTTTGTTGAGTTGCTCGGTACCATATTCACATTCAAACCAGAGTTCAAGTATTACCATGTCTCTCTGGTTGCTTTGGGCCTTGTATTGGTGTTTTTGGCTCTCATGCTGCTCACAAAGGAGACCCCGCGATGGTTGATGGCCCATGGCAAGCCTGATACAGCAAAGGAAGTCCTTCAGTTTCTACGCGGGCCCGCATGCAACATCGACAAAGAGCTGACGGGGATGACCGACGCCTTAAACAAGCAGCCACAATTAACCTTTAGGCAGTCGCTCAATGAATTCAAGCACCGTGCAGTCTACTTCCCTCTGATCCTAGCGCTTGGCTTGGCCTTCTTCCAGCAGTTGTCGGGTATCAACGCGGCCATATTCTACGCTGCCCCAGTCTTTACTGATGCCCGAGTCAGCAATCCTACTCTGGTTGCCTCTTTTGCTGTGGGGGCCGTGCAGGTGGTGTTCACGCTGGTGAGCGTGCTGCTGGTGGACCTGACCGGTCGTAAGGTCCTCCTGGTGATAGGCTCAGTGGTACTCAGCATAAGCGGTGTCATGGTTGGCACAGAGTTCATCCTCGCGCACTTCTACTGTCTTCCAGATGTACAGTGTCGGTTCTCTCCAATGGCCATTGTGGGTATAATAGTGTACATCATCGCCTTCTCCATAGCCTGGGGAGCCATTCCTTGGCTCATGATGTCCGAGCTGATCCCCCAGAGGGTCAGGGGCATTTCCAGCGGTCTAGTCACAGCCTTTAACTGGACGCTTGCGGCCATAGTGACGGGGGCCTTCCAGGCCTACAGTAATGCTGTGAGGCCTTGGTTTGCGTGGTGGACCTTTGCCATCTTCATGGCACTAAGTATACCTTTTGTGCTGGTTCTGCTGCCGGAGACGAAAGGTCACAGCCTTGAGGAGATTGAGGAGCTGTTTGAGCGGCAGAATGCTAGCAAGAAAGAGAAGGAGAAATTGGTGGAAAGTAACTATGGTTCAGTGAACTGATCGTTACTGGATTGTTCTGATTTAGCTGTGTTGTTGATTGTGTGTGTGTGTGTGTGTGTGTGTGTTTTGTGAAGAGGATAACATAATGATGTTCACCAGTGTATTCAAATGCTAATGATTATGAATTTTTTAGCACGTGACACCAAATCAGCCCCGCCCACCTCCCTCAGCACAACAATGGAGCCGTCATGGGGAATCAATGGCAGAGGTGCCAAAAACAAGCCTCGGCTAATCCTGGTGACCACCTTTACCTTCATTGAATGTCTTTGTAGGGGGGATTCAGGTCCTGTTCACCATCATAGGCATACTGCTGGTGGAGAGATTAGGGAGGAAGATACTGCTTGTCGCCAGCAGTGTAGGGCTGATGGCGTCTTGCATCGGTCTGGCAGTTGGTCTCTATTTAGTTGGGCTTCAAGCCGGCAATGACGACTATGCCAAAAAGTACTCCCCCTTGGCAATAACCAGCTTTGTGGTTTTCAATGCTGCGTTCTCCGTGGGCTGGGGCCCGTTACCGTGGGTGATGATGTCCGAGCTTGTACCCACGTCCGTACGCGGCATATCGACAGGCTTTGCTACGGCTTTCAACTGGGGGTCGGTCGCCTTGATAACGTTTGCTGTCAACTACTACGAAGGTGTACATCCAACACTCTCGGGGTGAATGCATGGGGAGCACCCTTGATCTCCTCTCCCCCTCCAGAAATAGCAAACGAAAATGGAGTCAATTCTATCTCCAAGTTACCACATGCAACTAAGTGATTTAAGAACCCGCTGATTCTTTTCAGCACCAAGGCTAACCCCTGCCTCCTTCAACCACCTGAAAGAGTAAGTGGCCTGTGAAATCCAAATCCATCCATACATACATAAAGGAGCACCAATTGCATCGCAAAGGGATGTGGGAGGGGTCAATTATAGCATGATGTAATTGGTGAGTGTTAACTGCCATATGTTATTTACTGCTCAGTGAATACCTTCTAAGCATTCTGAGCTTATTCCATGGCAACCCCAAATCAGCCTTGAGTGCCAGCCCCTGTTCAGGTGTCATGCCTTTGATGATCCTGCAGACTTCAGCAATCATTCCTTCTCCTTTCTGTCCAAGGATTTCAGTACAGTCTCAAATATGACTGTGGAGCTTTCTGCACTGAGAACAGCTCTAGTGCTACTCATTTCCTGCTGTGTTTACTGAGCTGGCTGATGGCTGCTCGTGGCTGTGTTATCCGCATAAGAGTCAAAGGCACCATGGTTATTTATGAGGTGGTGCGCATTATTCATGATGTGGATGGAGTATTATTACATGTATGTATTTCTGTGAGTGGCAGGAACTGCGGCACCACGACATATTCTTACGTGAAAAAGATTGATCTTTTCACTGTTGCGTCTTTTTTTACAGACCAGTCACTGAATGGCATTTTTCGCGCCAATTGGAGAGTACAATATGCGCGTAGCTAAGTGTGGGATCACTCTACGCGTTGGGACATGCGTTCAAAATATTTAAGAGAAAAGAACTGGTTTTACTAGTTACAAATGGTTTCAAGATGTACAAGTTTTGCATTTTTGATGGATGAAATTTTAATGAATGCATGTTTGACTTGAACCGTAAATAATGCCACCGTGTTCTATTTATAAGCCTTTTGTCCATGAGGTGCAATGGCGCACAAGGGTAATCGGGCGTCTTACAATTCTGTTGAACCAAACACTCCCCATGATGATGTGGAGGAGATAGAGCTTTCAAAAGCATCCGGCGCGCGAGTCTGGACGATAGCCTTATTTACCATGATTGCCTGTCTGGGCAGCATGCTGAACGGCTTCGTTCTGGGCTACTCTTCGGCCACTCTCATTGACCTGAACAGTACCAACCCCGAAACGGGAGAGCACAGCCTGTCCTCTAACTCGCCGTTGAGCAGTTTGTTTGGGGTAAGAAATGACGCGCGTGAGTTTATTTATTTATGTGTTTCTGTTTGAGCTAGGCTCTCGCTCCAGTTGGAGCACTGGTGGGAGGCCCAGTCGCTGGTTTGGTGTCCGACCGATTTGGCCGCAAAATTGCTATAATGCTTGGCGGGATACCTTATACATTGGGTTGGCTGTTCATCTCCTGCGCTAATTCCGTTCCCAGCCAGGCAGGCTTCGTCACATTGTTCGAATTGGGGCGTGTTTTGACAGGATTTGCAACAGGCTGGATGTCCCTCTGTGTTCCAGTACGTTATGTCATTCCCAACTTGTGTCATCATCCACCTACTAACCCTCCCTCCCCCACCTACTGACCCTCCCTCCCCCACCCCTCCCTCACCCACCTACTGACCCTCCCTCCTCCCTTCCCCACCAACTGGCATTTGTGTCATTTCACCATTCTTTTTTCATCCCATCACCCTCACCATATCTGTCCCTTTATACCTGATAGGTCTATATCTCAGAGATCTCCACTGCCAAGCTGAAAGGTATGTTCGGAGCCTGCCAACAACTCTTTCTCACCCTCGGAGTATTCTTTGTTGAGTTGCTCGGTACCAAATTCACATCCAAATCAGAGTTCAAGTATTACCATGTCTCTCTGGTTGCTTTGGGCCTTGTATTGGTGTTTTTGGCTCTCATGCTGCTCACAAAGGAGACCCCGCGATGGTTGATGGCCCACGGCAAGCCTGATACAGCAAAGGAAGTCCTTAAGTTTCTACGCGGGCCCGCATGCAACATCAACAAAGAGCTGACGGGGATGGCCGATGCCTTAAATAGGCAGCCACAATTAACCTTTAGGCAGTCGCTCAATGAATTCAAGCACCGTGCGGTCTACTTCCCTCTGATCCTAGCGCTTGGCTTGGCCTTCTTCCAGCAGTTGTCGGGTATCAACGCGGCCATATTCTACGCTGCCCCAGTCTTTACTGATGCCCGAGTCAGCAAACCTACTGTGGTGGCCACTTTTGCTGTGGGGGCGGTGCAGGTGGTGTTCACATTGGTGAGCGTGCTGCTGGTGGACCTGACCGGTCGTAAGGTCCTCCTGGTGATAGGCTCGGTGGTACTCAGCATAAGCGGTGTCATGGTTGGCACAGAGTTCTTCCTCGCGGACTCCCACTGTCATCCAGATGTACAGTGTCGGTTCTCTCCAATGGCCATTGTGGGTATAATAGTGTACATCATCGCCTTCTCCATAGCCTGGGGAGCCATTCCTTGGCTCATGATGTCCGAGCTGATCCCCCAGAGGGTCAGGGGCATTTCCAGCGGTCTAGTCACAGCCTTTAACTGGACGCTTGGGGCCATAGTGACGGGAACCTACCAACCCTACAGCGCTGCTGTGAAGCCTTGGTTTGCGTGGTGGACCTTTGCCGCCTTCATGGCACTAAGTATACCTTTTGTGCTGGTTCTGCTGCCGGAGACGAAAGGTCACAGCCTTGAGGAGATTGAGGAGCTGTTTGAGCGGCAGAATGCTAGCAAGAAAGAGAAGGAGAAATTGGTAACTATATAACTATGGTTCACTGAACTGATCGTTACTGGATTGTTCTGATTTAGTTGTGTTGTGTGTGTATGAAGAGGATAGAGTAATGAGTGTACAAGTAAATAAAAACATTCTCTAACGAGAGAGTTGTTGGTATATAGGATTGACCAATGGTGATGTAAAAAGCACGGAAAACAAGAGTGACAGAAATTTTACTGGAAATTTGAAATAGGCCTATATTTAGCCCATTACCGCACTGTTATTTTGTGAGTGTGCTAAATATAGGCCTATTTCAATTTTCCAGTAAAATTTCCAACAACTCTCTCGTTAGAGAATGTTTTTATTTACTTGTTTCATAAGTTTTTTTCGCCCTGTCTGCAGTATCGCAGACAAGAATCAATATTATTTTTATAAGAATTAGTTGAATGTATGATGATGTGTCCACGCCCGCGCCCTCTTCTTCTTCGGGGATGTCCTCCCCAGCCTCTTTGCCATGCTTGTTCTGGCCAGGCCGGCCAGGGTGGCAGTGGCCATGCAAGCCAAGAGGGAAGCACTGCTGGTGGTGGTGGTGGGGGCAGCACTGCTTCAGGAGGTGGTGGGGTGAAGGGGAGAGGAGTCGGAGGATGAATGTAGTCATCCTCCTCCTCCTCCAACCCCTCGTTGGGGTCAATCCATTATATGTCAATCACTTTTGACCCTCACATGTTCAGTTATTGATGCAACTTCTCATATTTGTTTGCCTCGATATGAATGTTTATTATGCCTATTATCAACATAATAACTTTAATGGTTTACGAAATATTTCTTCCTGAATAATCGATTTTTTTCCAAAAATTGCAACTTGGAGGGCTCACATCTTTGCCACCACAGTGCAGATGCTGGTATATCAGGCATCAAATTGAAGCTCCTTCTCAGCGCTACTCAACGATGTCAATCATTTTTCAGGGTGATGAAAGGGTTAAATATGAAACTTGTTTAATGTTTACTTTACAAAAAAGAGGTCACTTGCCATATGATACTCAAAGTTTTTATTTCACCATATAGTAGTCATTGATGGTCCCAAGGTTTTCCAAAAATAAAAAGTTTGAGTATCGGTAACCCCTGGGCACCATGCGCAACTAAACCTGAAGTCGCCATTTTGTTGTTGATTTAGCTCTATTCTAAGTAAGTGGTGGGAGCAGTATTACGTAACCGTCTTACCACGGCTATCCAAATTGTGGTTTATTAGTAACCATGACTCAGCAGTTTTTTTTTGTAGGAATCATTGAGCGTTAAATAGAGGCAAACTTGTGCGAATGCATTAATTTACAGCAGAGATAGAATACAGTGTACAGCCATGAGCAGTTATTGGAGTCGATACTGTTGCGATCCTTTCAAGCACCATCGGCGCCGTATATACTCGCACCTTCGAGTTGTACCAGCATCATTGATTGCAGAACACCCATCTCTCAGTGGAGTCGTAGCTTGCTGCAATTGTCTAAAAGCAATACGTGAGTGTTTTCCTGAGTCCAGGGCTCCTAATGTACCTTTATTAGAATGTGCAGGGCCTAGCAACGAACGTGCCGGTCCTAGCAATGACACACTCCACTTTGTAGCGAGAGAGATGGGTGTTCTGCAATCAATGATGCTGGTACAACTCGAAGGTGCGAGTATATACGGCGCCGATGGTGCTTGAAAGGATCGCAACAGTATCGACTCCAATAACTGCTCATGGCTGTACACTGTATACAGGTCCGTTGAGAGCCAGGTTGGGGCCCGGGTAATAACTCTCACGAGAGGCCCCCTCCTTAATACTTATAAATAATATTAATGGACTAAAATTCGTATCCAGGCTGCATGTTATAGCGATTAAATTTCGTCTGGCCGTGAATTTTGATCAATCGACAAATGAAATTGCAGTGACACGATTACAGTACATGAATAAATTAAGGTCCAATCAATAGTATATAAATAGCTTGAATGCTATGGACTGTTCAATGGCATAATGTTCAATGAATCATAACTACAATGAACGAATCGGCGATGTCACTATGCACACTCGGCACAGACTCACAGTGCCGCTTTTCTATCCTTCCTGGACGCAAATGTGGCAATGATTGAATCGTAATCTATTGTCTTTGCTAACTCGGATTCAATGCAAAGCAGGGCTAAGCCTTGTAGTCGTTCCTGAGCCATTGAATTGTTGATCTGCTGTATGATTTTATTCGCTTCAATTGACTAAAACTTTTTTCTGCAGATGCCACGGTGACTGGCAAGGTGCAAAATATCCGCAGGCTGATGCAAACGTTAGGGAACAAAGATTCCAGGCGCACGTCATGCAGCTTGTTCAGCAACTGCAAAGGGGACATCTGTACGTCTCCAAGATTGGCATGCCTGATCTTCTTTAACAACATCATCTCTTCCACATTTCTTTGGATACGTCATTCTTGTACATTGCGCAGAAACTTGTGACAGCCGAAGTCAAGTCTTCATCCGACAACGACTGGAATTTATACATGCTGACCATGCAGGATCTCACACGTGGCCCTGACTGGCTTCCTTGACACAGGACTATGCCGGAATTCTATTTATCGCCAAAAACCATTTGAAAGTTTTCATTACGAATTTTTTTCGCAATTGTGCGTGAAAAGCACATCAACATGAAACATGAAAAGGATTTAAATTGGCAGTCAGAATTATCGAACAAATTTTTTCTTAGGAATCGCGGGGCCCCCCTTTTGCCGCGGGGCCCGGGGTAGCTTACCCCCCTGCCCCCCCCCTCTCAACGGCACTGACTGTATACTATCTCTGCTGTATTCGCACAAGTTTGCCTCTATTTAACGCTCAATGATTCCTACAAAAAAAAACTGCTGAGTCATGGTTACTAATAAACCACAATTTGGATAGCCGTGGTAAGACGGTTACGTAATACTGCTCCCACTGCGTAAACACCACTTACTTTAGATTAGAGCTAAATCAACCAAGTTGAAAAACAAAAATGGCGACTTCAGGTTTAGCTGCGCATGGTGCCCAGGGGTTACCGATACTCAAACTTTTTATTTTTGGAAAACCTTGGGACCATCAATGACTACTATATGGTGAAATAAAAACTTTGAGTATCATATGGCAAGTGACCTCTTTTTTGTAAAGTAAACATTAAACAAGTTTCATATTTAACCCTTTCATCACCCTGAAAAATGATTGACATCGTTGAGTAGCGCTGAGAAGGAGCTTCAATTTGATGCCTGATATACCAGCATCTGCACTGTGGTGGCAAAGATGTGAGCCCTCCAAGTTGCAATTTTTGGAAAAAAATCAATTATTCAGGAAGAAATATTTCGTAAACCATTAAAGTTATTATGTTGATAATAGGCATAATAAACATTCATATCGAGGCAAACAAATATGAGAAGTTGCATCAATAACTGAACATGTGAGGGTCAAAAGTGATTGACATATAATGGATTGACCCGTTGGTGAAAAAACCTCTGAGGTCTTCAGCTGCCATCTACATGTACGTGACAGAGAGTATGATTAAATTTTTACCACTTTCTTTTTTCAAGCAAAGTGCAAAGCCTAGAATCAACATAGTATTAAATTTTTACCTCTTTTTGCAAAGTCCACTATTCAGCGGGTGAGTGACTTTTATACCTTGCAAAGCCTTAACACATGTGTAAATTGCAGTGCTAAAAATCTATTGGTCCAATTCCATCATATAAATGACAGGGAGGGAAGGGGTGTATGTGTGTCAGTTGAAAAATCTATTGGTCAAATTTGATCAAGTAAAAATGCTCCCGTCTAAACATGGAGGTGTAGCCTATGTGTGGGAACTCATGAAAACAACTTCACTAGCCAAAGTAACAACTAAACTGCAATAGGAATAATAGGAACACCAAATAAATTTAGTGCAGGTTAGAGTGCCTAAAATTTTTTAAAATAATACATTTATAACAATAATTCATGAATGGATACAAAACACCAATATAATATATAGAACTAATATAGGGATACAAGAAAATAACACACACACACACACACACACACACACACACACACACACAAACAACTACAGAAGCTACAAAAAATATAATAAATACAAAAGAAACACGAGAAGCTGTGCTGAAACTCATTCTGGCAGGTATGGAAGCCCAGCTCCATCTTCAATCTCCATCCTTCTCCATTTCACTCTACTGCCGCGAATGCACAGATTCGTAGCACAAAGGGCAGCAAAAAAGCATTCTGGCACACACATAGCCCAGCACTTCACTGTTAGATTTCTGCCAAATTACAGCTATTTTGTCAGCCAAATGACATATAAATGTCTTTGCCTCAAGACCGAGTGCCCCATCAGCTGTCACAGCAAATGGTGTAAAAGATGCATTGATTGCTTCAGCAGCTTGTGAGTATTTTTGTTTCTTAGTGTGCTCAATCGAGGAAAGAACTGCACCCACATCACGATGCAAGTAAGAATTCTCATCTGAATCCACTACTCAAACATCAAAAAAGGTAGTAGCTTGAGGCTGCATGCCATACACCACGAACAGAAAGATCAGCAACCAAAGCAGGAACCTTCTCATGGTCGTTGGGTTCTCTTACAACAGGTTCCCTCACAACCTCTTTGTATGCAATTGAAGCCAAGTCACCAAGGGCATCCCTAATCTCATTATGTCTTTGGATGACTAAACCTCCCTTTCTACAATCAAGGGCATGTCCAGTGCTGAACTGACTACCACAACCATCACACAGAGCTGGCAATCGTAGTTATGGTCGATGATATCGCAATGCCAGTGAGTCCCGAAATTCAGTGGCAGATAGATCAAAATGATGGTATGCCATTGGTATCACTGTCAACCATGCTGAGGTCTTTCCATCAATTCCTTGTTGTAAAGCGCTTCAGTTTCTTGTTGTCAAAGGTTTGTAAAACTGAATTCAGAAGGTTCTGGTATTGGATTTCAATGTCGTGATTTAATTCCCGGTGTAGCTTTGAAAGGTGGTCTATGTGATTACGACAATAACTAAACACAAGTCAGAATACATTAATTTAAAACATAAGCACTACAAATAACTAAAAGTCAAGTGTGATTAAATGCTGAGAAGAATGAATTCCACTTGATTGCATCATCTATATGAGCTGTACATTTTCTTGAATTTGCAAAGGAAGATACAGCTGTTGATAGAGGATCTCGAATTCCCAGTCCTCCAAGACGGGCTAGAAGTGAAAACAGTTTCTTCTCAGAATCACTTACAGTTCCCTGGAATAAAGCTGGCCAAAAGATGTCGTTTGATGCATTGCGCAGGATTTCAAAGCAGGGTTCACAATTTGGTACCACTCTTTGCATGTAAGACCATTGGAACTGCAGTGATTTGGAAAGAGCTGCAAATGCAGCCTGGGGGTATAATTCGGCTGCCTCAGCCAATACACCCACTTCGGATGTCCAAGTTTTAACCTTCTCTAAAACAAAAGCAAGCACATCCTCTTCCTCCCAATGAATTCTCCCAAGAAACGATGTCCACGAACTATTTTTACTCCAAATAGTGCCTTAGCTTCAGCCTCCTCTGTGGCTCTAACAACCAAAACCGTCTTTGTAGGTTCAGGGTGGTAACCATAATCTGGACCTAGTTCACATAATTTCTGGAACCAAGTTTGCAGGCTGAATCATTGGCATACCAGTTCTGGATCCACTGGCCCTGATCTGTAAGATGTTTTATAAGTGGCATTAGAGCGGCAGCGTACATTAGCATTGAAAGTGGATCTCCCTGTGCAACACCTTCTTTGCTAAGGATTACCTCAGAGCTGCCCTGTAAAAGGAGTGATGCATAACCCCTATAGGTGTTAAATAGGGAACGTGAGGCATCTGGGCCATTGAACTCTAACATTCCATAAAGCTGCAGATCTATTAAGGGAATTAAAGGCATTCTTGGCATCGACTAATAATACACCCCATCCATCTTCTTTATGCTCATCATATAGCTCTCTCATGGCATGAACTGCGCCTTCAATTCCTGCTCTCAGTCCAGAGCATAGCTGATCTACTCCACACAATTCCTCAACATCAATACCTGTAGCCAAGGCCATCACTTTTCCAATTATTCTTCTAAGTACTTCCCCCACAGCGATAGGTCGCACTCCAGGGCATTTATCAAGTGCTATCAATCGACAAGACATAAGTGCCTTGATTTGTGCCTAAAATTATTTAAACAAGATATAAAAATTTAATTAAAATAAAATTGGTGATGTAGGATTTGTAGACAGCAATTGAGTAAAAAGTAAGGAAACAAGGATTACGGATATTAGGCATTCATTTAATTATTAATATTACATACCTACATTTAGCACAGAATTTCAAGGAGGTAGATTTGCTAAATAATGTAGGTCTGTAATATTTATAATTAAATGAATGCCTAATATCCGTAATCCTTGTTTCCTTACTTTTTACTCAATTGCTGTCTACAAATCCTACATCACCAATTTTATTTTAATTAAATTTTTATATCTTGTTTCACACATTTTTATGCATGAGAATAAACGAAGGAGGAAGTATATATGCATATTGAGGCATGTATTGGGCAACCTTAGAATCATACTCTATCGTAGCACAAGAGACCGTTTGATCTGCTCACATGCATTGGGCCTTCATGCTATCCTTTTTACTCTCAGGATCGGCTTTGTAGCGCTTCCTGTCGCGCTCGCAAGTCTTCTTTTCTTTATGCGCTTCTTGAAAATTGTCACGCTCCTCAATATCTTGCGACTCGCCAACACAACAGTCATCATTTAACTTTGCGATCTTCTTTGAGCGATTCATTTCTCTTCACGAGCGACGTGATGGCATTTTGAAGACAACAAACCAGACACGTCAAGCTTTTGGTACACCGTACAACCGTGACAAAAACTGTAATAGCGCACTATATGAGATATAGAACGTGTTCAAGCACACGTTCCCGCCCACTTTTGTCTTCCAAAGGCTGATAAAATCTGTTGTGGGCTATACTAACAAAACTAAGTTTGCTAGAGATTGAAATTTGTGTCAAGCATAACTCTCGTTTCTAACATAATAAAACAAATCCAACTCGACAATAAGTTTCTAACTTGTTGGTTCTAGTGCTTCCGCATAACGGCTAAAATTATACTTCAATCGTGACAAAGATGCAATGCAATAAACCTCTTATCCGAGCAAATCTTATCTTATCAGATCCGGAAGAAGAAGATGGAGAAACTTTTTTTCAGGTTCGAGTGTGGGAACGAGAGAGCGTTATCTCTGTTGCCTGGGCTTTCTAAGCGTCGGCAGTTTTATTACAGTGTAGGTAATTGTTGGCTGTATCCAAATACGCTCGCTAAAGTCCAGCTGATTCTACGGTGCAACGGCAATAGTGGAATCTGGTGTTTTGCTAATCGTATTCACCACACTTCAAATCCTACATAGGACCTACTAACGTAGGTCCTGATAAAAATATCATTATTAAACTATGAATATACAGAAACAACGCTACTTCCAAACATTACAGAGGCATGCACTATATTAACAACAGAACTTGATATATATGTGTCTATATGACATGTAAGGATAACGTGCCTACTATTGCCATTCTTCAAAACCGTTCGTAGCTCGATTTATACCTTCCTAAGAAGAAGACGACGACGACCAAGAATTATTTTAGGACTGGGCACGAGAAACAGGAAATTGTTTGTTTCTCTATAGAGCTCTTTCATCGCGTGACTTAATAGCTTCATCTTCTAATTAGTCCGCCATATTGGTGCTCGGAGAAGTATGGGATTACTTCAAAGTGTCGTTTAAATATATATTATTGTGGTCTGACACATGACTAACATTTGTAAAAATACTTGCGCCCTCGGAGTGCGAGTTATACGCATCAAAAGTACCAAAACTAGCACCAATATGGCGGACAAAAAAGCAATTAACGCAATTAAAGCCCACGCGTCATGTGACCATGAAAGAGCTCTATAACCACACCGTTTTATGATACGGAACCAACGTAGAACTGTAGATCGTTGTGCTCTCATTCCGCCGCGATAAAGAGATAAGTGATCCGTTTCTCCGTTGTCCCTCCAGACACTAGTAAAGTTTTATTAATGACTTCATCAACCCTCAATCAATCCTATATTGAACCTGCTGCCGCACAGTTCATGCATGCTAATGATTACATATATTTTTGCACGTGACACTAATTACATTTGCGTCACATGCATCCTCAGCCCCGCCCACCTCCCTCGTTTATAAGCACAACAATGGAGCCGTCATGGGGAATCAATGGCAGAGGTGCCAAAAACAAGCCTCGGCTAATCCTGGTGACCGCCTTTACCTTCATTGCATGTCTGGGAGCCTTTCTGATGGGATTTAACATCGGCTATGCCACGCAAACTTTGGAAGATCTCAACTCCATCAACGGTAGCGCCTCCATAGGCGTCAATAACACGGCGGAAACTGGTGCCTTTACCGTAAGCCATTTTGATGTCGCCTTGCTGCCTGCGCCGCAGCCATTTTCACTCCTTCCCACAGGCCATTTCCCCGCTTGGGGCCCTCGTTGGCGGCCTGGTAGCGGGATGGGCTTCGGACACTTTCGGCCGCAAGCCAGCCATCATGGCGGGTACCTTGCCACAGCTAGTTGGCTGGGTGGCCATATCTCTAGCTCATCTGGTCCCAAAGCACTGGGGCTTTCTGTCCGTCATTTTACTCGGCCGATTTTTAACCGGGCTGGGAATGGGGTGGAACTCCCTCTGTATTCCGGTGAGTGCGTAGTCTATATACGCACATATCATTTTGTATCAATGCACACGTGAACACACGCACACACACACACACACGCACACACATACACACACACAGGTTTACATCACGGAAATCTCTCCCATTGACAAACGAGGTTTCTTTGGTTCATGGAACCAACTGTTTGTAACAATTGGAGTCCTCGCCGCATTCTGTCTTGGCATCCCACAAAAATACTTATACTATTACTACGTCTCTACATTTGCTGTATCAGTCGTCACAATTTTCATGGTTGCCATGCTGTTTGTAGAAGAGTCCCCTGTATGGCTTTTAACCCATGGCAAATTGGGCAAGGGTGAGAAGGTTCTGCAGCGTTTGCGAGGGCCGCATGTGGATGTGAACAAAGAAATTGACGAAATTACCGGCAATTTGATACAGCCTGAAAAGATGTCACTGGTGAAGTCACTGCTCCAACTGAGGCGCTGTGCGGTGATGGTACCGTTCCTGCTATCCCTGGGAGTGATGTTCTTCCAGCAGTTCAGTGGGGTCAATGCGCTGGTCTTTTACGCTAACCAGGAGCTTAAAAAGGCAGGCGTGCCAGACTACAACATCGTGTCAGCCATGACGGTAGGGGGGACTCAGGTCCTGTTCACCATCATAGGCATACTGCTGGTGGAGAGATTAGGGAGGAAGATACTGCTTGTCGCCAGCAGTGTAGGGCTGATGGCGTCTTGCATCGGTCTGGCAGTTGATCTCTATTTAGTTGGGCTTCAAGCCGGCAATGATGACTATGCCAAAAAGTACTCCCCCTTGGCAATAACCAGCTTTGTGGTTTTCAATGCTGCGTTCTCCGTGGGCTGGGGCCCGTTACCGTGGGTGATGATGTCCGAGCTTGTACCCACGTCCGTACGCGGCATATCGACAGGCGTTGCTACGGCTTTCAACTGGGGGTCGGTCGCCTTGATAACGTTTGGTGTCAACTACTACGAAGGTGTAGTTCACCCTTACGGCTTGTGGTTCACCTTCGGAGGCATCATGTTTGTCAGTATTTTCTTTGTGGTGTTCCTCACCCCGGAGACGAAAGGACGCAGCATGGATGAAATACAGCAGACCTTCGAGTCCTTCAGCTACCAAAGGTACCTGTGTCCTAAGAAGAGGAGGAGCAACAGCGGGTCGTCGTCAGATAATGAGCCTCTGTTGTTCGATAGCAAAGTTGGCAATGGTTGAGATTTTGTTGTGTAGGGAAGGAGAGGGTGATGATGTATCTATTGTGTTTTGAAAATGGTGTATGACAGTCATATACAACACAACCATCTTGGTATAAAATCACCCATGAAAATTAGCTCTAGCAAAGAGCCTTGATGACCGTTAGACTGATGTAACTCTTACATTGTCCCCCATTACACAAGCGACCCCGCCTCTCACGTTTTCAGTGGGTAAACAAAGAAAAATCTGATCACGTGCACTACGTGACAAAAGGTGCGCGTGAGTGCATGATGAACTTGTACCGAGAGCACCGCGTGATCTTTTCTTCAAGTCTGCTGTGTGATGTATTATGTCAGCTTCATATCGTACCCTGCAGATTCTGATATAAATAAAAAAATAACAAAAAATCCGTTCACCTTTGCCTGCTTCATGCACGTCATTAATGCCAGGAACTCTGCGAGGCAAGCGTTCTGCTTGAGATCAGACTTGGCCGACACGCACTTTCCGTATACGCTCGCCTAATAGGGTAAATTGCAATTAAAGGGGGAAACCCCCCGAAGGGAGCCCGGGACTCTTAAAACGCAACCTCATTACTGCAGCCCTCCAGCAATAGCCTAGTGGCGGCAAATCTGTTCCGCCCGCTAGACTGAGAGTCACTCCAGCTTCTTATTGTAGTATACTTGAGTGTAAGCGTAGGCTTTCGAAAACAATATCTGTACATAATAAGTAGAGTTGTTCTTTTTATGCGCTTGCAAAGTAAACATTTTCTCCCGGGAAATATGAAAGTTTGTGCTGGCTCGAAGCTTCCAACACAATAATCATCAGGCGTGTGCACACCAAGTGTATTTATTATCATAAATATGCAATAGCTTCGTCAGCACATTTGGTCATACACAGTTTCCTACCAAGCGCGCAGCCATAATTCTTCGCTCAATTTATGCGTAAGCTAACATTCCCAGATATTTTGCATTCGTTAAGGGTATTTATTTTGGCGCGATATCGAATGTCAGACATTGTGTTGTGAAGGTAGCCGAGCCACCTGGAACGGAGCACAGCCTCTGGTCGTCACACGATATGTCTTGCCGAAGTACTGTCAAAGCAGACACAAGCAGCGAAACTCCGCAGTACACAGTAAAAACTCCAGTGTCTATTAATACCACACACGACTTTGGTGGCGGAAACACACCCATGGATCTGCGTAGCAGTGGTAATGGGTCCTCCCAAGTAAGTTATCTGTAGCAGGTGGAACGTGCCCCCCTACGCGCACGAACAGCTGGTATCATTCAATGGTCACGTTCACGCGTTTCCTCGCTCGTTTCTTGACAGGCGAAAAGGAAACTGGAAATGGACGGCGCAAGTACGAGGTCTGTAAGAAGGCGGCTAAGTTCGTGCTCGGCGTCAGAAGAAGTCGGTAAGATGATAAGTTTGTTTTAAGGACTGTGTCATCCTCCTCCTTCCCTCCCCTCCCCCCCTCTCGGGCGGGGTCACACTAGTGTCTCCAACATCGGACAAAAGACCAGAGACATCTTTGGGAGCGCTGACCAAAAAATTCAGCGACCTATTACATGCATCTCCAGATGGGGTATTGGATTTAAATGAAGCGGCAGAGACATTACAGGTTCAAAAAAGAAGAATATACGACATTACTAATGTCTTGGAAGGCGTAGGACTTATATCGAAGGCCTCAAAAAACCACATTCGATGGAAGTAAGCCCAGGGGGATAGGTGTAAGGAATTCGGTTGCTTTGGTGGTGCTAACGACTGTTTGTACCAGCAGTTATTGCCCTTGTGTAAATTTATTCGATACCGAGCCCGCGTGGGTCACGCGACTTTTGACGGGGTGCGGAATTCCGTCTTCTGCTGCTTCATTCATGCATTGGGCCAGGCAATGTTTATTTGAAAGGGGGAGGGTTGGATTGTGTCTCATCAGCAAACCCTTGGGAGTTGTTTGTGTGTCACTTAATATATCTTGGGGAGCTTTCCAATTGTTTTTTTTTTGTGTATGTGTTTGTGTGTGTGTGTGTGTGGTGTGTGCGTGTGTGTGTGTGTGTGTGTGTGTGTGTGTGTGTGTGTGTGCGCACGTGCGCGCGTGCCTGCTGGGACCAGATGTGACTGGTGGCCAGCTTGAAGTTTGAATTAAAAAAGAAACAGCTGATCTTTGGGGGTACCACCCACGCGCTAACCCACATTTAAGAACTTGTTAGGCTTCCCGCCACTAAGATGAAACAGCTAATCTTTAGACGTGCTTGTTTCCTCTGTTATTGTGGTGGTGTGCACTTATGAAACCTTAAGCACCCCCCATCTCTCCACACTCCTCCCATTCAGGGCATCTGATCCTGAAGAGATATACAAAATCCATGAGATGAAACAGCGCATTCAGCAGACCACAGCCAGACAGGAGGATTTGGACCGCCTCATAGCTATTTGCAGAGAGCAGCTCCACCTACTGCTGGATAACCAGGAGAACTGGTGGCAGTATCCTCCCCTACCTAAACCCTCCCACCCAAGTGCCCAGACCGTTCTGAAACCCTCTAAGTACCTCATTGTTTGCAAAATGCCAATGCCATCGGCTATGTTTGTTTTGCGCCATTCACTGCCTGTTTTTACTGTGGACATTGACTATATACTGTCCACCCTGTAGCGGTTACTTCTGTACCTCAAAGGGGCCATTCAACTTTTTGTACAGTGGTGTATGTGTGTGCGTGTGTTGGCCTTAACTGTGGTTATCTAGGCTGGCCATCAGCTACAAAGACCTTCGCTCTATACCTGAATTTGAAGAACGCACAATACTAGCCATCAAGGCCCCCCAGGACACAGAGCTCAATTGCGACACTGAGGTAGGAAGTACACCTCCACCCACACCTCCACCCCACCCACACTCTCAACACCCCTTGTTTACAAATTTTTAAATGCCCCTTCCTCTTTCCAAATGTCATAACCTCTTTCCAAATGTCATAATATTCTATTCCAACATTCCACCCCCCCTTCAAACATGACACAAGCCAATACACAGGCAATAGTTGTGCCCTTAGCTTCCTTCCCTCTAACTCTTGGGAGGGTGGTTTGTTCCATGCAATGGTCTTTGCAGCGTTTAAATGTAAGGGTGATGCGTAAAGAGGTGTTGGATTGTGGTGGGTTTGTCAGCTGTAGCTTACCGCCATTGGCATGTGTAGTTGGCAAAGCCCCGCATCAGACACATCCCTTACTTTGAGTTGTGGCCTGTAGGAGGAGTAGTGATACCCTTTCTGAGGTTGCATTAATTGCACAGTATTTCAATTAACCTGCTATGTGTTTACCAATAATATTATTTGTTGCAATGGCATCCCTACGTATCGTTTACAAGGCATACGTGTACCGCATACGTGTACCACATACGTGTACCGCATACGTGTACCACATACGTGTACCGCATACGTGTACCGCATACGTGTACCACATACGTGTACCGCATACGTGTACCACATACGTGTACCGCATACGTGTACCACATACGTGTACCGCATACGTGTACCACATACGTGTACCTAGCATTAGTTGGATGGTGGACTGGTTTGCTGTCCTTACATGCTAAGGTCTCCTCCTTCCTCACTCCCGTTTCATTTGGCAGGGCTGCAGGATTCACCTGAAGAGTTCTAACGGTCCTATCGACGTCTTGGTGTGTCCCGAGAGCGAAGACCAGCGAACGACCACTCCTTGTTCTGGCAGTGTGGGCGTGGAGAGGGAGGGGCCCGCGGATGCCCAAACCCCTTCCAGCACCAGCGGAATTAATGGGTCTGGGTCCGGATCGGTGCCTGCTGGAAGCAGTGAACTCAGGGAAGACCTGGACATCACTCTGAGTTCTGCGGCTGACGGTCCTGATGACTTTGACACGTTCTGTGCACAGTTGGATGGGAGCACACTGTTGGCTTCAGACCTCACGTTTGAGTCACTCTCACCGCCCATACAAGACAGTGAATTTTGTTTCAGCTTGGACACCACAGAGGGCATCAATGAGTTGTTTGATCTTGTAAACACTTGATGCACACACACACACCCCCCAAAGAAAACACCTCCTCCTATGCTAATCTTTGTGCACCCCTTCAGTCAACATTGTGGTCAAAATTCCTCAAGATCCTTTGCCGATATAGAGTGACTTTTTATGAAGGATCTTATGGATTTTGGTCAACAACACACACTCTAGA
Source organism: Eunapius fragilis (assembly GCA_963681505.1). Taxonomy (NCBI): domain Eukaryota; kingdom Metazoa; phylum Porifera; class Demospongiae; order Spongillida; family Spongillidae; genus Eunapius; species Eunapius fragilis. Next base: position 902,909 of record OY811973.1, on the reverse strand, counting down.
TCAATGTCTGTTAATATCACCTGCTCCATTGATCCACACAGTGTATGTTCCATTTCAGTTGTCTCTATTGCATGTTGTAACCTTCTAAAATATTTTTAATGCAGTTGCCTCATACATCTGTGAGTGTGTATGTGCTTTGGCTTGGTTCATATATTCATTTGATGCAATGTCACACCCCCTATTGGATGCAAATGTCCACCCATTTTTTTACAGTGAAGATGGGTGAGCACACCCTGATATATGGTCACCCTATTTTGAACCTAACAGCACACAACAATGAATGATGTTTAAAAAAAAAAAAAAAAGCAAGTCTCTCCAATCAGATTCACATCCTGGATCCATGTTGTTTTAATGCCTTGAGGTGGAGAGAAGAATAACTGGATGTGGTCAGGTGTGATTCACTTACCTTTTCCTTGTCAGTTGGTTTGGTGTCTGATCCAGGCAGTGGGTTGTTGAACTCCTTTGACACCACCACCAGAAATTCAGACTGGTCTTGGCTACTGTACGAGTATTGGGACCCTATGTTAACCAGCTACGTGGAGCACCATAGACATGAGATGAAAAGGGGTGGGAGTGTTGTGTGTGTGTGTGTTTCATTGGAAGGAAGTAACGTAGGTTTGTTGTCCTACATGTGGTAATGCCTGTTACCTGGGTCATTTTCCACCCGTCCCCAAGAGTTGATAACATCTGTGTTAGCTCACCCTCCTGACAGTGAAGCACCCTGTATACATTCTGGTGATTAGGTGATAACTGTGTGTGTGTGTGTGTGTGTGCTTGGTGAACACAATGAGGAGGAGGTTGTTACAACTGACGTACCATGCAGCCACTTAATCTCTGCTTCACCAAGGTTACCAGACAGGGAAGGTTGTAAAACTCCGCTTCTTCTAGGATACCTAAGGGGATGGTGGCATACCACCATGCATAAGTGTGGTTTGTTCCCATATACTGGCAGCCATGAAGATGTGTGGGTTACCCATACGTGGTTTAGTATACATCTCCTCACCCTCTCCCTCTGGACCCTACCCTTGGCACAATGTGAATAGCTATCATTGAGGTAGCCAATCAAAGATGGTGGAACTAATATGAACAATGCACCATGTGTGTACATGTATGCACAGGAGAGAGCACCAGTTCATAGATCAATTGGATACGTGCCAATATGCGGCACACATACCTGTGTGGACATCATACACATGGTAACACTGTCCCCCTATGGAGAACCCGTGGGCACACACACACACACGCACACACACTTTCTTACCCTCCTCCGACAGATTTCCATCTACGATAAGTTTGCCGTGCCTCAGATAATTGAGGATGGCAGGGAAATAACGCGGGTCTCTGTCAATGAGATACGCTCCGTGTTCATCCTACGCACGAATGTACAAAAAAAATGTTCAGCATGAGAGATGCACTATTAGCTGTACTAAAAAAGCGAGCTTGCCTTTAGAGATGGGAGGTCTGTGTCGTCCTTGCAAAGCCTCGCAAGAAACCCGCCCTTTTCCTTGCACAAAGTCGTCGCGGTGGTCAAGAAGATGGTCCCCCCCACGTTTAGTTTCACCCAGTCGTGAATGTGCTGTTCCTTAGTCTCGGACGACCTTGAAGATGAGCTATTAATATTGTCTGACAATTCCGCGGCCATGTTTAGGATGGTATCACGCCCTCTTAATTTCACCTTTGGTATTAAATATAATCGCTCGTATATATAAGGTGCTGAAAAAAAAATCACAAACTGCTGCTGTAAAGGAATGACTGATCGACGCCACCGGTTCAAGGAGCACAAGGAGCAGCTGAACACTAATAACTCTAGCAAAAGTCTCGAGAGAGGAATATCTGCTCCCGCTCTTTTTGTCGACAAGAATTCGCCGACCTCATCTCTTTCCAGTTGTGATGCCGGGCACGATTTCGAAAAGAAAACGTTTCTGAAGCCCACTTACTGCCATTCCTGCACGGAGATACTCTGGGGGCTCAAAGGGCAGGGCCAGCAATGCAAAGGTAGGGAGGATTCAAACCTCGAAATGCGAGCAGGTGGTTTTGTCTACATCCGCTAATGCTTTGACCCCGTGGAGACTGTTCAGTTTCCCTGGAAACTAAATGGCAACGGGCGATAGCCATAATATTTGGCGGGATTTATTTATTTAATGCTCGCAGGATCACGCAAATGCATGCACGCACACACACACACACACACACACACACACACACACACACACACACACACACACACACACACACACACACACACACGAGCATGCGTACACACAAAGCATGGTATGCTTATCTCACTGCCTCTTCCTCCAACCCAGTTTGTGGATTCGTTGCACATGACCGATGCACGTCTCAGCAAACGGTGCTATGCAGACATACCAGGAACGCAGCTAATGCGGTATTGAAGATGGTAGACGGGGGGGAGGGGGGGGGGGGGGGGGGGGGGGGGGGTCCTACAGTAATTTGCTTGGAATGGATTTGCTCTCCCAGGTCTGTGTAATGGAATGGGTCCTTGCCATGTCCAGATCTGTGTAATGGAATGGGTCCTTGCCATGTCCAGATCTGTGTAATGGAATGGGTCCTTGCCATGTCCAGATCTGTGTAATGGAATGGGTCCTTGCCATGTCCAGATGTGTGTAATGGAATGAGTCCTTGCCATGTCATGGAATGGGTACTTGCCATGTCCAGATCTGTGTAATGGAATGAGTCCTTGCCATGTCATGGAATGGGTCCTTGCCATGCCCAGGTCTGTATATGGTTACACCCTATTCACACAATACCACACTCCAGTACAGTCCCACAGATGTGATTAAAAAAAAAAAAACTGACTCCTCATTTAGAAATGCAATGTGTGTGTCCCAATGGATGTGTCCCAATGGATGTGTCCCAATGGATGTGTCCCAATGGGTGTGTCCCAATGGATGTGTCCCAATGGATGTGTCCCAATGGGTGTGTCCCAATGGGTGTGTCCCAATGGGTGTGTCCCAATGGATGTGTCCCAATGGATGTGTCCCAATGGATGTGTCCCAATGGATGTGTCCCAATGGGTGTGTCCCAATGGATGTGTCCCAATGGGTGTGTCCCAATGGATGTGTCCCAATGGGTGTGTCCCAATGGGTGTGTCCCAATGGGTGTGTCCCAATGGGTGTGTCCCAATGGATGTGTCCCAATGGGTGTGTCCCAATGGGTGTGTCCCAATGGATGTGTCCCAATGGGTGTGTCCCAATGGGTGTGTCCCAATGGGTGTGTCCCAATGGATGTGTCCCAATGGATGTGTCCCAATGGGTGTGTCCCAATGGGTGTGTCCCAATGGATGTGTCCCAATGGGTGTGTCCCAATGGGTGTGTCCCAATGGATGTGTCCCAATGGGTGTGTCCCAATGGATGTGTCCCAATGGATGTGTCCCAATGGATGTGTCCCAATGGGTGTGTCCCAATGGATGTGTCCCAATGGATGTGTCCCAATGGGTGTGTCCCAATGGATGTGTCCCAATGGATGTGTCCCAATGGATGTGTCCCAATGGGTGTGTCCCAATGGATGTGTCCCAATGGGTGTGTCCCAATGGATGTGTCCCAATGGGTGTGTCCCAATGGGTGTGTCCCAATGGATGTGTCCCAATGGATGTGTCCCAATGGGTGTGTCCCAATGGGTGTGTCCCAATGGATGTGCCACTATTAAAAGCAATTGCTTACCAAATATTGATTATGAGGTGGTGTGGGTGATGTGTGCTCTCCTTCCAGTGAGGTCCAGTGCCTTTTCATCACACATGCATGCAATGAGGTCATTATAATCGATTCACTTAACAAAGTTTTCTAACATGCCACCGGTCCCCAGACCAGCTGCTTGGTTTCTAATTGCAGCTGTTGAGAGGTGACAACTGGTGTGGCAGCTGTCTCAAGGGAGAAGGGAGACACGCACACATATGGTTGGGAGGGTCATCTTCCTGGGAAGGGTGTGTGGTCCGCATTCTCAGAATAAGTGGTGTCCCTTCCGCGCAGAACCCCATTGCCCACCAGTGGTCCAAGATGTCGGCCATCAAGACCAAGAAGAAGGTCTACTGCAACTTTTGCCGCAAGAAGCTGTCAAGTACCAACAATGGGGTGTTCTGTGAAGGTGAGGTGGGAGGAGGGTGTTCTGTGAAGGTGAGATGGGAGGAGGGTGTCTGTGAAGGTGAGGTGGGAGGAGGGTGTTCTGTGAAGGTGAGATGGGAGGAGGTGTCTGTGAAGGTGAGGTGGGAGGAGGGTGTTCTGTGAAGGTGAGGTGGGAAGAGGGTGTTCTGTGAAGGTGAGGTGGGAGGAGGGTGTTCTGTGAAGGTGAGGTGGGAGGAGGGTGTTCTGTGAAGGTGAGGTGCGAAGAGGGTGTTCTGTGAAGGTGAGGTGGGAGGAGGGTGTTCTGTGAAGGTGAGGTGGGAGGAGGGTGTCTGTGAAGGTGAGGTGGGAGGAGGGTGTTCTGTGAAGGTGAGATGGGAGGAGGGTGTTCTGTGAAGGTGAGGTGGGAGGAGGGTGTTCTGTGAAGGTGAGGTGGGAAGAGGGTGTTCTGTGAAGGTGAGGTGGGAGGAGGGTGTTCTGTGAAGGTGAGGTGGGAGGAGGGTGTTCTGTGAAGGTGAGGTGCGAAGAGGGTGTTCTGTGAAGGTGAGGTGGGAGGAGGGTGTTCTGTGAAGGTGAGGTGGGGGGAGGGTGTTCTGTGAAGGTGAGGTGGGAGGAGAGTGTTCTGTGAAGGTGAGGTGGGAGGAGGGTGTTCTGTGAAGGTGAGGTGGGAGGAGAGTGTTCTGTGAAGGTGAGGTGGGAGGAGGGTGTTCTGTGAAGGTGAGGTGGGAGGAGAGTGTTCTGTGAAGGTGAGGTGGGAGGAGGGTGTTCTGTGAAGGTGAGGTGGGAGGAGAGTGTTCTGTGAAGGTGAGGTGGGAGGAGGGTGTTCTGTGAAGATGGGAGGAGGGGAGGGGCCAGCTGTTTTCCTTTACATGACCACATGAAGCAGATAGATGCTGGGATGTGGGTGTATGTGGATGTGGTGTGGGTGTGGTGCATGTGGTGCAGTGTGGGCATGGTGTGGATGTAGTGCAGGTGTGGATGTGGGCGTGGGTGGAAGTGGCTGCTTCCTGCATGTATTCACCACAGGGGCAGGATGTAGTCATGACGTATATTTTAAAATACGACCACCTGTTATAATTGAGAACATTGAAGTGCGCAGAACTAGCTGGTTTCATTGTCAGTACCACTCCCCTCACCTTTTTACTGTAGTGTGCAAAACGTACGTCCATGACACCTGCAAGGGAAGCTCTTTTAATGACTGCAAAGACTGCGCCACGTATGGCAAGCAGGCTAAGGTAAGGCCTGGGCACCATAGGCCTGTGGTAAGGCCTGGGCACTATAGGCCTATGGGCACCATTGTACTGTGGTAAGGCCTGGGCACCATAGGCCTGTGGTAAGGCCTGGGCACTATAGGCCTATGGGCACCATTGTACTGTGGTAAGGCCTGGGCACCATAGGCCTGAGTAACATATAGATACCATAGATCTGGTCAATATAGCACTGTTGTAAGGCCTGGGCATCATATCACTGTGGTAAGGCCTGGAAGGCCTGGGCACCATATCACTGCATTACATAATGCTTGTTCTTGCCCCTCCCACTCCTCATCCCCAGAATGACCACCATTGGATCGAGGGGAACCTCCCAGCTGGTTCACGTTGTCATGTGTGTGGGAAGGTGTGTGCTACGTCAGACTGCCTTTCTAGCTTCAGGTGTGGTTGGTGTGGGCTGACGGTAAGTGTTTTGATTGGTCAGTTAGACATAGATCACATCACTTGTGGGTAGCAATGAAGCTCCACCCATTTCCTCCATTAGTATATTAATTTAATTACAGTGCAAGCAATTTTTGAAATGATATGGTTGGCATAGCAACCATACTGTGCTTGTATTAGAACCATAGGGCACCTGATGTCCCAATACAAGAGGCTTTCCCAAAATATTCAACTCCTTTGCTGGGGAAAATAAACAGGAAATGTCTCTCTCTCTCTCTCTCACTCTCTCTCTCTCTCCCTCTCTCTCTCTCTCTCTCTCCCTCCCTCCCTCCCTCCCCCCTCCCCCCCTCTCTCTCTCTCTCTCTCTCTCTCTCTCTCTCTCTCTCTCTCTCTCTCTCTCTCTCTCTCTCTCTCTCTCTCTCTCCCTCCACCCCAGTGGCACTCCTTCTGTCTCAAGTTGGCCCCTCCTGACCTTTGCACCTATCGGGACCTTGGTGACCTGATTTTGCCCCCTCATGCTGTCAACTACCCTCGTCACATCCCCTCCCAACGCAATGAGTCTTCCAGTCCTGTGGACGAAGGGGCCACTTCACCCGGGGAGGGAGCACAGCATGTGACCTCCCCCATGACTGCTGGCACCAGGGACTTTGGGGAGACCCCCTCTACGGTGGAGGAGGAGCCAATCAACCACGCCCAACAGGAAGAGGAGGAGCCTGAACGTGGGATAGAGAGGCAGTGCATAGTGATGGATGGGCACCAGGGCAGTGGCTCCAGAAGAACTTATGGAAGAACAATTCATTCCTTGTCTGTTACCAAGGAAACAACGGCACCCGCTGTACTGGTATGGCTTGTTTCAGTTTGCCATATGTGTAAGCATGCTTGTCATGTGATTTGTAGACATGTTTATGATAAGCAGAAAAGTATCCACACAAATTTGTACCTCTTCCCTCTCCCTCTCTCTCTCTCCCTCCTCCCTCCCTCTCTCTCCTCTCTCCCTCCTCCCTCTCTCCCTCTCTCCCTCCTCCCTCTCTCCTCCCTCTCCCTCCCTCTCTCCCTCTCTCCCTCCTCCCTCTCTCCTCCCTCTCTCTCTCCTCTATCTCCCTCCTCCTCCCCAGGCCCTAGCCCTGAAGGTATACGGTATTGCCTCTGACCCTCAGAACTTCTATCTGGTGGAGGTTTTAGAAGATGAGGAGAGGACGCTGGAGAATGAAAACGTCTTTGACCTTCAGCAAGACCGCAGAGCTATCAAGCTCTGTATTAGACAAAAGGTGTGACATAGAAGTGGGTGTAGCCTTGTGGTTGGTATACAGATGGTGCCCATTCAAATTGATGCAAAGTCATCATAACTGAAGACAAAGGCACACAAGGCTATGAGTATTTCATTGTTGTACATTGCACACACACACACTTCTTTTCTATAATTACATCATCACACATACCACCAAATTGCACCCTCACATTGCCATTTCTCACACTGTTACTCCTCACACTGCCACCCCTCACACTGCCACTCCTCCACACTCCTCACACTGCCACCCTCACACTGCCACTCCTCACATTGTCCCCCTCACACTGCCACCTCTCACACTGCCACTCCTCACATTGCCACTCCTCACACTGCCACCCCTCATATTTTCCACACACTGCATCGCGCACAGAAAAACAGTTCTTTTCAGAAATCTCTCAAAATCTACAATGAGTGCTCTACCAGTCCTCCATGTATTGATCTGGTTGTCAAGTCATCTTCAAGCTCAGTGGCTGAACTTGTAGAACAATCCATCAAAGCCTTTGGAATTACGGTATGTCGTGGTACACCATCTCCACTGTTGTTACTAACATTACCTTCAAGTATGAGTTAGTAACCAGGAAGCATTAGTTGGTAACCAGGAAGCATTAGGTGGTAACCAGGAAGCATTAGGTGGTAACCATGAAGCATTAAGTGGTGGTGGCCATTTTGCACTGTATTGTACAATGTATAATGATAGGAGCATAACAGAGGGTGTGGCATCCCTTCCATATAACAGGGGGTGTGGCATCCCTTCCATATAACAGGGGGTGTGGCATCCTTTATAACAGGGGGTGTGGCATCCTTTATAACAGGGTGTGTGGCATCCCTCCCACCTACAGGAGTACAATGTGGCTGATTACTGCTTGGTTGAAGTGAGTCAGTTTGTGTCGTCAGAGGTGGAGGAGAGGGTGATGGAGGACAGTGAGTGCCCCCTCCAACAGTTAGAGGACCTTAAAGAGGTGTGGCTATTTATGGGGTGGGGCCTTGTCCAAAGCTCACTGACCTTTGACCTTTTATATGCCCCAGGAGTCTGTGTTAGCCTCCCACCTGCAGAGGTATGCCTTACGCTGTCGTAAGAACCAAGAGACAACACTGTACATGTGGGGTGTGCCAAAGGACACACTGCTGAGTGAGGCCGGCTACACTACCTATGTGAAGGAGAGGATTGAACAGGGTGAGAGGTGGAGTGGGAGGAGTAGGGAGGGAGGGAGGGGTGGGTGGGGGTAGGTGGGAAGGGTAGAGTGGGAGGGAGGGTAGTGTTACCTGCATAGACTGCTGTCTTTCCTCCTCCCCAGCCTCTCCCGGGCTGCTCTTGGAAGGCTTGTTGAGCATGGTTAAATTTGGCCCCGCCTTCCCAACATATGGTGGGGTCTTTGTTGAGTTCCCCACAATGGACATGGCCAGTAAGGTGTGCACAGCTCTTCAGGAGAGCTCTGTTAAGGTCAAACTGCTTCCATCCATATATGTGAGTTGGGAGGGACAGGTGGGCTTTAATTGGAACTAACCTTACCCTCCTCCTACTGCAGCCAGACCAGCTGGATGACCATCAGGAAGTCCTGTTGGTGTTCATCAATGAAAAGAGTGGTGGTAACCAGGGGAGGAGCCTGTTGTCGGGGTTCAGACGTCATCTTAACCCACATCAGGTGTTCAATCTTGCTGAAGGTGGACCACTACCAGGGTGTGTACATGTGTGTGTGTGTGTGTGTGTGTGTGTGTGTGTGTGTGTGTGGACTAAAGGACGTGACCTTTGTACTTTTGATGTAGGTTATTTGCCTTTCGCAAAGTAAAAAGGTTCAGTGTGCTGATAGGAGGTGGAGATGGTACCTTTGGGTGGGTGCTGTCCTCCATTACTGACATCCAACCTCACCTGGCATGTGATAACCCACCCTGTGCTCTCCTGCCTCTGGGAACTGGTAAGACTCTCTCTGTCTCATCTTCCCCTCTGGTTCCTTCATGGCTTGCTATCCTGCTGCCTCCTCCCCATTCCATCCCTCTCTCCTTCCAAGGCAATGACCTGGCTAGAGCTCTCAAGTGGGGGCCTGGTTACACTGATGAGAAGGTCATGGACCTTCTTAATGGAGTCAAGGGAGCAGAGACTGTTGGATTTGACAGGTAGCCATTGCTGTGAGGTGGAGGTGGGGGAGAGAATATGGCACATCATTACCCCTTCCGTCCAGATGGGAGATCTCGTTTTTTGACGAATCTGGGAATCAACTTCGCACGGCTGTGATGAACAACTACTTTGGTATTGGTCTGGATGCAGCCATAGCTCTGGACTTCCATAACGCCAGGGAGGAGAACCCCGACAGATTTAACAGCAGGTTGGGTCACATGGGCGTGTCTGTCATTGATTATTTATCACCATGGTTACATAGGTTCAAAAACAAGAGTGTGTTTCTTCAGCTAGGTCTTCAGAAGATGGTGCGAAAGACTGAGATCTCAAACATCACTCCGCACATCAATATACAGGTGGAAGCTCGAGGGTTAAAATATTTAGGAGTTTTTGGGCAGAAGAGCTTATGGGCATGTATCCAATACCGCCAGCAAACTGTTGTAACATAGTCATGGATCATTGTAGTGGTCTTGTGATATTTGATTCTTCTGTTCCTAGGCTGACAGGGAGCCCCTTAGGCTCCCTGATATGGAAGGGTTGCTCTTCCTCAACATACAGAGGTACGTCATGTGGCTTCAATTTCCATTGAAACCGCTGTATGTCATGTGATCTTGTGTGCACGTCATGTGATTTTGTGTGCATGTCATGTGATCTTGTGTGCATGTCATGTGATCTTGTGTGCATGTCATGTGATCTTGTGTGCATGTCATGTGATCTTGAGTGTATGTCATGTGGTCTTGAGTGTATGTCATGTGGTCTTGCAGCTACCTTGTGCTTAAATTCTTTTCCTTACAGTTGGGGCGGTGGTTCTGATCCGTGGGGAAACCCCCATGACCCAGTAAGTCCAATTTGGTCTTTCAGTAAAGGACCTTTGAAGCCCCTCCCTTTTCATTGTCTCTCCCTTCACCTTGTAGGGTTTTAGGCCAGCGTCATATAGTGATGGTTTGCTGGAAATGGTAGGGTTCTCTGGTGTGGTGCGCATGGTAAGTCACCTCACGTGGGTGTGGCTTCACTTTATGTGTGGTTGCATTGCACACGGGCCTCAGTAGCACCAGTTTTTACTCCGCCCCCTTTCTTACAGGGCCAGATCCAGTCAGGCATACGAGGAGGAAACAGACTTAAGCAGGCTGAAACGGTTAGTGGTGAGCTGGGTCAAATGGTTAGGGGTGAGCTGGGTCAAATGGTTAGTGGTGAGCAGGGTCAAACGGTTAGTGGTGAGCAGGGTCAAATGGTTAGGGGTGAGCAGGGTCAAACGGTTAGTGGTGAGCTGGGTCAAATGGTTAGTGGTGAGCAGGGTCAAACGGTTAGTGGTGAGCTGGGTCAAATGGTTAGTGGTGAGCTGGGTCAAATGGTTAGGGGTGAGCAGGGTCAAACGGTTAGTGGTGAGCTGGGTCAAATGGTTAGGGGTGAGCTGGGTCAAATGGTTAGGGGTGAGCAGGGTCAAACGGTTAGTGGTGAGCTGGGTCAAACGGTTAGGGGTGAGCTGGGTCAAATGGTTAGTGGTGAGCTGGGTCAAACGGTTAGGGGTGAGCTGGGTCAAACGGTTAGGGGTGAGCTGGGTCAAATGGTTAGTGGTGAGCTGGGTCAAACGGTTAGGTGTGAGCAGGGTCAAACGGTTAGGGAGCAGGGTCAAACGGTTAGTGGTGAGCTGGGTCAAATGGTTAGTGGTGAGCTGGGTCAAATGGTTAGTGGTGAGCTGGGTCAAATGGTTAGTGGTGAGCAGGGTCAAATGGTTAGGGGTGAGCAGGGTCAAACGGTTAGTGGTGAGCTGGGTCAAACGGTTAGGGGTGAGCAGGGTCAAATGGTTAGGTGTGAGCTGGGTCAAATGGTTAGGTGTGAGCTGGGTCAAATGGTTAGTGGTGAGCTGGGTCAAATGGTTAGTGGTGAGCAGGGTCAAATGGTTAGGGGTGAGCTGGGTCAAATGGTTAGTGGTGAGCTGGGTCAAATGGTTAGGGGTGAGCAGGGTCAAACGGTTAGGGGTGAGCAGGGTCAAACGGTTAGTGGTGAGCAGGGTCAAATGGTTAGTGGTGAGCTGGGTCAAACGGTTAGTGGTGAGCTGGGTCAAACGGTTAGTGGTGAGCAGGGTCAAACGGTTAGTGGTGAGCAGGGTCAAACGGTTAGGTGTGAGCTGGGTCAAATGGTTAGGGGTGAGCAGGGTCAAATGGTTAGTGGTGAGCAGGGTCAAATGGTTAGTGGTGAGCAGGGTCAAACGGTTAGTGGTGAGCTGGGTCAAATGGTTAGTGGTGAGCAGGGTCAAACGGTTAGGGGTGAGCTGGGTCAAATGGTTAGTGGTGAGCAGGGTCAAATGGTTAGTGGTGAGCTGGGTCAAACGGTTAGTGGTGAGCTGGGTCAAACGGTTAGTGGTGAGCTGGGTCAAATGGTTAGTGGTGAGCTGGGTCAAACGGTTAGGGGTGAGCTGGGTCAAACGGTTAGGGGTGAGCTGGGTCAAACGGTTAGTGGTGAGCTGGGTCAAATGGTTAGTGGTGAGCTGGGTCAAACGGTTAGGGGTGAGCTGGGTCAAATGGTTAGTGGTGAGCTGGGTCAAATGGTTATGGGTGAGCAGGGTCAAACGGTTAGGTGTGAGCAGGGTCAAATGGTTAGTGGTGAGCTGGGTCAAATGGTTAGTGGTGAGCTGGGTCAAACGGTTAGGGGTGAGCTGGGTCAAACGGTTAGGGGTGAGCAGGGTCAAATGGTTAGTGGTGAGCTGGGTCAAATGGTTAGTGGTGAGCTGGGTCAAACGGTTAGTGGTGAGCAGGGTCAAACGGTTAGTGGTGAGCTGGGTCAAATGGTTAGTGGTGAGCAGGGTCAAACGGTTAGTGGTGAGCTGGGTCAAATGGTTAGTGGTGAGCAGGGTCAAACGGTTAGTGGTGAGCTGGGTCAAATGGTTAGTGGTGAGCAGGGTCAAATGGTTAGGGGTGAGCTGGGTCAAACGGTTAGTGGTGAGCTGGGTCAAACGGTTAGTGGTGAGCTGGGTCAAATGGTTAGGGGTGAGCAGGGTCAAACAGTTAGGTGTGAGCAGGGTCAAATGGTTAGGGGTGAGCAGGGTCAAATGGTTAGCGAGCAGGGTCAAACAGTTAGGTGTGAGCAGGGTCAAACGGTTAGTGGTGAGCAGGGTTTGTGTAGCTAAGAGGGAAGTAACTCTTGTTAAATCTATTTTCAGGCGGAAATTATGCTCAATACAGAAATGCCTGTGCAGGTGGATGGAGAGGCGTGGCTTGTGCCACCTGGAAAGATTACCATCACCAAACTTCCAGTGCAGGTGGGTGTGGACAGGTGGGTGTGGACCATTAGTGTACCTGCACAATAGTACGATGTGGTCACGATAATTAAACATGGTTATTAACTTTTACACTAGGCAAGAATGAGGGTTAAAAAGCGACGTCCAAATAAGGACAAAGCCCCTCCCTCACGGCACCACTCTGAGCCATCGCTAGCGACAGATATCACTGGGGAAAGAAGCCCACTACTGGTTAGAGACTTGAGGAGGGACACGGCTGTGGGGGTCTCCTCATCACCAAAGAACTCTATGTTTGATGAAACACCTAGTCTTCTTACCACCTCGGCACAACCTGAAGAAGTGAAGGATCTGTTGTCCCCTACCCACCCCGAGGACCTGATTCATTTGTAACTGTCACTGCAAGCTATTTATATACAAGCTATAGACTGCTGACGCAGAACTGACTATATCAAGTTATACTTGTTTGCAGTACTGTTTGTAGATATGATATTTTTTATCTCAGTACCTGTGTGTGTGTGTGTGTGTGTGTGTGTGTGTGTGTATGTGTGCGCGCGCGCATCTGAGGCAGCGTCCATTCTGTAACATATTTACAAACGATCATAGCAAAACAGTGAATCTGGATCTCTGAACGTTTGTAAAGAAAAGCGTTTAATTCCAGAGCGGTTTGATTCTTTGACCAGCGCAAAGAATGAACGCTCCACTTACAATTTGCAGCACATCCTACCCCACCATTTCTCTAGGGCACATTTTACTTCTGTCTTTTAGGTCCTCCCCGTATGGAACATGCAAGGGGCATTACCCGCCAATAAATTGACGCACACGCGGCTCGGTTTGCTTTTAAATCATTGACAGGAAATGTACACACACTTTGCACAGCTATATCTTCACAACGGGTAAAGTAACTAACAGGACATATGAATAGCGACAGGACTCTTCTACGTATGTACCGATTTGTACAAAAGAACGGCCTCGCTCATACTAATCATCCATATAGCTCCACTCTCTTTTTGGCTATTAAAAGATGCAAGCTGAGTTTTTCCTTATTGCGATCTGCAATAATGCACATCAGAGGCTCGAGGTCCTCCCATCACATCAGAGGCTGGAGGTCCTCCCATCACATCAGAGGCTGGAGGTCCTCCCATCCCATCAGAGGCTGGAGGTCCTCCCATCCCATCAGAGGCTCGAGGTCCTCCCATCACATCAGAGGCTCGAGGTCCTCCCATCACATCAGAGGCTCGAGGTCCTCCCATCACATCAGAGGCTCGAGGTCCTCCCATCACATCAGAGGCTGGAGGTCCTCCCATCACATCAGAGGCTCGAGGTCCTCCCATCACATCAGAGGCTGGAGGTCCTCCCATCACATCAGAGGCTCGAGGTCCTCCCATCACATCAGAGGCTGGAGGTCCTCCCATCACATCAGAGGCTCGAGGTCCTCCCATTGCATCAGAGGCTCGAGGTCCTCCCATCACATCAGAGGCTCGAGGTCCTCCCATCACATCAGAGGCTGGAGGTCCTCCCGTCACATCAGAGGCTGGAGGTCCTCCCATCACATCAGAGGCTCGAGGTCCTCCCATCACATCGGAGGCTGGAGGTCCTCCCATCAAATCAGAGGCTCGAGGTCCTCCCATCACATCAGAGGCTGGAGGTCCTCCCATCACATCAGAGGCTCGAGGTCCTCCCATCACATCAGAGGCTCGAGGTCCTCCCATCACATCAGAGGCTGGAGGTCCTCCCATCACATCAGAGGCTCGAGGTCCTCCCATCACATCAGAGGCTGGAGGTCCTCCCATCACATCAGAGGCTCGAGGTCCTCCCATTGCATCAGAGGCTCGAGGTCCTCCCATCACATCAGAGGCTCGAGGTCCTCCCATCACATCAGAGGCTGGAGGTCCTCCCGTCACATCAGAGGCTGGAGGTCCTCCCATCACATCAGAGGCTCGAGGTCCTCCCATCACATCGGAGGCTGGAGGTCCTCCCATCAAATCAGAGGCTCGAGGTCCTCCCATCACATCAGAGGCTGGAGGTCCTCCCATCACATCAGAGGCTCGAGGTCCTCCCATCACATCAGAGGCTCGAGGTCCTCCCATCACATCAGAGGCTGGAGGTCCTCCCATCACATCAGAGGCTCGAGGTCCTCCCATCACTTCTATCACAGACCAACGAACATGTTCAGTGAGGCCATCGACCTTTCCTGCTCAGAAAGCAGGATCTCCAATTGAACATTGAAGTCCTATCCGTCGTTCACATTCAATGTCTTCTTATCTCATTATCACGTGTTCATTTGTAATGTATTATGTGTTCATGTCATGCTATGTAAATAATTGGCGAAGCGTACACACAGTTACATTTTAAAATTAAACTCCTGCAGAAAAACAAAGCTTATACGCGTCCCATATATTATGGCAGACAGAGACCACGTACTCAGTTTGTCGAAGAAAACAATTGGCGGGGTATGCATTTTGGTCCATCAATTCTAACAAATTCATTTACGAGCGTTGTGCAGGCCTCGTGAATAAAGTCACCTTTAGTTTATGCAACCAATTAACACTTGCTGGCTTGTAAACCGTGGAGTACTCCGGTCCAATGAATACATTAATCGCAAACGTAGGTGTGTGAATGAATGAATGTCTGTCCCGAAGGGTTTGCAGACATAATATAATAACATAAGCTTGTCCAGGGGAGATGTAACCAAATAGAAGCTTGTCCGGGGGTACTTTAAGGTCTGTCCCGAGGGGGGGGGGGGGGGGGGGGTAACTCCCCGGGACAAATTTCCATGCATGGACAACCGCATGTTTACAAACCCCAGTAGACACCATTTAATGTCATCGGCTAAATAATGGAGGGAATAGCCCAATCATCCGTGATCACAATCCACGCACGTGCAATATTGTGTAATCATACGTAATTAAAAAGCACGCTCCCTCAGCATGCAGACTACCGGTCACGAGTGCGTCGTACCTAAAGTAGTAAGACGCTCGACGTTTGCACGTGATAATCCAAGGGTCGGAGAGTCGTCTCTACTGGACGCGGGATGAGCGTGTTTAGGCAGCTGCAGCTGCTGCTATGGAAGAACTTTGTTCTTCAGGTTACTTGAGCGGTTGCGCGTAATTATTTAACGACAATTACAATTATATATACAGGTAAGGCGTCCAGTTGGCACATGTTTGGAGCTATTGCTGCCTCCTCTGGCTGTAGTCGTGCTTATAATACTGAAGTGAGTTCTTTGTTACAATCCGTATGCATGATGTCACTGCTTGTCGATTGACATTTTAACACATCATGTTCATTCCCGCCAACATTCCTTGTTCATTCCCGCCATCTTTCATCCTCATTCCCGCCATCTTTCATCCTCATTCCCGCCATCTTTCCTTCCTCCTTCCCGCCACCCTCCCACGTTTTTATTTTTGTCTCCTTTCCCTCCCTGTTCCCTCCCTGTTCCCTCCCTGTTCCCTCCCATGTGTACAGGTACGCGCTGCTCCCTAAGCCTGTTGACAAATGCTTCGTCACATTTGATTCGGACCACCTTGTACCTCCCCTTGACCTTACCGGGACAGTCCATAATGTTTACTATGCACCCAACAACACGGACAGTGAGGAAACAGAGGGGGAGGGGTTAGATGTACCTCTGTACATCACTTCCACACACACACACCTGCACACCTTCACACACATCACCTCCAGCCTACGCTGTGACCCAATTGGCCAAACAGAAGTTTCCATCAGGATTGTACAACTTTGTTGGAGTAGCTGATGAGGTCACTCTTGCCAACGTCACTATTAACACTTTTGACAATCGTTCATATGGGTGCTTTCTGAATGGATCAGGTGAGGGACTGGGGCCCAGTTGTTGATAGTTACCTAGGGGGCGTGGTCCTTGGTGCTCTCTGATAGCACCTGCCTCTATTTCTGTCTCTAACCTCACACACTTCAGCAGTAGACCCATTACCTCACACACTTCAGCAGTAGACCCATAACCTCACACACAGTAGACCCATAACCTCACACACTTCAGCAGTAGACCCATAACCTCACACACCTCAGCAGTAGACCCATAACCTCACACACTTCAGCAGTAGACCCATAACCTCACACACTTCAGCAGTAGACCCATAACCTCACACACTTCAGCAGTAGACCCATAACCTCACACCCCTCAGCAGTAGACCCATAACCTCACACACTTCAGCAGTAGACCCATAACCTCACACACCTCAGCAGTAGACCCATAACCTCACACCCCTCAGCAGTAGACCCATAACCTCACACACCTCAGCAGTAGACCCATAACCTCACACACCTCAGCAGTAGACCCATAACCTCACACACTTCAGCAGTAGACCCATAACCTCACACACTTCAGCAGTAGACCCATAACCTCACACACCTCAGCAGTAGACCCATAACCTCACACACTTCAGCAGTAGACCCTTAACCTCACACACTTCAGCAGTAGACCCATAACCTCACACACTTCAGCAGTAGACCCATAACCTCACACACTTCAGCAGTAGACCCATAACCTCACACACCTCAGCAGTAGACCCATAACCTCACACACTTCAGCAGTAGACCCATAACCTCACACACCTCAGCAGTAGACCCTTAACCTCACACACTTCAGCAGTAGACCCATAACCTCACACACTTCAGCAGTAGACCCATAACCTCACACACTTCAGCAGTAGACCCATAACCTCACACACCTCAGCAGTAGACCCATAACCTCACACACTTCAGCAGTAGACCCATAACCTCACACACTTCAGCAGTAGACCCTTAACCTCACACACTTCAGCAGTAGACCCATAACCTCACACACCTCAGCAGTAGACCCATAACCGCACACACCTCAGCAGTAGACCCATAACCTCACACACCTCAGCAGTAGACCCATAACCTCACACACTTCAGCAGTAGACCCATAACCTCACACACCTCAGCAGTAGACCCATAACCCCACACACCTCAGCAGTAGACCCATAACCTCACACACTTCAGCAGTAGACCCATAACCTCACACACCTCAGCAGTAGACCCATAACCTCACACACTTCAGCAGTAGACCCATAACCTCACACACCTCAGCAGTAGACCCATAACCTCACACACCTCAGCAGTAGACCCATAACCTCACACACCTCAGCAGTAGACCCATAACCTCACACACCTCAGCAGTAGACCCATAACCTCACACACCTCAGCAGTAGACCCATAACCTCACACACTTCAGCAGTAGACCCTTAACCTCACACACCTCAGCAGTAGACCCATAACCTCACACACTTCAGCAGTAGACCCATAACCTCACACACTTCAGCAGTAGACCCATAACCTCACACACTTCAGCAGTAGACCCATAACCTCACACACCTCAGCAGTAGACCCATAACCTCACACACCTCAGCAGTAGACCCATAACCTCACACACCTCAGCAGTAGACCCATAACCTCACACACCTCAGCAGTAGACCCATAACCTAACACACCTCAGCAGTAGACCCTTAACCTCACACACCTCAGCAGTAGACCCATAACCTCACACACTTCAGCAGTAGACCCTTAACCTCACACACCTCAGCAGTAGACCCATAACCTCACACACCTCAGCAGTAGACCCATAACCTCACACACTTCAGCAGTAGACCCATAACCGCACACACCTCAGCAGTAGACCACATCCTCCTACATATGACATATGTATGTTTACATCACACAGTGAAATATTCGCACTTGCACCTTGGCACCATAAACCACCCCACCCCCATCACCACCACCACCATCACCACCACCACCATCACCACCATCATCACCACCACCACCACCATCACCACCACCATCATCACTACCCTACCATCAAACCACCATCACCACCACCATCACCACCACCACCACCATCGTCATCACCACCATCACTACCCTACCATCAAACCCCCATCATCACCACCACCATCACCACCACCACCATCATCACCATCACTACCCTACCATCAAACCCCCATCATCACCATCATCATCACCACCATCACTACCCTCCATCAAACCACCATCACCACCACCATCATCACCATCATCACCACCACCACAACATTAACTCTCACTACATATCTCTTCTGGCAGCTGTATACTTTGATAATCTCCAAGGCGATAACCTTGAGTACACCATTCGGCTGAGGAATGACAAGGACAACCCAAGGCTGACCTCCCAGACAGCCCCAGGTGTGATACTCCCTGGAGCCAGAGTAGATGACAAGTATGTCACTGCACTTCTATTTACCCCAGTATACCCCGGTATACCTCAGTATACCTCAGTAAACCTCAATATACTTCAGTATACTATGCACCCTACTATGTCATTTTACCTATTTAAAAATTGCAGCCCGGGAGGGAGGGAGGGGAGATGGGAGGGAGGGAGGGGAGATGGGAGGGAGGGAGGGGAGAGGGGAGGGAGGGAGGGGAGAGGGGAGGGAGGGAGGGGAGAGGGGAGGGATTGTAAGCCATGATGTCCAGCCTTGCACTAAAACAGCACATTATTAAAGCTATTGTTCTGTTCTCTTGTGTCTTCTCTCCCTCCTCCCTCCCTCCATCCATCCCACCATCCCTCCCTTGTCTCTACCTCCCCCCCCATAGCTACTACCTCACCCAAGGGTTCCTCCATCTTCAAAATGCTATAGGCCAGGCCATCATTGAATGGAAGACCAACCAGACTGTGGATGTGCCCATTGACGTGAGGGTGAGTATGTGTGTGTGGTGTGTTGGGGTACGTGAGGGTGAGTGTATGCATGTGTGTGTGGTGTGTTGGAGTATGTGAGGGTGAGTGTGTATGTGTGTGTGGTGTGTTGCAGTATGTGACGGCAATACATTGATGTTTATGATAACCTTGTATGTAATGTATCTATCCCTAACCCTAATCCCTTCTCTCCCTCCCTTCCTCTCTCTCCCTCTCCCTCCCTCTCACCCTCCACTCCTCTCTCTCCCTCTTCCTCCCTTCTCCATTGATACACACATGCATTTGCAGCAATTCCCGTACCCCGAATATCGCCAGGACCTCTTCCTCAGTGCCATCAGCTTTGCCTTCCCTCTCTTTGCCATTCTTGCCTTCATGTATTCCTTCGCCTACTTTGTTAAGGTGTGTGTTGGCGTGTGCGCATGTGTGTGCATGTCCTTTTAGCGTCCTATGCTGTTCATCCTGTTGGGAGCCCATTCCCATGCGCGCATTCCGATTCCACCCCACAGGAGCTGGTTATCGAGAAGGAGACGAGGATTCGTGAGTCCATGAAGATGATGGGCCTCAGCCAATGGATACTGTGGACCACCTGGTTCATCAAACAGCTCCTCTTTCTCCTCATCTCTGTGCTCATACTAAGCACACTGCTGAAGGTAGGACCATCATCTTTGGTTATCATATGACAGTCATGTGACTGCTTCTTTTTGTTTCAGTTTGGTCAGATTTATCCCAAGAGCAGTTGGTTTTTGTTGTTTGCCTACTTTCTCACCTTCAGTTTGACACTCATATCTTTCGCTTATCTCGTGAGGTGAACTGAAAGTGTACCGTGCTTGTTATATAACTGCATAACAATCATTTGTTTATATATAACATTCATATAGCAGTGTTCAAGTTGGCATGGCTGCGTGACTTGTTAATAACTAACATTTATATTGCAGTGTGTTCTTCAGCTCTGCTCGTGTAGCCCTGGTGGTGGCCTTCCTTATATGGTTTGCCTTCCTCATACCTTACCTGTTCATAGCAACCATGTTTGATTCACTCTCCTTGTGAGTACCACCTGTTTGTGCTGCTCTCTGTCCAGCATAACATGTTTTTGATAATATCTGCCTTGTTGTTGATACTGGAATTGTTCTTCCTCTCACCTTTCCTTCCCACTATCACTCCTTCCACCCTCCTGCTATCACTTGTTTCCCCACCACCCCCTCTCCTATCCCTCCACCCTCCTCTCCTGTCCTTTCGCCCTCCTCCCTCTATCCCTCCTCCCTCTATCCCTCCTCCCTCTATCCCTCCTCCCTCTCATATCCCTCCTCCCTCTATCTCTCCACTCTCTCATATCCCTCCTCCCTCTATCCCTCCTCCCTCTCATATCTCTCCACCCTCTATCCCTTCACTCCAGGGGTACTAAAGTGTCCCTATGCCTTCTATCAAACACTTGTATGGGGTTGGCTATCAATGTCTTCTCTGCCCTTGAGTTGAGACAGGAGGGAGCTCAGTTCAGCAACTTTGCTCAACCTCTGTCTGTTGACGATTCCTTCAACCTCTTGTGGGTCTTCGGAATGTTGCTTTTCGATACCTGTCTCTACATGATAATAGCATGGTGAGTGTGTGTGTGTGTGTGTGTGTGTGTGTATTCTTGGATGGTTGGGTGGCCTGTGGAAGTGCGTATACACGGACGTGCTGTTAATGTGACGCCTGGCATGTGACACATGTGATGTGGCATGTGACACGTGTTGTGGCATGTGATGCATGTGATGTGGCATGTGATGTGGCATGTGATATATTCATCTCTTAACTTTAGGTACATTGATGCCATCAAGCCTGGTGAATATGGGGTGCCCAGGCCATTCTACTTTCCCTTTCTCCCATCCTATTGGACGGGCAGACCGTGTAGGGCCACACCTAGGGAGGTAACAACTATGTTCTGTTCTTCCTCTCTGAAATACAGCAGCGGTCATAAAAAAGTTTACGTAATTATTTACGCCGTGGCGGTTGTACGGTATAACCGTAAACGTAACGTACATCGTAATAGGTGTAGCGTACAACTCCCGTACGTGAATTAATTAGTACGTGTTTAATATAATAATGTCGCATGTACTAGCTAATTAAAACCATTTAACCCGGCACGTTTTCGTCCTGTGAAATGTTTTCATTTTGCTTGCGAAGTGTGTTCTGACCAATTGTGCCGTAAACTAATCAGGTACGCCGTAATTAGATACGCTAGTACTACGGCGGTTATCGTACCGTACGACTGTAACAGCATACCGTACATACGGCAGACCGTACCACGGTGTAAATAATTACGTAAACTTTTTTATGACCGCTCCTGTATGCACGTTTAGGAGATCAGTTAATTAGCACTCAAAAGCATTTTCTGAGATGTAGCCTTTATAGCCTCCTCCCCTCGGTACCTCCTCCCCTCGGTAGTTAGTCCCTATGCAGAATGGACATAGCAACAGTTTGGACTTTGAGGAGGAACCTAAGGACAAAGTAGCTGGCATATCCATAACACACCTGCGCAAGGTGTACAGTGGTTGGGTAAGTGGCCACCTCATCACCTACCTATGTGGTCACCTTCATATGCCCACCTTATCAACTTCATATGCCCATCTCATCACCTTCATATGCCCATCTCATCACCTTCATACGCCCACCTCATCACCTTCATACGCCCACCTCATCACCTACCTGTGGTCACCTCAATACTTCACATACTCCACCATCACCATCACTCCACCCTCACCATAACATATTCCCCTCACCATTACATACTCCACCCTCACCATCACATACTCTACCCTCACCATCACATACTCCACCATCACCATCACATACTCCACCCTCACCAACACTTATTCCATCCTCACCATCACATACTCCACCCTCACCATCACGTACTCCCCTCACCATCACATACTCCACCCTCACCATCACATACTCCACCCTCACCATCACATACTCTACCCTCACCATCACATACTCCACCCTCACCACCCTAGCCAAAGAAGCCCAAGGTGGCAGTGGAGGACATCTCCCTCAACATGTACAAAGATCACATCACTGCTCTCCTGGGGCACAATGGAGCAGGGAAGACCACTACCATGTCCATACTCACTGGCCTCTACACACCCACCTCTGGTGATGCCATTGTCAATGGACACAGCATCCTGACGGAGATGGACCAGGTTAGAAGGAGTCTTGGCATCTGTCCCCAACACAACGTGCTCTTTGATCGCCTCACTGTCAAAGAACACCTCTGGTTCTTTATGAAACTGAAGGTGAGCTGTGCGCAGCAGGGCGGGGCAGAGGGAGGAGGCTAGTGGGTGGGGCAGAGGGAGGAGGCTAGTGGGTGGGGCAGAGGGAGGAGGCTAGTGGGTGGAGGAGGCTAGTGGGTGGAGGCTCATGGGTGGGGCAGAGGGGTGAGGCTAGCAGGTGTAGGCTTATGGGCGGAGCTAGGGGGTGGAGAACATGGGCGGGGAACACCTCTGGTTCTTTATGAAACTGAAGTGAAGACAAGAACAAGTGGTTTGTGACCTCTGATATTGTTGTCATATTCTCCCATAACCTTCAGATCAGTAGTTTATAGTTTAAAGCCAATCAAAATTGTGTGTATGTGCGTATGATCGTATGTGTATGTGTATGTATGTGTGTGTGTGTGTGTGTATGTTATGTACATGTGTGTATGAATATGTGTGTGTGTACAGGTATGTGTGTGTGTGTTATGTACATGCGTGTGCATGCAAAATGCACAAAAAGGAAATGGAATTCACATAAGCATATGAACTGTTGAGGAATGAGAGGGAAACCATTTTGACTAGCTAGAGACCAAGAGGGGGTGAGGCAGAGAGGGTGCATTTTCACCCGTCTGAGCAGGCAAACAGGCCACAACTGACATCATCTGACATCATCTGACATAAGCTAACAGTCTGAGGACAAAGGAGTATAATCTCATTTGCTCCTCTTCCCCAGGGCATCAATGATAAGAAGAGGGTGAATGAGGAGGTGACAGCCATGATTGAGGACCTTCTGCTGGTGGACAAGACCAACGTACCCTCCAGTCAGCTCTCTGGGGGTATGAAGAGAAAGCTGAGTGTGGCCATTGCCCTCATAGGAGGGTCACAGGTGGTCATCTTGGATGAGCCCACCTCAGGGATGGACCCCTATGCTCGTAGGGCCACTTGGGACCTCTTGGTCAAACACAAGAAAGGCCGTACAGTGCTTCTGACTACACACCACATGTGAGAGAGATATGTCTTGGTGTGAGGGGAGGCTGTTTGATGGTGTGTGTGTGTGTCATCAGGGATGAGGCTGACCTTCTGGGAGACAGGATTGCCATCATGGCAGAAGGAAGACTACGATGCAGTGGGTCATCTCTGTTCCTTAAGAGCAGGTATGCCTTTGTTTGGGTATGGATGAAAATATTCCCTCCCTCTTCCCTCCAAGGTATGGGATTGGTTACCACATGACGATGGTGAAGGAGGCATCATGTGACTCCCGTCAAGTGACCGAGCTTGTATTGAGGACAGTGGGTGGGGCCCAGAAAAAAACAGATGTTGGAGCAGAGCTGTCCTTCATTCTACCCTCCACGTCTACACACCAGTTTCCTGCCATGTTTGAGGAGATTGAAGGTGAAATTTGACTTTTTCTTCCTTTCTCATAATAATTATTGTCTTTACACCTTCCCTTCCTTAATCTTAACCCTCATCCTCCCCTCTCATTCCTAACTCTCCTCTCTCCCTCTCCTCTCCCCTCTCCTTCCCTCCCTCCTCCCCCACCTCTCCCCTCTCCTTCCCTTCCTCCTCCCCTCCCTCTCCTTCCCTCTCTCTCCCTCTCCTTTCCTTTCCCCTCTCCCTCATGTACCATCTGCTCTATTAGCTCATCAGAAGGAGCTAGGTATCTCAAGTTATGGTGTGTCTGTGACCACAATGGAAGAGGTCTTCATCAAAGTGGGGGAGGGGGTGGACTTGGGGCAGCTGGTTTCCTCTCCTAAGTCAGATACCATTCAAGGTGATGCATATCACCCTCCTCAGGAGATAAAAGTATCTATGGACGGGGAAGCCTCACCTATGCTAGGTAAGTATTTCTCTGGGTATCCTAGCAACCACCATTAGCCAACGTGCCATCTATGCAGATGGAAATGTTGAATTCAAGGACAGGGCCAGACTATTTGAACAGACTGGGCAGTATGGTGAGTGATCTCGCTGCATTGGTTACTGAGGTATGAAACACTTTAGGTGGTCTCTGTGGGGAGAGGGGGGAGGAGGGGGCAAAAAAGAAAATTTCAAGATGCCATTCTAAAATACCAAATTAAGGTCACATGTCCATTTTGAGGTTTTGTGATAGGGGCCGTTCATAAATTACGTCACACTGAAGGGGGGGGGGGGGGGGGGGTCAGCAGTGTGACGATGTATACATTAAGCATACATCAGTATGGGATAATGTGTGACGAGGGGGGAGGGACCATAATGGTCAAAAATAGCGTGACGGAATTTATGAACGGCCCCCATAACACCCCTCAGCTAAGTTACTTAGGACTGACCAACAGATATTAACTGTGGTGACATGGCTACAGAGCTGATATCCACCTCCAAGCCACACCTGTGCACCAAGAGTGGGGTTAATCAGACTTACACTAACTGTAATGTCTCCTCCCTCCCCTTCCCCCTCCCCAGCTCTCAACGCAGGCATAGTACTCTGGTTCCAACAGTTCTATGCAATCCTCTTGAAGCGTTTCTACAACACCATCAGATTCTGGGGCTCCCTGACAACCCAGTTGCTCATCCCTCTTATACTGGTCCTCCTGGGGCTTATCCTGTCTAAGACACTCACAGACAACAACACAGACAGCCCCAGAAGAGTGCTGAGTGTTAAGAACTCTGCACCCTCTGCGTCCAACATAACCTTCTTCTGGGCAGCATTTGGAAGTGCTGGCGTCAATTTCTCAGTAAGGCTGGTGGGCGGGGCCAGTCCTATGTCACAGGTTGACCTCCCCCCTCCCTACTCCTCCAGTCTGTGAACCCCGCCTCCTTTGGTATGACAGACTTCTATGATTACACTGGAGCAGTCAATGACATCATTGGTCGTGTGGGGAACTACAGCAATGTATCCCAGTGTTGCTCATACCAGCACCAGCTGTTGGACCAGTTCTGTGCGTCCTTGTCTAATGTGAGTGCAGTGTTCCTGCACTCACATCCTACACAATCATGTGCCCTCCTCCCCTCTCCTCTCTCTCTCTCCCCCTCTCCTCTCCCTCTCCTCTCCCTCACTCTCCTTCCCTCTCCTCTCCCTTCCCCTCTCCTCTCCCTTCCCCTCTCCTCTCCCTCCCCCTCTCCTCTCCCTTCCCCTCTCCTTCCCTCTCCTCCTCTCACTCTCCTTCCCTCTCCTCTCCCTTCCCCTCTCCTCTCCCTTCCCCTCTCCTCTCCCTCCCCCTCTCCTCTCCCTTCCCCTCTCCTTCCCTCTCCTCCTCTCACTCTCCTTCCCTCTCCTCTCCCTTCCCCTCTCCTCTCCCTTCCCCTCTCCTCTCCCTCCCCCTCTCCTCTCCCTTCCCCTCTCCTCTCCCTCCCCCTCTCCTCTCCCTTCCCCTCTCCTCTCCCTCCCCCTCTCCTCCCCCTCCCCTCTCCTCTCTCTCTCTCCCCCCTCTCCCCTCCCTTTCCACAGGAAGCGCTGACACAGTGTGTATCCTCACCAAATTCAAACTTTGGGTACAAGCAATGTTCCCAGTGTCTAAGGCAAGTCAAATCACACACATTTATCAACCGTCACACATCACACCATCACATAACATCATCACATCATTGCACAACACACCATCACACATCATTACATCACAACACACCATCACACCACCTCACCACACAACACACTATTACGTAGCCCTTCCCACATGCAGCTGCTGCAAAGCCAGGTCCAACCTGCTTCCTTCCTGCACTAATTCCATTGGAGCACCTTTCATAACATCAGCTGATAACTTATGCCCCGCCCCTCCAAAACTCCCACCCACGTCTGGCTCCGCCCCCCTCCAAGGCCCACTCCAGGACAAAGCAGCTTTTATTGCGGAGTACCTGCTAAACCTCAGCACAGAACAGAGTGCTCTTACCTTCTTTAACCGCTTCCAGGGGGGCTTTGTGGTCAGCCCCAGAGACCCCGCCTTCTCCGTGTGCTCGTCCCCAGACCCAGTCCAGACCGAGCGATTTATTGGCCCCGTGTTGGGTGCACTTAAAGGGTTAACTTGTACAGGAGGGAACGGTCCCTTAAACTCCCCCGAGCTCAGTCTAAGCATCCTCCCCTGCTTCAACTGCTCCCTGGGAACTTGCCCCGCCTCCTCCTCCTCCCCCCTCCAGTCGTGCTATGCCGTGGACGCCGAGCCGTCCAGCTGCTTTCAGGATGTGGCCTGTGATGTCTCTCCGAAGAGTAATGTGTCAGCTACATATCCACCCCAAGATGACAGTGTAGCCATCACAGTGTGGTACAATAATGTGGTGAGGCCCCTCCCCCATTATGTAAGGGACTGTCCCCTGTGGTCAGTGAGTGCCCCTCCCCCATTACGTAGGGACTGTCCCCTGTGGTCAGTGAGTGCCCCCCTTCCCATTACGCAAGGGACTGTCCTTTGTGGTCAGTGAGTGCCCCTCCCCCATAGTCTTACAGGGACTGTCCCCTAATAAGGTATGATGTCACTACTCACATAATTGGTTTGCCAGTGAGAAAACCACACCCCCTTGTAGTGTAGCTTTTGATGTGCTTGGTTTAGAGGAGGTACATAACTAACTAATGATGTCAGTGTCCATCACCTTGTAGTACCCCAGCTAATGTCCTATCACCTTGTAGTACCCCAGCTAATGTCCTATCACCTTGTAGTACCCCAGCTAATGTCCTATCACCTTGTGGTACCCCAGCTAATGTTCCATCACCTTGTGGTACCCCAGCTAATGTCCCATCACCTTGTGGTACCCCAGCTAATGTTCTATCACCTTGTGGTACCCCAGGTAATGTCCTATCACCTTGTGGTACCCCAGCTAATGTCCCATCACCTTGTGGTACCCCAGGTAATGTCCTATCACCTTGTGGTACCCCAGCTAATGTTCTATCACCTTGTGGTACCCCAGGTAATGTTCTATCACCTTGTGGTACCCCAGCTAATGTCCTATCACCTTGTGGTACCCCAGCTAATGTCCCATCACCTTGTAGTACCCCAGCTAATGTCCCATCACCTTGTGGTACCCCAGGTAATGTTCCATCACCTTGTGGTACCCCAGCTAATGTCCCATCACCTTGTGGTACCCCAGCTAATGTTCTATCACCTTGTGGTACCCCAGCTAATGTCCTATCACCTTGTGGTACCCCAGCTAATGTCCCATCACCTTGTGGTACCCCAGCTAATGTTCTATCACCTTGTGGTACCCCAGCTAATGTCCTATCACCTTGTGGTACCCCAGCTAATGTCCTATCACCTTGTGGTACCCCAGCTAATGTCCCATCACCTTGTGGTACCCCAGCTAATGTTCTATCACCTTGTGGTACCCCAGCTAATGTCCTATCACCTTGTGGTACCCCAGCTAATGTTCTATCACCTTGTGGTACCCCAGCTAATGTCCTATCACCTTGTAGTACCCCAGCTAATGTTCTATCACCTTGTGGTACCCCAGCTAATGTCCTATTACCTTGTGGTACCCCAGCTAATGTCCCATCACCTTGTGGTACCCCAGCTAATGTCCTATCACCTTGTGGTACCCCAGCTAATGTCCCATCACCTTGTGGTACCCCAGCTAATGTTCTATCACCTTGTGGTACCCCAGCTAATGTCCCATCACCTTGTGGTACCCCAGCTAATGTCCTATCACCTTGTGGTACCCCAGCTAATGTCCCATCACCTTGTGGTACCCCAGCTAATGTTCTGTCACCTTGTGGTACCCCAGCTAATGTCCCATCACCTTGTGGTACCCCAGCTAATGTCCTATCACCTTGTGGTACCCCAGCTAATGTCCCATCACCTTGTGGTACCCCAGCTAATGTTCTATCACCTTGTGGTACCCCAGCTAATGTCCTATCACCTTGTGGTACCCCAGCTAATGTCCTATCACCTTGTGGTACCCCAGCTAATGTCCCATCACCTTGTGGTACCCCAGCTAATGTCCTATCACCTTGTGGTACCCCAGCTAATGTTCCATCACCTTGTGGTACCCCAGCTAATGTCCTATCACCTTGTGGTACCCCAGGTAATGTCCCATCACCTTGTGGTACCCCAGGTAATGTCCTGTCACCTTGTGGTACCCCAGCTAATGTTCCATCACCTTGTAGTACCCCAGCTAATGTTCTATCACCTTGTGGTACCCCAGCTAATGTTCTATCACCTTGTGGTACCCCCAGCTAATGTTCTATCACCTTGTGGTACCCCAGCTAATGTCCCATCACCTTGTGGTACCCCAGCTAATGTCCTATCACCTTGTGGTACCCCAGCTAATGTTCCATCACCTTGTGGTACCCCAGCTAATGTCCTATCACCTTGTGGTACCCCAGGTAATGTCCCATCACCTTGTGGTACCCCAGGTAATGTCCTATCACCTTGTGGTACCCCAGCTAATGTTCCATCACCTTGTAGTACCCCAGCTAATGTTCTATCACCTTGTGGTACCCCAGCTAATGTTCTATCACCTTGTGGTACCCCCAGCTAATGTTCTATCACCTTGTGGTACCCCAGCTAATGTCCCATCACCTTGTGGTACCCCAGCTAATGGTTGTCTCAGCTCCTTCATTTCTTCTTCTTACAATGTTAAAAGTGTTACCTTAATTACTTGTTCCCTACCTTAATTAGTGCAAATTACCCCCTCCCCATCCAGCCCTACCACATGTCGGCAGCTGCTCTCAATGCTCTCCATAACATCATCCTTCAGAAGAAGTATGGTATGGAGAACGTGACCATATCTGTGAACAATTACCCCCTGCCCAGGGATGTCAATGAACAGGTAACTATGGCTTCCTGTTTATCACCAGCAGCCCAAAACTGTCAGGCGTAGATTTGCATACTTTTGCATACCTTTGCATACCTTTGTGTACCTTGGAAAACAAACTAGTACATTTCTTTCTATTGGGGTTGATGGGTGTGGTCAGTTGGGCATGGCGGGGGCGGGGCATGTAGCATCTGTCAACTACATATGTATTCACTTTCAGATCAGCACGTCCACCCAGACCTTCCTCGGCTATACCGTTGGTACAATGGTGGTCTTCGGGTACAGCTTCATGCTTGCCAGCTATGTGCTGTTCCTGGTACAGGAGCGCGAGTCAAAGGTGTGCTCCAATTGGACAGCTAAGCATGACTGGGTCATGTGATTGTATCACTGGATGTTCTCCTCCTCCCCAGGCCAAGCACCTCCAGTTTGTCAGTGGTGTGTATGCTAGCAGTTACTGGATGGCCACCTTCCTCTGGGACCTCATCAGTGCTGCCGTCCCTATAATCGTCACCATGGTGATGTTTGCTGCCTTCCAGAGCACTGGATACACTGGAGAGAACCTAGCAGCTGTGGCCCTGTTATTGGTAAGAGGCTTGCCACTGCTAGAATATTGGAGGCTCCTTCTTATCCTCACTTGTTCCTCCCACCCCCACCTGTTCCTCCCACCCTCACCTTTTCTCCTCCTACCCTCATCTGTTCCTCACATGCAACATCTATAATATAATACACCACTAATATCACCCCATATCCCATACTCCCATACCCCACACCACCCATATTCCCATACCCCACACCACCCATATCCCATACCCCACACCACCCATATCCCATACCCCACACCACCCATATCCCATACTCCCATACCCCACACCACCCATATCCCATATTCCCATACCCCACACCACCCATATCCCATACTCCCATACCCCACACCACCCATATCCCATACCCCACACCACCCATATTCCCATACCCCATACCATCCATATCCCACACCACCCATATCCCATACCCCACACCACCCATATTCCCATACCCCATACCATCCATATCCCACACCACCCATATCCCATACTCCCATACCCCACACCACCCATATTCCCATACTCCCATACTCCCATACCACCCATACCCCACACCATCCATATTCCATACTCCCATACCCCACACCACCCATATTCCCATATCCCATACTCCCATACCCCATACTCCCATACCCTGTTCCTAACCTTTGGCTCTTCCTTGCAGCTGTTGGCCTGCTGGGCACTCATTCCATTTGTGTACTGCATCTCTTTCTTCTTCAAAAGTGGTCTGATTGCCTTCTGCGTGATAGTCCTCTTCTTCTTGTTCAGCTCACAGGTTTGTTCAAACATTGAAACGTAAACTCTTCCCCATGCTACATACCTCATTCCAAATCTCCTTCACCTCACCCTCACCTCACCCTCACTGTCCCTCACCTCACTCTCACTGTCCCCTCACCTCACCCTCACTGTCCCTCACCTCTCACTGTCCCTCACCTCACTCACTGTCCCCTCACCTCACCCTCACTGTCCCTCACCTCACCCTCACTGTCCCCTCACCTCACTGTCTCCTCACCTCACCCTCACTGTCCCTCACCTCACTGTCCCCTCACCTCACCCTCACTGTCCCCTCACCTCGCTGTCTCCTCACCTCACCCTCACTGTCCCCTCACCTCACCCTCACTGTCCCCTCACCTCACCCTCACTGTCCCCTCACCTCACCCTCACTGTCCCTCACCTCTCACTGTCCCCTCACCTCACTCTCACTGTCCCCTTACCTCACCCTCACTGTCCCCTCACCTCACTGTCCCCTCACCTCACCCTCACTGTCCCCTCACCTCACTGTCCCCTCACCTCACCCTCACTGTCCTCTCACCCTCACTGTCCCTCACCTCACTGTCTCCTCACCTCACTCTCACTGTCCCCTCACCTCATGTCCCCTCACCTCACCCTCACTGTCCCCATCACCCTCCAGATATTTGAGGTAGCTGTGTTGGTGGTGACTGACACTGCTACAAACAAAGCCCTTCACTACCTCTTCCTGCTGGACCCCGCCTATGGGTAAATGTGGCTGCAACAGAATTGGCAGACCTGTTCATCTTCCATTCCTACACAGCCTTGCGATATCCTTCTTCTACATGTACAGCAATGATGCCATCAAGTCTGCGTGTACACAGAGTGAATTTGCTAAGATGTAAGGGCAGGGGAGGAGGCTGTGGGGTGGTGACTTTGCTAAGATGTAAGGGCAGGGGAGGAGGCTGTGGGTAGGGTGGAATCGGTTGGTGAGGGAGTGGTAATGAGGGGCGCGTGGCAGTAAGGGACGTGGTAGTAAGGGGTGTGGTAATGAGGGGCGCGTGGCAGTAAGGCGCGTGGTAGTAAGGGGTGTGGTAGTAAGGGTGTGGTAGTAAGGGGCGTGGCAGTAAGGGGCGTGGTAGTAAGGGGTGTGGTAGTAAGGGATGTGGTAGTAAGGGGCGCGGCAGTAAGGGGCGCAGCAGTAAGGGATGTGGTAGTAAGGGATGTGGTAGTAAGGGGCACGGCAGTAAGGGGCGCAGCAGTAAGGGGTGTGGTAGTAAGGGATGTGGTAGTAAGGGATGTGGTAGTAAAAGGCGCGGCAGTAAGGGGCGCAGCAGTAAGGGGTGTGGTAGTAAGGGGCGCGGCAGTAAGGGGCGCAGCAGTAAGGGGTGTGGTAGTAAGGGGCGCGGCAGTAAGGGGCGCAGCAGTAAGGGATGTGGTAGTAAGGGTATATATTACTAGCATGCACCCGTGAAAAATCACAGACTGATTATTAAATGGTCATGCTCAGTGCTACATCACCCAGTCATGTTCGTTGACTGTTTTACGAAGAGGTTTGCGCACTTGGATCACTCTGCATCCTCCTGTGGCGTCCCACCAAGAGCAGCTTATAAACATATATATGTGCCATAGTGTGATGTAATTAATACAAAGGGTTCCCAGACCCTTGCAATAAGTTTTAAAGTAATACTGTTTTACCCAATGCTGCATATGTAATCTACCACTTGTTCTAACATACGGTTACTATGCAACCTCTATAACATGCCCACGCAATACAAATACTTCATGGAATTATTATTGTCAGATAGTAACTACATGTTCTCGGCCTGTACGATGAGACTTGAGAGTGAACCACAATAGCGTTGCTTTAATTGTTACTGCATGTGATGACATTAATACCTCCTGTAACAGGCATGTAGGTTTTGTGGCACGAAGCATGGTAGCTAAGTACGCGTTGCTATGTACTTTTATGTGGGAGGTGATCGTTCCTATTGGTTGCTAGGTATGCGTACCTAGCAACCAATAGGCGCTAGGCCGAGTATATAAATAAGTTACACGGACGTACGTTGGAAATTATAGTATTAGATAGCAATGCAGTCTGGTTATGCCTTGGTTGTTACCATGGTTACTGCACTACACCATCGTGTTACATATGTGTGCTATATGTAGTATGGTGTGTGGTCATGTGATGGTCATGTGATGTGGTCATGTGTTTTGTACGCATCTACACAGGGCCTGTGCTAAATTAAGCTCTGATCCGAGGTACAAGTATGTTGACAGCATCTTTGAGTTCTCAAGACCAGGCATTGGCCACATCCTCCTCTATATGGCACTGGAGGGACTTCTCTTCTTCATCCTCACACTCCTCATTGAGGTGAGTCATGTGACCATCATGTGACCATCATATGGTGAAAGCCATGGGATTGCTGTGTTCGTGTCATGTTAAGGTCACATGGTTACCATGTTCGTGTCATATTAAGATCACATGGTTACCATGTTCGTGTCATATTAAGATCACATGGTTACCATGTTCGTGTCATATTAAGATCACATGGTTACCATGTTCGTGTCATATTAAGATCACATGGTTACCATGTTCGTGTCATATTAAGATCACATGGTTACCATGTTCGTGTCATATTAAGATCACATGGTTACCATGTTCGTGTCATATTAAGATCACATGGTTACCATGTTCGTGTCATATTAAGGTCACATGGTTACCATGTTCATGTCATATTAACCGATTAACGTCGGAATTTAGCTAAAGTAGAGTTGTCCAAAATGAGGTAGCAGAGGAATTTTAGAGGAATCTTAGGTAGCTGGAAGGGGTTTCAACAAAATAATCTGAAGCCGTGAACATGAGTCACTTCAAATTGGTATAATTTTTCAAAGGGTCTGGAAGAATTCATTGGTAACGGTAAAGATGTGCTTATCTCGGCAGTAATTGGTTAGGTCACATGGTTACCATGTTCGTGTCATATTGAGGTCACATTGTTACTATTAAGGTCACATGGTTACTGTTCATGTCATATTAAGGTCACATGGTTACTGTTTATGTCACATTAAGGTCACATGGTTACTGTGTTCATGTCATATTAAGGTCACATGGTTACTGTGTTCATGTCATATTAAGGTCACATGGTTACTGTGTTCATATCATATTAAGGTCACATGGTTACTGTGTTCATGTCATATTAAGGTCACATGGTTACTGTGTTCATGTCATATTAAGGTCACATGGTTACATGGTTGTCATGTTCATGTACAGGTGAAGTTTTTCATACCTGAGCTGAAGCAACTACTGTATGGATGTAGTACCATTAATGCTGCAAATAGTGACGCTGAAAGGATAGCACTAGTGGAGGTAACACCACATAATGTTTAAAGCCTTGACACTGTACTGAAACCCTCACTGATGTCATGACACCCTCACTGATGTCATGACACCCTCACTGATATAATTAATGCATGATTACTCCTAACTTACCACCCTTAATGACACTCATTGAGTTAACACCCTTTATTGAATCAACACCCATAATTGAACTTGACACCCTCCAGGATGTTGATGTGGTTGCTGAGCGTCAGAGGGTGCTAAATGGAGGTGTTGATCAGGCTGCAGTGTTGATCAAGAGGCTCACCAAGGTGTACCCTCAGCACCTAGATGGCTGCACCGTTAGACCTTCAAAGCCTGCTGTAAGGGGCATCTCCCTGGCCATACCCAATGGGGAGTGCTTTGGGCTGCTTGGGGTTAACGGAGCAGGGAAGACCACCACATTTGGTATCCTCACTGGAGACATCTCCATGAGCGATGGAACTGCTGTGATAGCTGGTTATGACATCCGTACCAACCTGAGAGAAGTGTGTTCATGATGATGATGTCACATGATGTCATTGATGACATGGTCCTCCCCCTCAGGTCCAACAGAGGATTGGTTACTGTCCCCAGTTTGATGCGCTCCTGGATCGTCTGACGGGAAGGGAACACCTTGCCCTGTTTGCTAGGCTTAGAGGTATCCCAGAGGCCCACATTAAAGAGGAGGTAGACAAGCAGGTGGCAAGATTAGACCTGTCAAAGCATGCCACCAGGCTGTGTGGTACTTACAGGTACGCTGTGGGTACAAAGGTCATCTCCATGGCAATGCTAATGGTCCCACCTTTACTGCAGTGGTGGGAACAAACGTAAGCTTAGCACAGCTCTAGCTTTGGTTGGAGACCCAATTATTGCCTTCTTGGTGAGTGCCATCCAGAGGTGGTCCTGTTCACGTGAGACCACTCCCCTCTGCCCCTCCCCCTCCAGGATGAGCCCACCACTGGTCTAGACCCTGCCACCCGTCGCTACCTGTGGGATGTCCTTGTGGGTGTGGTCCAAGCAGGTCGCTGCATAGTGCTAACCTCCCACAGTATGGAGGAGTGTGAGGCTTTGTGCACACGTCTGGCCATCATGGTGAATGGACAGTTCAAGTGTCTGGGCAGCATTCAGCACCTTAAGAGCAGGTTAGGACCACTCTAAGCCTTTTGAGTTGTGTGTAATGTGCATGTATGTGTGTGTGTGTGTGTGTGTGTGTGTGCGTGCGTGTGTGTGCGTGTGTGTGTGTGTGTGCAATCCATCCTTTATCACCCTAAACGCTGGTAGGTTTGGTGCTGGCCTAACACTGCAGGCAAAAGTACGGATGTTATCTGTGGAAGGATTCGAGGCTAGGTCAGCAAACAAACCTTCGTCCAATGGCCGAAACTCCCGCAGTCTTACCAGGACTCCAGACCCACCAGGCACAAAGTACACTCACTCCCTAGGGAAGGAAGTGACCTTGGATGACCCGTACGACACCACAGCCTTGCACATCTTCATACGGGAGAATTTCCAAAATGCCTTACTGGTTGAAGAACATCAGGTTAGTGGTGGGTATAACAGTTCTGTCATTGTAGGGGGGAGGTTACCCCCTACCCCACTTCTTTGTGTATGCGGCAAAGTATGAGGTGAAAGGTTAAAGGTGAAGGGTTATGTAATGGATGAAGGTGTTGATGTTCTGTAATCATTTGAAGGGTGCCTGTTGTCATGTCCCTACAGGGCCAAGTGACATATCGTCTCCCTGCTGTTGGGTTGAGTTGGTCTCTAGTCTTCAAAGCCTTGGAGAGCAATAAGGAACGCTTGGGTATAGTTGACTACAGCATTAGCCAAACCTCTTTGGAGCAGGTGTGTATGTGTGTGTGTGTGTGTGTGTGTGTGTGTGTGTGTGTGTGTGTGCGTGTGTTGCAAATATTACAATCTACCACCCCTCCCTCATACCTCCACCCTCCTTCATACCTCCACCCCTCCCTCAGGTATTCCTTAACTTTGCTCATGAGCAAGAAGATGATGCAGCCTGATACCCCTCAAGAGATGAGAAGTTGGGTAGTAGGGTAGCATTTTTTTTTTCTCTTTTAAAATAAAAAAAAACAATTTTTTGTGTGCTAAATACAGTAATGTCGTATCGAGGTGTTACAATGTTGAGTAGAGAATTTGCACTATCATGTGATAAAGCCAGTTCACATGGTGACATGGATATGGGGGGGGGGGGGAGAGACTTTGATGAAAACTTTTGTAAGTCCCAAACACACTAGAGATAACTAGTGATTGGTGTTTTGATAACATGTACTTTTGAAAGACATCGAAAGTTGCATTTTTAAAAGAGAGCTAATTGGTGCCACAGCAGGTGTGGGATGGTGGTACTCCATTACCATGTTGGGTACACAATTCTTTGAGGGACCTGTCACCCCTTCCATCTTTGAGGGACCTGTCACCCCCCCCCCCCCCCATCTTTGAGGAACCTGTCACCCCCTCCATCTTTGAGGAACCTGTCACCCCCTCCATCTTTGAGGGACCTGTCACCCCCCCCATCTTTGAGGGACCTGTCACCCCCTCCATCTTTGAGGGACCTGTCACCCCCTCCATCTTTGAGGAACCTGTCACCTCCTCCATCTTTGAGGGACCTGTCACCTCTTTGAGGGACCTGTCACCACTCCATTTGCAATGTTAGATGTGCTAAAAGTGTCCTGATCAATTGTGGTTATAAACATTCAGCTTATATCTAACCAACTAAGGTAGTTAACTAAGTTAATTGGTGTTCAAAGTGCCCTCTGCTATCATCCTCACTCCACCACATATCACATTCTCAATGAGATGCCAGGTGACTACTTTCCTGGGAAATTATATAATTTATCCGTGATAACTAGTCTCGGCCCCGGACCCTACGCAGCAGAACTTCGACAGGTCTGGGACGAGGGCAGTAGCGGCGGAGCCCATAGGGCAGGTGAGGCATGTAGCCCTACCAAAGCCTCCGAAGGTAGGGCATAGCCCTACCATCCTTGCAATTTTATACCCGACCATGCACCATTTAGCCCTCCCAAATCTTTTACCCTTCCTGGTGGGGCGTCATTCCCAGGCAGCCTTCACAGAACTCTTCACACAGAGCAGTGTGGCGAGATGCATCTGGACCAAGTTGACAGACTGAGTTTGCTCGCGCCAGTCACTTCGTTGACGGAGGCCGTTGATGTGGATTGCTCAACAGGTCTCCTTCGATCGTCACAGTATCTGATCTTGGTGCCGATATGCCACTACTAGTACAGCCAACACTCCTATTTCGACCTTAGACAACCCAGGCCTTTCACTACTGGATACAGGCCAACGTGGGATCACCTTATGACGATATCATCATCGAAGCTCCCATGTTTGGCGCTGCAGTCATAGCTTCTTCAGGCTCTCTCAGGCGCAAAAATGCTTCTCGCCCACGTGCACACTGCTCTATGTGAAGCACACTGCTCTATCAGGGCCGACGCCGCCCGCCGCCGTTCAAGCAGGTGCGGCCATGGCCGCACCACTTTTTGAAACTTCGATTTTAAAAAAAATTTATACTTTATAGTTAATTGCGTACTCTGCTGCATGATGCAAGTGCTATTCATTTAATACTCATCTCGCTTGTGGCTCCTTTTTGCTCATCAATCCTTTGTTTCATTTCATACAAGCGCCCGGCCTGCGCGCGGTTTGGTCGCACCACTTTTTAAATGCCGGCGTCGGCTCTGTCTATGTGAAGAGTTTGGTGGCATGCGATAGGCGATCTGGTGATTTTTCATTCTGTATAGCTACATTTTATAGCGCCCATTATAGCTTCGTTTGGAAGTCCAACAACATACACTACAGGAAAGTGTTTGTTCCCCATACCCAGTTTGACATGGCACCCTCCCCTCATTAATTAATTTTCATGCAGGACCCCCCCCCCCCCCCCCCCCCTCGCCGAATTCCTGAATACAGCGTAATTGTGATTGCGTAATCGCTTTATTCGCACCCACGAATCGGAACCCCCTCCCTCCCCACCACAGGCTACATGTACTGTATAAACATCTCCCACAAGCCGGAAAACTGATCGGAAGCTTGTGAGTACGTAGGCCCGCGAAAACGCTTTGGTTTTTGTTATTTGCATGACTGGTTTCATATCGAGGGCACTTGTGTGCATACGAATTAAATTCCCGCGATAAATTTCATGATCCTACGTCCGTACCGACGTCCGTACGTCCTTACGTCCGCGTAATTATGTATACAAGTAAAGAAAAACATTCTCTAACGAGAAAGTTGGTGGGATATAGGAATTGGAGGCAATGGTGGTGTAAAAAGGAGGGGAACAAGGTTTTGAGAAAAGGGTAATGAGACAAAAATCCTATATTTAGCACTTCTTTTGGTTGTTGCATGTACATGTGCTAAATATAGGATTTTTATCTCATTTACCCTTTTCTCAAAACCTTGTTCCCCTCCTTTTTACACCACCATTGCCTCCAATTCCTATATCCCACCAACTTTCTCGTTAGAGAATGTTTTTCTTTACTTGTTTCCTCTATTTTTTTGTTATCATTTTTTATACAGGCAAGTGCCCCTCCCCCCTCCGTTCCAATTACGGTCACGAGCAGACGCCCGCTTACCGTTGTGAACAGTGACGGGGCATTGTAGTGGCCAACCTTATATATATATATTTACATAATATTAATAAA
This sequence comes from Eunapius fragilis, assembly GCA_963681505.1. Classification (NCBI taxonomy): domain Eukaryota; kingdom Metazoa; phylum Porifera; class Demospongiae; order Spongillida; family Spongillidae; genus Eunapius; species Eunapius fragilis. The sequence goes on along the minus strand of OY811973.1, from coordinate 864,545 downwards.
AGTACGCACATTTAATGTTATAAATGTTCGCTCGGCCTCTATGGCCTCGGCCTCTATGGCCTCTATGGCCTCGGCCTCTTTTGAAGGGCCTCCGGCGGTCAGGCCTCCTGCCCTCTGCCTCTTGCGGCCCAAGGTCCTCCTCCTCCTGGGGCTGGGGACGACGTAGGTTCTCCTCCTGGAGCTGGGGTTGCTCCTCCTGGAGCTGGGGACGGGGTTCCTCCTCCTGGAGCTGGGGACGGGGTTCCTCCTCCTGGAGCTGGGGACGGGGTTCCTCCTCGTGGAGCTGGGGACGAAAGTCGTCGTTGTGGGGCAGGGGCAGGGGTCGTCGGCCAGCCTGTAATGGCCGCATAGTTCCTCGTCGGGAGGGGCCAGCTGTAAGCTGGCGTTCCTCCTCGACGAGGATACTAACTGCTTCGTGCAGACCGTCAGCCTGATGGATATTGAAAGAATTGTGAAAATGTACATCAATAATTTCTTTAACTTACCATTTATTGTTGGTTTTAGGTGTGAGTAATAAAAGTGCACATCTATCAGTATTTATACATTTACCAAATAATTCCATTCGCCAGTTTAAGATGCCACGAAGAGGTCCGCAATAGGATCATTCTTTGAGGACAGCTGTGTAGCGCGCAAATTCTTTACCAAGTAATTCTATTCGCCGGTTAAAGATGCCACGAAGAGGTCCGCGTTAGGATCATTCTTTGAGGACAGCTGTGTAGCGCGAAAATTCTTTGTAAACATGATGTTAATTTTTTTTTTTTGTAAATACGACACTAGCGCTTATTATAACATGCTAGAAACACATAGTTGGGTACGGAATAAAGTCTGGTACCTAGATTTAACATATTTATTGCCTAGCAACACAATGTTTACAGTTATGTCACCATTGCAGCTGCTCTACACGAAAACGCGCGCCAAGCCATGCCTAAATCACACATCGTGCAAAACTCACCTTTGGGTGGTAGTCTTTTTTTTGTGGTAGCGTGTTCTCTCTGCCTCACGCTTCCCTTCCGGACGCTTCTGATATAGCGCCCTTTTCGCTGAACGCGAAGCAAAAGGGTTTCTCCAATATGCACTCCTTTTGGAAACCCGATTGGTCACTGAATTCCGCTGATACTTTTGCCTTTTTGAAGCTCGCATCTCGTCGGAATTCTGTTCATAACGCTGCCTCTTAGAAGCTCGCACCGCATCAGAATTCTGTTCATAACGCTGCCTCTTAGAAGCTCGCACCGCATCTGAATTCTGTTCATAACGCTGCCTTCTAGAAGCTCGCACCGCATCTGAATTCTGTTCATAACGCTGCCTCTTAGAAGCTCGTATCTCGTCGGAATTCTGTTCATAACGCTGCCTCTTAGAAGCTCGCACCGCATCTGAATTCTGTTCATAACGCTGCCTCTTAGAAGCTCGTATCTCGTCGGAATTCTGTTCATAACGCTGCCTCTTAGAAGCTCGTATCTCGTCGGAATTCTGTTCATAACGCTGCCTCTTAGAAGCTCGCACCGCATCTGAATTCTGTTCATAACGCTGCCTTCTAGAAGCTCGCACCGCATCTGAATTCTGTTCATAACGCTGCCTCTTAGAAGCTCGTATCTCGTCGGAATTCTGTTCATAACGCTGCCTCTTAGAAGCTCGCACCGCATCAGAATTCTGTTCATAACGCCGCCTCTTAGAAGCTCGGCTCGATTCAAGGTCTGCACTGTAGCTGTCACGAACAGACGCCCGCTTTTTTTCAGGATCTGCTATGTAGCTGTCACGAACAGACACCCGCTTTTTTTCAGGATCTGCTCTGTAGCTGTCACGAGTAGACACCCGCTTTTTTTCAGGATCAGCATTGTACCGAACGCGGGAGGACTCTAACTCGTCGTCCTGATTTTGGATGTATTCCTCTCGTCGTTTAGCTCTCCTCTTTTGTTGACGTGAAGGCATTTTGAAATAAACAACTTCACTAGCCAAAAGTGGTGAACAAAACTGCAATCATATGAAATACCACCTGTTTATAACGCTGCACAATTCTAAATATACGAAATGTCGCCATGGGAACGCTTCTATTTAACACTACGCATTACGTAATGATTACGTATGTACGTTTTAAGCTTTATTCATATATCTGATACTTGAAGATGTCCTTCCAGGAGATTCTAAAGCGATTGGTATAATTTGCGCTCTTTAAAACCTTTCCTATCCCGAGTTATACTCACCCGAGAAGAAGAAGACGACGACGACGACGACGACGACGACGACGACGACGACGACGGAGAAGATTTGGCCTGGGGACGAGGTAAAACACGAACTTTTTTGTTCTCTTGAAGCAAACGGTTTGAAGACTGGAACAAAACATTAAAATGACCGTCTTTGCTTTCTGGTTCGATAGGAACAAAGAGCTAAACTATCCGTTTCTTGGTACGCGAGTTGTACGCTGGTTGCGTTTTTTTAATGATATTCACGACCCGGGTCAATTCCTATATAGGAACTACTATCGTAGTTCCTGATTTATATCTCGGCCTAGCGCCTATTGGTTGCTAGGTACGCGTACCTAGCAACCAATAAGAATGGCCACAGGAGGATGCAAACAAGTGCGCTAACAGTTGACTGGGTGATGTAGCACAGGGCATGCACGTTAAAGACTAGGCAGTTCGCCCCCCCCCCCCGCCTTGAATTATTGAAGCGTAAGTTTCAAAGACTATTCAATGATTTTTCACGGTGTAGTAATCTTATGTAACATCCGCCGCTTTACACGCTGGCTTTTTTAAAAAGTACATTATATGGCAGTTGCTGTAGTTCTTTAGGCAGGTGCTCGAAGACATACACCAAGCATGGGTGTCTTCCGTCAGTTGTTGCTTCTGATATGGAAAAATTTAGCTCTTCAGGTAAACGAATTACACACGCAGCATTTGATGTGGGGTGAGGAGGGAGGGTAAGGGGGAGGGCTGGTCGTTGTGGTGTGTGAGTATGAGTGTGGGTGTGTGTGCGTGTGCGTACGCGCGCGTGTGCGCACGCGCGCGTGTGCGCCTGTGTGCGTTTGCGTCTTATAGTTTCCTCTGTGTGTTTTGTGTGTTTGTGTGTGCGCGCGCGCGCGCCTGTGTACGTGCGTTTGCGTCTTATAGTTTCCTGTGTGTGTGTGTGTGTGTGTGTGTGTGTGTGTGTGTGTGTGTGTGTGTGTAGGCCTACGTGTGTGTGTGTGTGTAGGCCTACGTGTGTGCACTCATTACATGTTCATGTGGTATGCAGTAACCACAGGTCTAATTGTATCATGGCCGTTTTTGTGTATAGATTCGTCGACCTATCGGAACCCTCTTCGAATTAATTATTCCACCGTTGGCTGTGTTGTTCCTAATCGGACTGAGGTGAGTTACCCAAATATCACTATGGGGCTGTCCATAAAGTACGTCAAGCTTTTTTTTGACCATTATGGACCCCCACCCCCGTCACGCATTTATCTCATACTGATGGTATACTTAATGTATGCATTGTCACGCTGACTGAGACCCCCCCCCCCCCCCTCCCCCTTGCGCGTGACGTACTTTATGGACGGCCCCTATGGTTACTTCGGCTCACGCGGAGGTGCTGTTGAGGTTTTAAAGTTTGCTGCACACTTACTCATAATACGACATGTCATTTGTCGCTCTGTTAACGTAATAAGAAAACGCGAGTAACAGTTAATTGGAGCATAAAAACAGGTGTGTATTTCAGTATTGCATTTGTCCGGGATAGTGATAGTTGCTAAATCAAACGGAAGCCTTTGAATGTTTATATGGAAGGAGAATTTCATGCATATATGTGCTGCCATTAGAAGATAGAGTATGGCGCCACAGGCGCCTCCCCATAGCCAAGATGGCGTTTATTAAGGGGGATGGAGGTTAGTGAGTTTCGATGAAGAGTGTCGGGAGGGAGGGACGGGTGCAATTTGAGGGCGGATTCGGAGAGGGGGTGAAAAGTTGAAGGGGGTAGCGGGCCGACCCCCCCCCCTCCCCCCCCGACCCCGCCCTAAGCCCTAATTTCATCTTCTAACACTCATAGTCAGAGGATTGTTCGCTTTAGCAGGACCTTTGCACATCATCAGCTAACAGCAGGGCCTTTGCAAGGCATACACATTAGCTAACAGCAGGGCCTTTGTAATACATACACATCAGCTAACAGCAGGGCCTTTGCAATACATACACATCAGCTAACAGCAGGGCCTTTGCAATACATACACATCAGTTAACAGCAGGGCCTTTGCAATACATACACATCAGTTAACAGCAGGGCCTTTGCAATACATACACATCAGCTAACAGCAGGGCCTTTGCAATACATACACATCAGCTAACAGCAGGGCCTTTGCAATACATACACATCATCAGCTAACAGCAGGGCCTTTGCAATACATACACATCAGCTAACAGCAGGGCCTTTGCAATACATACACATCAGCTAACAGCAGGGCCTTTGCAATACGTAGACATCAGCTAACAGCAGGGCCTTTGCAATACATACACATCATCAGCTAACAGCAGGGCCTTTGCAATACATACACATCAGCTAACAGCAGGGCCTTTGCAATACATACACATCAGCTAACAGCAGGGCCTTTGCAATACATACACATCAGCTAACAGCAGGGCCTTTGCAATACATACACATCAGCTAACAGCAGGGCCTTTGCAAAATCACATTGTTTGTTATGTAGCTAATCCTCAGCAAGTCAACTTTAATTGCAGCTCTTCATTGTATATCTCTCTTCATTTTGTTCAACAGGTTTGGACTTTTCACAGCTGTTGATAAATGCTTTGTGACGTTTGATTCAGACCACCTGGTCCCCACCTCACCTCAGCCTCTCACAGTGTACTACACCCCTAATGGCAGTACCAGTTGAGTCCATAGCACTTATCTGCATTATAACTCATTAGCCTGTATTGCCTCATATACTTGTTCCCTTTTACATCCCTCTCACACACACACACACACACACCTCACACCTCATCCCTTTCACACACCCCACTTGCCCACCTCACTCCTCACACCTCATCTCTCTCACACACCCCACTCACCCACCTCACCCTCACACCTCATCCCTCACACACCCCACTCACCCACCTCACTCCTCACACCTCATCCCTCTCACACACCCCACTTGTCCACCTCACTCCTCACACCTTATCCCTCTCACACATCCCACTTGTCCACCTCACTCCTCACACCTCATCCCTCTCACACAGCCCACTTGTCCACCTCACTCCTCACACCTCATCCCTTTCACACACCCCACTTGTCCACCTCACTCCTCACACCATACTTCTCATGTACTTTCATCTCTGCTGCTGCTCCTCCTCCCCAGCCGCAGAATTGGCGGGTCTTATTCAGAGAAGACTGCCAAGTTTTACTACTATGGTGGGTGTGGCCAATGAAAAGGATTACATAGACCTGCTCTCTGCTGGACTGGACAATCGAACATATGGGTGCTTCAAGAATGGGTCAGGTGAGACGTTGGTGGGACCCTTGCATACAAGTGTATTCAAGGATATGCAGAGCTAGTGTGCAAGGTTATTCAAGGGTATACTGAGTAGTCAGCTAGCTGCTGGCATATTTTGTTGCATTCAAGTGATGATCAAAGCAACCATATCACTGCTAAGCAGAACCACCTCTGCGGGCTATAACATTAAATGGGTGTGTGTTGGTTACGGGTGTGTGTTGGTTACTATGGTAGCAGAGTTATGACAATACCTCGTACACATTACAAGAGTACACCACTTTGTGAAGGTGCAATACAGCAGAGGTTACATAGTTGTGGTACACACTTATGTATGTGTCCATTGCAGCCATTGTCTTCAACAACTTGACTGGCAGCAATATTGAGTACACCATCAGACTAAGCAACCCTGACATCCCCAGGCTGACAACGAGGGCTAGTCCTTCTTTTACTGCACCAGGAGCAAGGATAAACAGGAAGTAAGACATACATGACCACACCCATATAGGCATGGTCCTTGGGAGTGGCCAAGTGAGTGGTTGCTCATTTCTCTTCACTTAAAATCCTTCCCTCCTTCCCTCCATCCCTCCCTCCTCTCTACCTCCCCCCCCCCCCCCCCCCCCCCCCCCCCATAGCTACTACCTCACCCAAGGGTTCCTCCATCTTCAAAATGCTATAGGCCAGGCCATCATTGAATGGAAGACCAACCAGACAGTGGATGTGCCCATTGACGTGAGGGTGAGTGTGAGTGTGTGAGGGTGTGTGGTATGTGAGGGTAAGTGTGTGTGAGCGTAAGTGTGAAGGTAAGTGCAGAGGGTGTGTGGTATGTGAGGGTAAGTGTGTGTGTGTGAAGGTAAGCTCAGTGTGTGTGAGGGTGTGCCCATTGAGCTATGGACTGCCTAGCAAACTTGCATATATCCTCATCTCTATTCTCCTCTCCCTCTCTCTCCCTCCCCCTCCCTCTCTCCCTCTCCCTCCCCCCTCTCTACCCTCTCTCTCCAGCAATTCCCCTATCCAAGCTATCGCCAGGATTCATTCCTCACTACCATCACTTTCATATTGCCACTTTTGGTGGTCATGTCCTTTATATACACAGCGGCTATCTTCATCAAGGTACAGCGTTGATCCTAATTGCAGCACACCACAACATGCCCACCTCTAATACATCCTCCCTCCACCCACCCCACAGGAGCTGGTTATCGAGAAGGAGACGAGGATTCGTGAGTCCATGAAGATGATGGGCCTCAGCCAATGGATACTGTGGACCACCTGGTTCATCAAACAGTTCCTCTTTCTCCTCATCTCTGTGGTCATAATGACCATACTCCTCAAAGTGAGTCATGTGATTGTATTATGACTAGATCCATATGGTCTACTTCACTTTTAGGTTGGAAAAGTGTTCCCTAACAGCAATGGGGTTCTAATATTTGTCTTTCTGCTGTCATTCTGTTTGTCTACTGTGGCGTTTTGTTATATGATGAGGTATGGAGTGTAGGTGTGGGGGGCAGTGATGGAGTGTAGGTGAGGGGTGGGTAGTGATGGAGTGTAGGTGAGGGGTGGGTAGTGATGGGGTGTAGGTGAGGGGTGGGCAGTGATGGAGTGTAGGTGTGGGGTGGGTAGTGATGGAGTGTAGGTGTGGGGTGGGAAGTGATGGAGTATAGGTGAGGGTGGGTAGTGGAGTGTAGATGTGGGGTGGGCAGTGATGGAGTGTAGGTTGGGGTGGGCAGTGATGGAGTGTAGGTGTGGGGTGGGCAGTGATGGAGTGTAGGTGTGGGGTGGGCAGTGATGGAGTGTAGGTGTGGGGTGGGCAGTGATGGAGTGTAGGTGTGGGGTGGCAGTGATGGAGTGTAGGTGTGGGGTGGGCAGTGATGGAGTGTAGGTGTGGGGTGGGCAGTGATGGTGGAGGTGTGGGGTGGGCAGTGATGGAGTGTAGGTGTGGGGTGGGCAGTGATGGAGTGTAGGTGTGGGGTGGGCAGTGATGGAGTGTAGGTGTGGGGTGGGCAGTGATGGAGTGTAGGTGTGGGGTGGGCAGTGATGGTGGAGGTGTGGGGTGGGCAGTGATGGAGTGTAGGTGTGGGGTGGGCAGTGATGGAGTGTAGGTGTGGGGTGGGCAGTGATGGAGTGTAGGTGTGGGGTGGGCAGTGATGGAGTGTAGGTGTGGGGTGGGCAGTGATGGTGTAGGTGTGGGGTGGGCAGTGATGGAGTGTGGTATTAAATGCCTCCACTGGCTGTTGCTTTATCCTATGACAGTGTTTGGTTCAACTCTTCTCGTGTTGCTCTGGTTGTTGGGTTTCTGGCATGGTTTATCAACTACGCACCTTACCTCTTCGTAGCAAACACTTATGACTCTCTGACATTGTAAGAACATAACCACATTCTGGAATCTATTTCACATTCTGTGATGCACTCCCTCTTCCCCTCTCTTCCCCTCTCTTCCCCTCTCCTCCCCTCTCTTCCCCTCTTTTCCCCTCTCTTCCCCTCTCCTTCCCTCTCTTCCCCTCTCCTCCCCTCTCTTCCCCTCTTTTCCCCTCTCTTTCCCTCTCCTCCCCTCTCCATCCCTCTCTTCCCCTCTCCTTCCCTCTCTTCCCCTCTCCTCCCCTCTCCTCCCCTCTCCATCCCTCTCTTCCCCTCTCCTTCCCTCTCTTCCCCTCCTCACCTCTCTTCCCCTCTCCTTCTCTCTCCTTCCTTCTCCTCCCCTCTCCTTCCTTCTCTTCCCCTCTCTTCCCCTCTCCTCACCTCTCCTGTCTCCTCTCCCTTATATTTACCTCAATACCTACACGTATCTTCTTCCTCCTCTCCATCCCCTCTCACAGGGGTGCAAAATTGGGACTCTGTCTCTTCTCTAACTCCTGTATGGGTTTGGCTATCCAGATCATCGCTGGCTTGGAGCTGCAGCAAACTGGTGTCACCTTTCAGAACTTTGCTCAACCAGTGTCCGTGGATGACTCCTTCAATCTTGCTCGTGTGTGTGGCATGTTGATATTTGATACCATCATCTACATGCTGATAGCATGGTGAGTGATATGATGATGTGTGTGGTGGGTTATTTGATGTACCTGATGTGCCTGAAGTGTGGTATGTGGTGATGTACCTGAGGTGTGGTATGGGGTGATGTGCCTGAAGTGTGATATGTGGTGATGTGCCTGAGGTGTGGTATGTGGTGATGTGCCTGAAGTGTGGTATGTGATGATGTGCCTGAGGTGTGGTATGTGGTGATGTGCCTGAGGTGTGGTATGTGGTGATGTGCCTGAGGTGTGGTATGTGGTTATGTGCCTGTGGTATGTAGTGATGTTTATGTGATGTCTGCTGTACAGGTATGTGGATGGTGTTAAGCCTGGTGAATATGGGGTGCCCAGGCCATTCTACTTTCCCTTCCTCCCATCCTATTGGACGGGCAAGTCATGCAAGACCACACCCCCTGTTGGAGATGCAGTGACGTTGCTGGGACATGATCCCTCAGCCCACGAAGAACAACCTAAGGACATGGTGGCCGGGGTTAGCATAAGGAATCTGCGCAAGGTTTACAACGCATGGGTGAGTGCCAGTGTATGGGTGAGTGCTAGTGTATGGGTGAGTGCCAGTGTATGGGTGAGTGCTAGTGCAGGGGTGAGTGCTAGTGTATGGGTGAGTGCTAGTGCAGGGGTGAGTGCTAGTGCAGGGGTGAGTGCTAGTGCAGGGGTGAGTGCTAGTGCAGGGGTGAGTGCTAGTGCAGGGGTGAGTGCCAGTGCAGGGGTGAGTGCTAGTGTAGGGGTGAGTGTATGGGTGAGTGCTAGTGTAGGGGTGAGTGCTAGTGTATGGGTGAGTGCTAGTGTATGGGTGAGTGCTAGTGCAGGGGTGAGTGCCAGTGCAGGGGTGAGTGCTAGTGTAGGGGTGAGTGCTAGTGCTGGGGTGAGTGCTAGTGTATGGGTGAGTGCTAGTGCATGGGTGAGTGCTAGTGTATGGGTGAGTGCTAGTGTAGGGGTGAGTGCTAGTGCAGGGGTGAGTGCTAGTGTATGGGTGAGTGCTAGTGCAGGGTGAGTGCTAGTGCAGGGGTGAGTGCTAGTGCAGGGGTGAGTGCTAGTGCAGGGGTGAGTGCCAGTGCAGGGGTGAGTGCTAGTGTAGGGGTGAGTGCTAGTGCTGGGGTGAGTGCTAGTGTATGAGTGAGTGCTAGTGTATGGGTGAGTGCTAGTGCAGGGTGAGTGCTAGTGCTGGGGTGAGTGCTAGTGCAGGGGTGAGTGCTAGTGCAGGGGTGAGGGCTAGTGCAGAGGTGAGCATGCAATGTGTCGTATCCTCACTACCTCACCATACATGGCCATTAAAACATGTACATAACCACCTTCACCATCACATATACCACCCTCACCATCACATACTCCACCCTCACCATCACTTACTCCACCATCACCATCACTTACTCCACCCTCACCATCACCATCACATACTCCACCCTCACCATCACATACTCCACCCTCACCATCAAATATAACACCATCACTTACTCCACCCTCACCACATACATAACCCTTACATCACTTACTCCACCCTCACTATCACTTACTCCACCTCACCATTCCACCATAATATACTCTACCCTCACCATCACATACTCCACCCTTACCATCACATATAACACCATCACTTATTCCACCCTCATCATCACATACACCACCCTCACCATCACTTACTCCACCCTCACTCTCACTCCACCCTCACCATCACATACTCCACCCTCACCATCACTTACTCCACCCTCACCATCACTTACTCCACCCTCACTATCACCATCACATACTCCACCCTCACCATCACATACACCACCCCACCATCACTTACTCCACCCTCACCATCACATGCACCACCTTCACCATCACTTACTCCACCCTCATCATCACTCCACCCTCACCATCACTTACTCCACCCTCACCATCACTTGCTCCACCCTCACCATCACTTGCTCCACCCTCACCATCACATACTCCACCCTCACCAACACTTACTCCACCCTCACCATTGCATACTCCACCCTCACCATCACATACTCCACCCTCACCATCTCTTACTCCACCATCACCATCACATACTCTACCCTCACCATGACATACTCCACCCTCACCACCCTAGCCAAAGAAGCCCAAGGTGGCAGTGGAGGACATCTCCCTCAACATGTACAAAGATCACATCACTGCTCTCCTGGGGCACAATGGAGCAGGGAAGACCACTACCATGTCCATACTCACTGGCCTCTACACACCCACCTCTGGTGATGCCATTGTTAATGGACACAGCATCCTGACGGAGATGGACCAGGTTAGAAGGAGTCTTGGCATCTGTCCCCAACACAACGTGCTCTTTGATCGCCTCACTGTCAAAGAACACCTCTGGTTCTTTATGAAACTGAAGGTGAGCTGTGTGCAGCAGGGCGGGGCAGAGGGAGGAGGGTAGTGGGTGGAGGCTCATGGGCGGGGCAGAGGGAGGAGGCTAGTGGGCGGGGCAGAGGGAGGAGGCTAGTGGGTGGGGCAGAAGGAGGACAGGCAACATGGGGTAGCAGTCTGAGGGCAAAGGAATACATGTATATATATATATATGGGACAGTTCACGCGAAACTGGCGTATCACGTTTTTATATATAAAGTTATAAAAATGATTCACTTTGAAATCGCTACATCTCCCGAACCGTAAATGCTATTGACTTCCTATTTTCAACACTTCATACTACATCATTTCTCTCTGGTAAAATAAATTTTGGGCTCTTGCATTAGCTTCGTGCCAGTGTTGCAACGTCCGATACCCCTTGGGGTTCAAACTGGCCATATCTTTCGGCAGGACATCTCAATTAACTTCAAATTCGGTTTATACGCAGAGGGGTCCTGTACCTATCGATTTGTCCTGTTCGTTAATTTTTACTTGATCCGTTACGGAGATACAGCTGTGCAAAGTAATTGCACATTTCTCGTTCATTTCGCGCCATTAACCTACTCCAACCTGGTTCCCGCTACTCCGAGCACATGAATATACAATAACCTCCCGTGCCCATGCCACTACATGTACAACTGAAGTGCCACCGTTGTTCTTACAAACGTCAGTGGTTCTCTTCTATAACAAACAAGATTCGTTAAGCAATCAAAATGCGTGGGATTCAGCTACCATTACCATACAAAACACGGTACATACTACCAGTACCGATACGCGAGCACAACAATATGTGTCCCTGTCGATTCGGTCATACTCTTTGGGTGTCACTCATTGCGTGGCCATTTATAGGCTCACAACCTATGATAGTACGTCAGAGCCATGAGGTAAAGTGCACGGTGTATCAGCTAGGCTATGGGAGAGGCGTGGTCGAGTTAAAGACACATGCAGCGCAGCTAGGCTGGAACACATGTAACCCTTCCTTTAATATTGTCGGGATTTGCGTTCTGCTGGCACATATGTTTTAAACGCCCACCGTTTTTCATTTCATCTGCATGGCTGGCACACACACACACACCCATGAACCAACACATACACGCGTCTCACGTCACACTTATACACACTCTTTCCACTACCAGTATTCTTTCCCCTTGCTGTACACCCTGTAAATAGTTATGTGCTACATGGATTCACACATAAGCTTTGTCTATTTTGGTTATGTACAGTGCTTTGACTGGCTTACTATCCAACCCTCTTTCTCAATTATTTATATTCTGACTGATGTGTTTTTCACGTGTGTAACTGGATTGTGTGTTTTATACACAGTGGTATAGGAGCATGGGGGCAAAGGCCCCCCTCCCAACCCCTCACCCCATTGGTTGTATGTACTGCATTAATGTGTTGTACGTACTGGACTATTTGTTCCTGTCTCACAGTACCTGTCACATCATGACGTACCATGCCTCATGTCCCATATTCCATTACATGCATCCATTTACACACTCACACACTCATACAGACACAACACTCACAACTATCCCATGCCAATCACTATAAATGCTGAAGCTATGAGTGTGTACCATTGAGAGGTTTAAAATGACTTAGGACTTACTATTTATTACCTTCCTTTGTTATATAAAATTTCCAGGGCCCTGATCTTTATCTTTAGGGATAAAGCAGGAATAATATTCCTGCCAGGCTTATGTACAAAAGTATGTTTACAGAGTGGTAGATCTACATGTAATATCACAATAGCACAGATTCCTAGAAGGGGCCCATGTATAATGCTATACATACACACGCGCACACACACACACACACACACACACACACACACACACACACACACACACACACACACACACACACACACACACACACACACACACACACACACACATACACACAAACCAGTGCTACTTAGAAAATAGTGGTTCTGGTGGGTATGACTGTCAGTTTGCTATGACCAGATGCAAAGCCACCCATGGAAGTCACCCATGGAATATTGACTCTCATGTGATGGTGGCAAATAGATAGGCTAATGCCTTTGTGTTTAGGACTCTGCCATTAAGAGACATATGGTCACATACCCACCTGAGGATCAGAGCAGTTGGTGTCATTTTTTTTTTGGATCTGGGGCAGTGCTGCTTCCAAACATGTTACAGACCAGTGAGTTCCATAGGCTTTTGCATTTGGTCATATGTGTAGCAACAAACTCGACAGTCATCCTCACCTGAACCACTAATTCTTCTTGTTAGTAGCATTGGAATTATCAGTGTGCGTGTGTGTATGTGTGTGTGTGTGTGTGTGTTTGTGTGTGTGATGTGAGTGTTTGTGTGTGTGTAGCATTGGAACCTTTCTTTCTTGGAGGATGTGCAATTTATTTTTGTAATATGTTGACAAGGATTGTACAGTACGTAAGTACTACCAGTACAGATACGCGTGCATAACATCATGTAGAAATTGTGTCCCTGTTGATTTGGTCATACACTTTGGGTGCCATTCATTGCGTGGCCATTTATAGGTTCACAACCTATAACAATACGTCAGAGCCATGATATCTAGTGCACGGTGTATCAGCTTGGCTATGGGAGAGGCGTGGTCGAGTTAAAGACACATGCGGGCTGGAACACATGTAACCCTTCCTTACTATGCGTTCTGCTGGCACATATAACACCCACCATTTTCCATTTCATCTGCACGGCTGGCACACACACCCATGAACCACACCCATGAACATACACACGTCTCATGTCATGACTATTCACACTCTTTCCACCATAAGACACTATTGTTTTCCCCTTGCTGTAAACCCTGTAAATTGTTATGTTGCACACAACATAACAATTTACATGTGCTACATAGATTCACTCATATGCTTTGTCGATTTGAACTTTTTTTTCTATATCTTTCGGTTACAGTGCTTTCACTGGCCTATCTCTTTCTCAACTATTTTTGTTATGTTTATATTCAGATTCATTCTCTTTATGTTTGGTCCTACATGTGCAAGTAACATTACCTTCTATTTCTTTAGTGGTCATAATTGTATCAGCACAAAATGGTAGTATGTCTTGTCAGACTCATGCCCTCCACTGTATGCTCATATCCCATGGCCTCCTCTACATGGTCATGTCCAAAGGACTCCATGTCACTGATGTGATGTATTTCACACATGCAACTGGACTGTGTGTTGCATGGATTGGGCTGGTGTCAGTGGGTAGGATCACGGGGGTCATGGGGGCAAATGTCACAATACATTTGTCAGAGGCCCCCGTGAGGCTCCACTATACATGTCCCATATACCATTCACTGTACTCAAATTGGGAGGGTTTTAAAGACTCCTCTATTTCAGCTGATAGTGGTCATGAAAGAGTTGGAATGATGGGGGAGGGGAGGGGGGGGGGGGGCTCACCGTCAAGGTGTTCTTGTATATATACTAGTCCTGAAGCTTCATGTGTAAGTAAAATACCAACTCAGGTATACCCATGGGTAAATAGAAGCCATGTCAGTGAATGCTCTCTGTATAAACTCTACAGTGGCCCAGTCTTTCCAAATCTTTGAGATAGGCTAAGCAATAATATTCACTGCCACTTATGCAAGGCTTCCCATCTGTCCACAAGTAACTTGCACAAAAAATAAATCCTCTAAGAAAGGTACCTATGCTATAAGCACACACACACACCCACACACACACACACACACACACACACACACACACAATATGTTGGTACAAGGCCACCAATGGATGCATGCTACTTGCACCACCACATCAGTGCTTCCATCCCCACCTGTTTCACATGGGATTCCCCACCCACTTCACAGCGGTGCCCCTTGCTCCTCCACATCAGGGCACCCCCTCTTCCATAGATGTCACACTTCGACGTAGGGATCTCCTTCCCCCCTTTTACCATTCCATCCAGGAGACACCCCCCCCCCCCACACCTCCTCCACACAGTATACCCCTCCTAAACAGTGTAACACCACTAATGGTCTTATTTCAAAATAGTTATGTTCTATCTCATGAAGAAAAAGAATTGATGGAACAAGTAATAAAAACATTAAGTTGGTATATATGATTGACAAGCAATAGAGGAAATATGTTATATTTAGCACATTTGTAGGACATTATGTTGTTCAACTGTGTGCGTATTACATTTCCCCTTAGTAGACCCTTGTTTCCGTCCTTTTGCCTTCTAATCCTATATGCCATCAATTTTCTCATAGTATGCAAGGCTTCCATCTCTAGGTGAGCAGATCTAGAAGTAGCTTGTCAACACATCACAAAAAATAAATTGCAAAAGAAAGATTCCAATGCTACGTAGACATACACCATACACTCACATACACAAATACACACACACACATACACACACACACACACACACACACACGTAAATTTCAATGCTCCTTAGGATTAGTGGTCCTTATGAGGATGGCTGTCAAGTTTGCTACACATACGACCAAATGCAAAAGCCTATGTAAGTCACCTATAACATCTTTGGGAGCAGTACTGCCCCAGATCCAAAAACAGACGTAAAATATGACACCAAGTGCTGTGATCCTCAGGTGGGTTTGTGACAGTATGTCTCATTAATTGCAGAGTCCTAAACATAGCCTATCTATTTGCCACAATCTCATGTAAATCAACATTCCATGGGTGACTTCCATGGGTGGCTTTGCATCTGGTCATAGCAAACTGACAGTCATACCCACCAGAACCACTAATTCTAAGTAGCACTGGTTTGTGTGTGTACGTGTAGTGAGTGTGTGTGTGTATGTGTGTGTGTGTGTTTGTGTGTGTGTGTGTGTGTGTGTGTGTGTGTGCATGTGCGTGTGTATGTATAGCATTATACATGGGCCCCTTCTAGGAATCTGTGCTGTTTATCTTTTGTGATATTACTTGTAGATCTACCACTCTGTAAGAGGGGCTTTAGTAGACCTACTTTTGTATATACGCCCGCGGCAGGAATATTATTCCTGCTTTATCCCAAAAGACAAAGATCAGGGCCCTGGTATAACAAAGGATGGTAATAAATAGTAAGACCTAAGTCTTTTTAAACCTCTCAACGGTACATACTCCGAGCTTCAGCGTATATAGTGATTGGCATGGGATACATGTAGTTGTGAGTGTTGTGTATATATGAGTTTGTGAGTGTGTAAATGGATGCATGTAATGGAATATGGGACATGAGGCATGGTACGTCATGATGTGGCAGGTACTGTGAGACAGGAACAAATCGTCCAGTACATAACACATTTATCCAGCACATACAACCAATGGGGGTAGGAGATGGGAGGTGGGCCTTCCTCTGAAAAAATTGTTGGGACTTTGCCCCCATAGCCTCCATGCTCCTATACCACTATGTACAGAACACACAATCCAATTACACACGTGAAAAACACATCAGTC
Organism: Eunapius fragilis; assembly: GCA_963681505.1. Classification (NCBI taxonomy): domain Eukaryota; kingdom Metazoa; phylum Porifera; class Demospongiae; order Spongillida; family Spongillidae; genus Eunapius; species Eunapius fragilis. The sequence continues at coordinate 848,299 of OY811973.1, read as the reverse complement.
AGAATACAAATAGTTGAGAAAGAGGGTTGTATAGTAGGCCAGTGAAAGTACTGTAACCGAAAGACATAGAAAAAAAGTTCAACTAGACAAGGCTTATAAGTGAATCCATGTAGCGCATAACAATTTACAGGGTGTACAGCAAGGGGAAAAGAATAGTGGAAAGAGTGTGTATAAGTGTGACGTGAGACGTGTGTATGTGTTGGTTCATGGGTGTGTGTGTGCCAGCCATGCAGATGAAATGAAAAACGGTGGGCGTTTAAAATATATGTGCCAGCAGAACGCAAATCCCGACAATAAGGAAGGGTTACATGTGTTCCAGCCTAGCTGCGCTGCATGTGTCTTTAACTCTACCACGCCTCTCCCCTAGCCTAGCTGATACACCATGCACTATATATCATGGCTCTGACGTACTGTAATAGGTTGTGAGCCTATAAATGGCCACGCAATGAGTGGCACCCAAAGAGTATGACCGAATCGACAGGGAGACGATTTCTACATGATGTTGTGAGCACGTATCGGTACTGGTAGTACATACTGTACAATCCTTGTCAACACATTACAAAAATAAATTGCACATCCTCCAAGAAAGAAAGGTTCCAATTTCCAATGCTACACACACAAACACTCTCTCACACACACAAACACACACACACACACACACACACACACACACAGAAATTCCAATGCTACTTAGGATTAGTGGTTCTGGCGAGGATGACTGTCAAGTTTGCTACACATATGACCAAATGCAAAAGCCTATGGAACTCACTGGTCTGTAACATGTTTGGAAGCAGCACTAACCCAGATCCAAAAAAAAATGACACCAACTGCTCTGATCCTCAGGTGGGTATGTGACCATATGTCTCTTAATGGCAGAGTCCTAAACACAAAGGCATTAGCCTATCTATTTGCCACCATCACATGAGAGTCAACATTCCATGGGTGACTTCCATGGGTGGCTTTGCATCTGGTCATAGCAAACTGACAGTCATACCCACCAGAACCACTATTTTCTAAGTAGCACTGGTTTGTGTGTATGTGTGTGTGTGTGTGTGTGTGTGTGTGTGTGTGTGTGTGTGTGTGTGTGTGTGTGTGTGTGTGTGTGTGTGTGTGTGTGTGTGTGCGCGTGTGTATGTATAGCATTATACATGGGCCCCTTCTAGGAATCTGTGCTATTGTGATATTACATGTAGATCTACCACTCTGTAAACATACTTTTGTACATAAGCCTGGCAGGAATATTATTCCTGCTTTATCCCTAAAGATAAAGATCAGGGCCCTGGAAATTTTATATAACAAAGGAAGGTAATAAATAGTAAGTCCTAAGTCATTTTAAACCTCTCAATGGTACACACTCATAGCTTCAGCATTTATAGTGATTGGCATGGGATAGTTGTGAGTGTTGTGTCTGTATGAGTGTGTGAGTGTGTAAATGGATGCATGTAATGGAATATGGGACATGAGGCATGGTACGTCATGATGTGACAGGTACTGTGAGACAGGAACAAATAGTCCAGTACGTACAACACATTAATGCAGTACATACAACCAATGGGGTGAGGGGTTGGGAGGGGGGCCTTTGCCCCCATGCTCCTATACCACTGTGTATAAAACACACAATCCAGTTACACACGTGAAAAACACATCAGTCAGAATATAAATAATTGAGAAAGAGGGTTGGATAGTAAGCCAGTCAAAGCACTGTACATAACCAAAATAGACAAAGCTTATGTGTGAATCCATGTAGCACATAACTATTTACAGGGTGTACAGCAAGGGGAAAGAATACTGGTAGTGGAAAGAGTGTGTATAAGTGTGACGTGAGACGCGTGTATGTGTTGGTTCATGGGTGTGTGTGTGTGTGCCAGCCATGCAGATGAAATGAAAAACGGTGGGCGTTTAAAACATATGTGCCAGCAGAACGCAAATCCCGACAATATTAAAGGAAGGGTTACATGTGTTCCAGCCTAGCTGCGCTGCATGTGTCTTTAACTCGACCGCGCCTCTCCCATAGCCTAGCTGATACACCGTGCACTTTACCTCATGGCTCTGACGTACTATCATAGGTTGTGAGCCTATAAATGGCCACGCAATGAGTGACACCCAAAGAGTATGACCGAATCGACAGGGACACATATTGTTGTGCTCGCGTATCGGTACTGGTAGTACGTACCGTGTTTTGTATGGTGATGGTAGCTGAATCCCACGCATTTTGATCGCTTAACGAATCTTGTTTGTTATAGAAGAGAACCACTGACGTTTGTAAGAACAACGGTGGCACTTCAGTTGTACATGTAGTGGCATGGGCACGGGAGGTTATTGTATATTCATGTGCTCGGAGTAGCGGGAACCAGGTTGGAGTAGGTTAATGGCGCGAAATGAACGAGAAATGTGCAATTACTTTGCACAGCTGTATCTCCGTAACGGATCAAGTAAAAATTAACGAACAGGACAAATCGATAGGTACAGGACCCCTCTGCGTATAAACCGAATTTGAAGTTAATTGAGATGTCCTGCCGAAAGATATGGCCAGTTTGAACCCCAAGGGGTATCGGACGTTGCAACACTGGCACGAAGCTAATGCAAGAGCCCAAAATTTATTTTACCAGAGAGAAATGATGTAGTATGAAGTGTTGAAAATAGGAAGTCAATAGCATTTACGGTTCGGGAGATGTAGCGATTTCAAAGTGAATCATTTTTATAACTTTATATATAAAAACATGATACGCCAGTTTCGCGTGAACTGTCCCATATATATATATATTATTATATATATATAAATTATATATATATATATGGGACGGTGTCCAGCAAAATCACCCTTCTGGAGTTTATATTTTATCCCTATAAAAATTGTACGTTACACAAAGCAATATATCTTCACAACGGTTTTATATTTTCTTTTCAAATTTTGTACACTTGTTCACACATCAGTTCTCTCTGTGCAAACCGATTTTGGTGCTCTAGATATTTTCCGTGCCATGGTTGCACAGGTCTCTAACCCGATGAGTTAAGATTCCACATTTCTCCAGATACGAGTGACGATAACACGTCAAATTTGGAGTGTACATAGAAGGGTCCTGTAGCTATTGATTTCTGCAGATCGTTAAGTTTTTTCTTATCTGGTACGGAGATATGGATTTTCAAAGTAATTCGACATTTCGCGCCACTCACGTTCGCAACCCAATTAATATGCGATTATGTAATGGTCACGCCCTTTAAATGTAAATGAACCCCGCTTTGATCGTTCTACGTTGGTATATAAGCGATCGTACCTCGTACGCTATGTTTCAACATAAAACAGTATCGTACGTTCACATGTATCGCTTATGATGGATGCTGTGAATATTCATGGTAGTTTATATTGTGCACCCTTTTTCATATCGGCTCAGTTTCTGGCATGTACATGTAAGCATGCATGTACATGTAAGCATGCATGTACCATGCCTTCTAATCATGGGGCCACCTTCTTCACCCTTTACACCCTCTACACTAGTCTGGGGACCAGATGACTTGCTTGCGACAGTCGGTTATCTGGTACACAAACTGCAGTACTTTTACTCATAATGGTTTATCTCTCTAGACCATTCATATTCACTGCCTTTCTTTCTATCTTATCTCCTCCTCCTCTCCCTCCACCTCTTCATATCTTCCTTCATCCACCCCTCCTCCTCCTCTCCTCCTCCCCTCCTCCTCCTCCTCCTCCTCCTCCTCCTTTTTTATTCCCTCTCATTTTCCCTCCTACCTTCCTTCCTATTACACCTACCCCCTCCTCCTCCTATCTCTTGATTGCATCCACACCTCCCACTCCTCCTCCTCATCCTCCAACTTCTACCTTCCTTCCCGTTGCATCCTCCCCTCCTCCTTTCATTTTTCCCGTTGCATCCACCCCCACCTTCTCCTCCCCCTCCTCCACCTCCTTCTCCTCCTCTCCCTCCTCCTCTTCCCATCTTTCTTCATCCACCCATCCTCCTCCTCCTCCCCTCCTCCTCCTCCTCCTCCCTCCTCCAGTCCCCCTCTCCTCCTCCTCCCTCCTCCTCCCCTCCTCTCTTCTCCCCCTCATCTCTTCCTCCCCTCCTCCTCCTCTCCCCTACTTCTACCTTCCTACCTGTCGCATCCTCCCCTCCTCCTTCCATTCTTTCCGTTGCATCCACCCCACCTTCTCCTCCGCCCCTCCTCCTCCTCCCCTCCTCCTCCTCCTCCTCCCCTCCTCCTCCTCCTCCTCCCCTCCTCCTCCTCCTCCTCCCCTCCTCCTCCTCCTCCTCCCCTCCTCCTCCTCCTCCTCCCCTCCTCCTCCTCCTCCTCCCTCCCCCTCCCCTCCCCTCCCCTCCTCCTCCTCTTACTCCCTCTCATTTTTTCTCCTACCTTCCTTCCTATTACACCTACCCCTCCTCCTTTCTTTTGATTGCATCCACACCTCCCCTCCTCCTCCTCATCCTCGTACTTCTACCTTCCTACCATTGCATCCTCCCCTCCTCCCCCTCCTCCTCCTTCCATTCTTCCCGTTGCATCCACCCCCACCTTCTCCTCCCCTTCTCTGCCTCCATCTCCTCCTCTCCCACCTCCTCCTCCTATCTTCCTTCATCCACCCATCCTCCTCTCCTCCTCCTCCTCTCCTCCATCTCATTTTCCCTCCTACCTTCTTTTTTATTACACCTACCCCTCCCCCTCCTCCTTTCATTTCATTGCATCCACACTTCCCCCTCCTCCTCATCATACTCCTACTTATACTATCCCACCCGTTGAATCCTCCCCCTCTTCCTCCTTCAATTCTTCCCGTTGCATCCACCTCCACCTCCTACTCCCCTCCTCTACCTCCTTCTCCTCCTCCTATCTTCCTTCATCTACCCATCCTCCACCTCCTCCTCCCCCCCCTCATCCTCCTCTTACTCCCTCTTATTTTCCCTCCTACCTTCCTTCGTATTACACCTACCCCTACCCCTCCTCCTTTCGTTTGGTTGCATCCCCACACCTCCTCTTCCTCATCCTCCTACTTCTACCTTCCTACCCGTTGCATCCTCCCCCTCCTCCCCCTCCTCCTCCTTCCATTCTTCCCATTGCATCCACCCCCACCTTCTCCTCCTCCTCCTTCTCTCCCTCCTCTTCTTCCTATCTTCCTTCATCCACCCATCCTCCTCCTCCCCTCCTCCTCCCCTCCTCCTCCCCTCCTCCTCCCCTCCTCCTCCCCTCCTCCTCCCCTCATCCTCCCTCCTCCTCCCCTCCTCAACCCTCCTCCTCCCCTCCTCCTCCCCTCCTCCTCATCTACCCCTCCTCTCTTCCTCCCCTCCTCCTCCCGTCCCCTACTTCTACCTTCCTACCTGTCACATCCTCTCCTCCTCCTTCCATTCTTTCCGTTGCATCCACCCCCACCTTCTCCTCCCCCCTCTACCTCCTCCTCTTCTCCCTCCTCCTCTTCCTATCTTCCTTCTTCCAGCCATCCTCCTCCCTCCTCCTCTCCTCCCTCCTCCTTCTCTTACTCCCTCTCATTTTTCCTCCTACCTTCCTTCCTATTACACCTCCCCCTCCTCCATTCATTTGATTGCATCCACACCTCCCCTCCTCCTCAACCTCCTACTTCTACCTTCCTACCCGTTGCATCCTCCCCTCCTCCTCTTTCCATTCTTCCCGTTGCATCCACCCCCACCTTCTCCTCCCCTCTTCTACCTCCTTCTCCTCCTCTCCCACCACCTCCTCCTCCTATCTTCCTTCATCCACCCATCCTCCTCCCTCCTCCTCCCATCTCCTCCCCTCCTCCTCCCCTCCCCCTCCCCTCCTCCTCGACTCCTCTCCTCCTCCTCTCCTCCCCTCCCCCTCCTCCTTTTACTCCTTCTCATTTTCCCTCCTACCTTCCTTTTTATTACACCTAACCCTCCCCCTCCTCCTTTCATTTCATTGCATCCACACTTCCCCCTCCTCCTCATCATACTCCTACTTCTACTATCCTACTCGTTGAATCCTCCCCTCCTCCTCCTTCCATTCTTCCCGTTGCATCCACCCCCACCTTCTCCTCCCCTTCTCTACCTCCTTCTCCTCCTCCTCCTCCTATCTTCCTTTATCCACTCATCCTCCTCCCCTCCACCTCCTCTCCTCCTCCCCTACACCTCCTCTCCTCCTCCCCTCCACCTCCTCTCCTCCTCCCCTCCACCTCCTCTCCTCCTCCCCTCCACCTCCTCTCCTCCTCCCCTCCACATCCTCTCCTCCTCCCCTCCACCTCCTCTCCTCCCCTCCACCTCCTCTCCTCCTCCCCTCCACCTCCTCTCCTCCTCCCCTACACCTCCTCTCCTCCTCAGGAGGAGGTAGAGGAGGGGGTAGAGGAGGTAGAGGAGGAGGGGAGGTGTGGATGCAATCAAAAGAAAGGAGGAGGGGTAGGTATAATAGGAAGAGGAGGAGGAAGGGAGGGGAGGAGGAGGAGGAGGAGGAGGATGGGAGGAGGAGAGGTGGAGGGCCCCCTCCTCTACCTCCTCCTCCCCCTCCTCTACCTCCTCCTCCCCCTCCTCTACCTCCTCCTCCCCCTCTTCTACCTCCTCCCCTCCTCTACCTCCTCCTCCCCCTCCTCCTCCCCCTCCTCCACCTCCTCCTCCCCATCCTCTACCTCCTCCTCCCCCTCCCCCTCCTCTACCTCTTCCTCCCCCTCCTCTACCTCCTCCTCTCCCTCTTCTACCTCCTCCTCCCCCTCCTCTACCTCCTCCTCCCCCTCCTCTACCTCCTCTACCCCCTCTTCTACCTCCTCCTCCCCCTCCTCTACCTCCTCCTCCCCCTCCTCTACAACCTCCTCCCCCTCCTCTACCTCCTCCTCCCCCTCCTCTACCTCCTCTCCTTCCACCTTCTTGGGTTGGGAGGGTATTTAATATTAACCACTTTGTTTCAAAGGAAGTGTTCACCTCGATGTATGTTTTCACCTAGGAGTCAGCAGAATGTATTTTTGGGATGTGCAAACTACATGCAACTAGAAAATGGCTATTATAAGAGATCATATACAGAGCCTGTGCACGAACTGAACTCTAGAGCTCTACACAAGGGAATGTATGTTGGCATAAGCCTTTATGAATATTATTATACCCTTATCAGTACAGATTGTGGGTGGCCGGTGGTTTAAATAGACAAGCAAGCATGGTAGAATGGTACATGGTAGAATCCAAAGTACCTTGTACATGCTCTACATGGAAGTTAGAACAAGTAGTATTGAACTACATGCGTGC